>JAJKFL010000026.1:20624277-21044338 GCA_021186555.1 Reticulitermes speratus
AAACTCTGATGGTGGATTCTCCATGTCACCAGTGAGGAGACTAGAGACGGACGTGGTGGCGCTGCCCCTATCTGTTTCTGAATCACAATACCCTCTCCTCACACACAAACACATCTACATGCGATTTGATCCTAGGTTTCATTGACATTGGCATGTGATAATCACTCACTAGTAGCTTCTTTATCCTCCTGGCTCCTTGCCTTTCACTTCAACTTTATCTCACACACATCACAGAACATTTATCTGGCTCAGCCTCTACTTACATCTCTGCAGTTTCAATGTGGTATTTCCAAATGGGATCCATCCAATGGGAATCTGCAAAACTTAGTCTTATTCCTTACCTGTCTTATCCCATGTATTATTTCTTACATTCCTTTATGCCACAAAACTGAAGTGTCATACTTTCACATTTTCTATTCACTTCCAATTTGTTCACTCTATCCTTTATATTTTTGCTTTAATTCTTCTATTCCTTGAAGTATGTCTAGTCCTGCATTTTATATTATGATTAATACCTTTATGCACTTGTAACCTATTTGCTTTGATGTGATAATTATAAGCATGCTTCATAAACCATGGCTCACACTGCAAGACCTTGTGGATAACCTAGAACCTCTTCAACCGACATTTGTTTACCAGCAAGAATTATTTCCAGCTGAATAGTTCTGTCAATTTCATTACTATCTGCATGTTCTTAAATATTCCAGATTCAGAAACTACCTGAGATTTTTTTAAATTTGGATCATTCATCGACTTCTTCATAGTCTGGTCTTTTCATATTAAATACCAGCTTTGCCTGTTTTTCAACTAAAAATGTTCCCCTTAATTTTACAATCACTACATGACAATAACTGTCAGTGGGATAGGTGGATGGATCATAGATTATTAAACTACACTGCATCAATTGCAGTGGTCACTTGGTATAAAATTATATAATGATCATGCTTGATGAGCACGAAGAGACTGGGAAGGCACTGTCATTGGCCTATTTCACAAAAACCATCCCAGCATTATCCTGGAGAATCTGAAGAAGAAGAAGAATAGGTGTCCCAGCCTAGGTCAAACACGGCAGTTCATAAGTGCAACTGCTTCCGTTAATCTGCTCAGTAGTAATAATCGATAGCATGAGGAATGTGACAGTGTCACTGGGCAAGTTATTGCTGGCTTTTCAAGAGAATGTAGTGACAAGCAGTCCAGGAAGACTGTCTCAGAACCTTAAATCTCGAAATTCTAAGTGTCTGACAGAATATTATCCATACTGAGGTACCATCTTTCATCCACTGCAACATAAGCAAATTAATTATCTCAGTAAATAAGATGTCCATGTATGCTTTTGAACAGGAAATATGACAGTTTTATGCTTTTGGAATAAGAGGTTTGACAAGGTGAACGTCTTTAATTAAAAAAAGAAAAAGAAAGAAAAGAAAAGAAAGAAAGAGGAAGGAAGGCAGGCTTTGTCATAAAATGATGCAATGGGAAAACTTTTCACTAATGAAAAATAAAACCTTAAGCTGTGAACTTCCACCAAAATGTTGTGACAATTGTATTTTTCTGCAAATTATCTACCTCTGCTGTTACCTGTAATACCTCCAGTTTCTTGGTGAAACAAATGTGTTGGTACTGCAGTGTTTAGCATTCTACATAAGGCTTATGTTTCTTTGAAGTCTAAAGTGTAAAAGAAATGCTGATATCTGGTGCAACGAGGACAGTGAATCTACCTGTGAATAACAGCCAGAGTGCTGGGGTGGATCCTGTGGATGCCATCCAGCACTGCCATCTTGCCTTCAAGCGCAGCAGTAACCAAGGGAGAGTGCTTCCACACAGTATCCCCATTTGGAAGTGTTGTTCTTTGCTGAATCAAATCTCGTGAAGTCATGTCCTACAAAATGCATTATAAAACTCAACATTTGATCATAACAATGTAAATAACATCAACTGTTTATACGCTTTGAGTGCAAGTAAGAATAAGCAGGAAAGATTTATATTGTAAGAGGGTCAGGCAGGAAAAGTTTACATGGCATATAGTGTTGTAACTACAGAACCTGCACCGACTGTGAATATATCAGGGGAATTCGTCACCAAGCAACTACAATTTGTTTCCAGTGCTGAAGCAAAATCTTGGCGGCCACAACTTTGAAGACAATTGTGAGGCGGAAACAGTTGTGATGTGATGCTGATAACAAGGCATGCAGACTGCTATCAACAGGGAATAAAAACGTTACTCCTGAAGTCAGGGAATGCTTGTTACCATTCGGTGCAGAAGCTTCTGTCTTACAGTTTGCTATCCAAAAATACAAAGATTAAGATATACAGAACTATAATTTTGTTGTTGTTTTGTGTGGGTGTGAAACTTGGTCTGTCACACTGAGGGTGGAACATAGGCTGAGGGTGTTCGAGAATAGGGTGCTGAGGAGGATATTTGGGACTAAGAGGGACGAGGTAACAGGGGAGTGGAGAAGACTACATAACGAGGAACTTAATGATCTGTACTCATCACTAAATATTATTCGGGCAATCAAATCAAGAAGAATGAGGTGGGCGGGGCATGTAGCATGTATGGGGGAGGGGAGAGGTGCATACAGGATTTTGGTAGGCAGACCTGAGGGAAGGAGACCACTTGGAAGACCCAGGTGTAGATGGGAGGGCATGGACTGGATTGATATGGCTCAGGATAGGGACAGTTGGCGGGCTCCTGTGAATGCGGTAATGAACGTTTGGGTTCCATAAAACATGGTGAAATTCTTGACTAGCTGACGACTTGTTAGCTTTTCAAGAAGGACTCTGCTCCATGGAGTTAGTTAGTTAGTTAGTTAGTTAGTCCTGCAATACAATAAATTCCTCAGTTGTGGCAGTAACTATGTGAAAAATTAGTGGGACAGAAGTACAGTTAAATGTGAACTGCTCTTAGTAGAACATGTGCGAGGTAAACTTATTTTCTGACTGCCCCTGTCGATCAGCTGTTGCTGTACTTCTGTACTACGTAATGAAGGAGCACAATACAAGTAATTTGTTCTGTTTGTTGCTAGTGAATACTCTGAGGCCTGAAGTTTTCATTCACCACCTCAGCAACATTAAACATCTGTGGCTTTTCTGATTGCAGACACGTGAGTAAAGAAACTATCAATGAGCAACATAAGCAACAGACAGTAAATGTGAAATACGCATATCTGTAGGCATCTAAAGTGATAATAAGTGCAGTCTGGAAAGGTGGGAGACAGGTGACAAGTGAGCCAGTATCATGTCTGATGGTGAATCTTTAACTACCTGACATTTTATTTAAGTCTAATGCCAGTTCTGCGTATCAACAAAATGAGTCAATGAAAATAAAATGCAACAAATATATTTGTATTCGACAGTATGCCTACCTGATACAGCACAATTGGTTCTATTTGATAATTCAACAGGGCTGCCAATCTATTAACTGTAGCACTCTTCCCACAGCCTCGAGGCCCAATGATGCAGAAGTCTCCTACCAGATGAGACTGCAGTAGCTGAGCCAACAGCTGCTCTTGGTACGACGTTGCAATGAAACTTGTTGCGGCAGGTGCTCGCTGTCCATTGCCACACACCACCTGCAACAGGTAACAACGCAACAATTGTATTTTGGTGCTTTCTATTCCACAAACCCTTACACTTATAATGGAAGTGCTGGCCTTAAAGACACCACTCTACCCAACTGAAAGAATATAGTGTGATGCTACATCACGAGTTTCTTTTGAACAATCCTCATGTTACGTGTAACAGTACTGCAACAACACTGTGTGACCATGTGTGCCAGTGTCACTAACTACACAGCTACTAGCATGCTCAAGCAGAAGCATCTGCGCTAAGTACTGCACTTTGTGCTTTCTTCCCCCAAGCATCACAGCAACTGTCTCTGTGGGTCTTCCCTCAATCCCAGCACTTGGACTGGTTTGCTTTTCTCCAAATTGTGAGCTTTCCATGTGCAGACTTTCCTTGTATCCTAACAATGGAACTGTTTTGGGTTTCCCTGTGTCCTACCAACTGTGCTAGTTTAGATTATCTCTGCATGATGGGTTCTCCCCAAGTACAGGATTTTCCCTGAGGCTTATGCTTGAGATTGGTTTTCTTGGCATTCTGTGCCTGACTTTCAAACTAGAAAAAAGTCAATTTTCCCTCATTTATCCTTCCAAGACAAACAACTTTTATATTTCCACTTTTCCTTAATCATTATTAGTTTCTATGATGCACAGCATGAAGGACGAACATACACTCTGAATCACATATACACAAAGGCAAACGGTGTATTTGTGAGAGTTTTAAGACTGTTTCTAAAAGTAACTACAGTGTTAAGTAAATATACATCCTGTATCACCCTGTACATTGTGTGTGCCCTATGAAAGTTGTTTAAAAAACTGACGTTTGTGATTACTGGTACAATAACAGTACATATTCCATAATTTCATCCTGAAGGCATGTAAACACTTAAGGCAGAAGTAACACAAGTGATATCTGAAGCACATTCAGGACACAGTTTTGTCAAGTAAGCAGTCAGGTAGTCTGTTAATTATTGGTACATAAATCAAGAAAACATTTATTGGCAGCTATTTTAAAATACAAAAGCAAATGGACCTCCCGTCCTAACAAAGTACACCCCAGTATTTCCAACTAGAATAAATGTTTATGCAGAACTTAGTCTCATATCAATGTTAATGGACATTACCACGTAGATAACGCAATGTACAAAGCACCTCACCTGAAAGTGTGCCTGCTGACCATTACAGTTCATGGACACCTGCGCAGACTGATCCTGTGCAGATGGAACCACATTCTCTATACTTGCTAAACCATGTTTCTTTACTGCCTCAAGATGGAAAGTAGCCAGTAGGTCCTCCACTGACTGTCTACCTTCCCTTGCCAGGAAACTATTATATGGGTACAGTCGATACAGAACCTCGTACACAGGCAGACCAGGCAACGTCTCCTGGGAGAATGAAGCAAACACAACCTCATAAAAGCCATATACTGTAAACGTGTCAAACACTTTCAGAGCAAGGACTGGTTTGTAAACCACACAGTCATTAAACCACTGAGACAGGTCTTCCTTGAAGCACTTCGGCTTTCTTCTGACAATTATCACTGCACCAGTACTAAGTACCGCATTCATTAATCTACATTATATAGCCCAGAAACTAACAGGACTGTTAAATAAACTGCAGAAAACATTCAGGTAACAGCATCATATTCAACCACTGTGCTAACACAGTTGCTATGAAAACTGACAGTCCCATTATGGCATTTCTTAAAGAATACTCAGATCTGTGACACAAATTTCTTGTAGGGAACAGCTCCCTTACCTTTTGCTGTCTTTCTGCTTTATGTTTCTACTTCCTCATAAGCTCAACCAAACGCCATGTCCTACTAACTTCATCCTATCATTTCCAATTACTTTTAAATCAATTACATTTGTACAATTTATTATTTTTCTAATCTGATAAATTTTCTTTTATGCTCTATCATTTATTACATACAAATTTTTCCTTCTACAAAAAAAAAATTGTACTCACAACTGAGCAAAAACTAAACTACACTAAGACAATTATATAAATCAGGAGTTTCATCACACTCATCAAAAATAATCATTCACAAAAATTTTCAACAGAAGCAGAAGGGTACAAAAATAAAAGTGACAATATGCAGTACAAAATTATGCTATGACAAAAAATTAATCCCAGATATTTCAACAAAACAAGCTACAATACCCTTTTAACAATACACTGGACATTAACATTTGATTGCACATTTAAACAACTAATCTGCCTGTTCACGTCTACACTTTATCCTCTGTTAGGATACAAATTCTACACAAATATGTTATCTTGGAAGCACATATAGATCAGCTTATACCCAAATTATGTACATCTTATGCTATTAGGACGGTTAAACCATTTATGTGTCAAGAAAATTTAAGGTCAATTTACTATTCCTACTTTCATTCCCTCATTTCCTACAGAATAATCTTCTGGGGAAATTCTTCACATAGCATCCATGTCTTCAGACTTCAAAAAAGGGTAATCAGAATAATTACCAGATGAAGACCCAGAGACTCTTGTAGACAATTATTTAAAACACTGGGGATTTTGCCATTTATATCACAATACATATTTTCTCTTTCATTATGTATTGTAAACAACAAAGCTCTATTTCAAGTGAATTCTGAAGTTCATAATATTAATACTAGATATAACTCTAATCTTCATCAGCCATCAGTTAATTTAACAGCCTACAAAAAGGGGACCTACTATGTTGGTATCAGGATTTTTAACAGTCTTCCAACTGATATAAAAAACTTATCTCACAATGTTAATCAGTTTAGATTGGCCTTAAGTGATTTTCTTCATCTCAATTCATTTTATACTTTAGAGGAGTATTTTAATAGCAGCAATAACTTAGTGACCTGTTTATAATATTAAGTATATAATTTTAATGTTACAGATACTTTTATATAAATTTCTTTATTTTTTTCTCATTGTAAATTTGGTCATATTATATATATGTTCTTTGTTGTAAATTCAGGGTTCATTATTGACTGTATATATTATATAATTATTTTCTTATATTATATTAGTATAATCATGACAAATTCTATATCCTATAGGTTGGTTGACCTTGTATGGATTAACAGAATGTATAATAAATATGAATGAATGAATATGAACAAAGCATGAAGAATGATCTCCAGTGCCAGGCTATACATAAACATTAATGCTCACCGACACTCACCCCAAATACTCCTAAATGCGAGGCAGTGAATGACAATAATACTATCTGTATCACGAGTTTAAAGCTGCTATGAAATGTGTGTACGCAGCATCCCCTTGGGTGTAATTTTAAAACAGCATTCAATGCCAAAATGATGACATTATATCCAAACTATTTAATTATGTGCTACTTCCAATTTGAAGTCAAGTACAAAATCATGCAAGTTGATTCTTAAAAGCTTGCTGTTGTAACAAATAAAATACTTCACAGTGATGATACGTATAATTTTAACATCACAAACCATGAGTTTCACAGCTGCAGGTAAACTATCTGCAGGAAAATCAGGCAGCCCAAGTGACAATGACTCCGGAGACAGCAATGAGTAGCAGCATGACATTAACTGTGAGATCTGGGCTGGGTCCACATTTGGTGCAAACTGTCGTAACGTCTCTACTTGCTCCTGAAACAGACAGTGAACACATCACTCTACATCACGGCATTCATATGAATGGACAAGGACAACTGAAATGATACTGCTGCAAGCCATAATTAAAACAGAACTACTGTCATTCTGTGGTCCTCTGGGTTATGATACCGTGCAGCCTGGTCAGAATTATATTCATGAAGAAACTAAGAGCAGATTACATTCAGGGAACGCTTGCTACCATTCGGTTCAGAAACTTCTGCCCTCACAATTACTTTCTTATAACATAAAGAACAAAATATACAGAACTATAATTTTGCCTGTTGTTTTGTATGGGTGTCAAACTTTCTCACATTAAGGGAAGCACCCAAGATGAGGGTGTTCACGAACAGGGTGCTGAGGAAGAAATTTGGGCCTAAGAGGGGCACAGCAACAAGACTGCATAATCAGCTGCATTAACTGTACCCCTCACTGGATATTGTTAAAGTTATCATGTCCAGGGGGAGAAGGGAATGCACACACAGTTTTGGTGGGGAAACGTGAAGTAAAAAGACTACTTGCAAGTCCTTGACATTGATGTAATATCAAATGGAAATTAAAGCAGCATGGGAGGGCACTGACTAGATCCATCCGGCACAGGGTAGGGACAAGTGCCAGACTTACAACCATGGTGATGAACCTCTGGGTTCCATACAATGTGAGACATTTGTTGACTAGCTGAGGAATCACAAGCTTAAGGACTGTGCTCCATGGAGTTATTAGTTAGTTAGTTAGTTACTTAGCAGTCCTGCACATGGGTACCGGTGCTTCAGCAGACCAAACTGCCTCCATCTTCAGACAATACAGTCCATACTTGCTGCCATGCAGACCTTGCATCCTATTTACTCACAGTCAGTCTTGGCAGTGCTCTGTTCCCACTTTATAAGCCAATTAACGTATTATACAACTTCACTTCCAGGTTTAGTTGCTGTTCTGATGTTTCACTACAAAATGCAGATGTCATCTTCAAGGACAGTGTGATGTGAACTGAACTATGACACAGTGGGAGTGTCCACGGGGATGGATGGTGTGAGAGGGGCAGCGACTGAGCTGTTGAATATTGGGACGGAGCTCTGTGGTGGAGAAGAAAGTGGAATGTCAGAGACCAAGTTTCACACCCATACATAACAGAAACAATTACACTTCTGTATACGCGTATTTTAACCTGAAGGATTTTAGGTGAGAGATGGGAAGGCAAAGAATGGCTCACTGTCTTCACAACAGTAAAGAAAAGTTTTTTTTTGTTTTTGGTGAAGGGCCCTCGCACCACAGCCTTAAGGCTTTTTGTGCAACCCCAATGAAGATGATGATCTGTTTTTTTTACCAATTTTTACAATTAATGGAGTACCAGTGGAATGAAATCGACAGGGGAAAACCGACAACTCGGAGAAAAACCTGTCCCAGTGCCACTTTGTCCACCACAAATCTCACATGGACTTGACCTGGGACCGAACCCCGGGCCTCCGTGGTGAGAGGCCGGCGACTAACCGCCTGAGCATGGCATGGCCTAAAGGAAAATTACTAATGTCTACTCCATGAAGACACATAGGGGGAGTAGAGGTAAGCTCCACCCATTCTTAAGCTCGGCGCTAGATGGAGGTGGGTCAACATCACGCCTCGACCGCTTTACTCCCGGGAAAGAACCCCGGTTCATCGTTTCATGGGCTGGGTGGACCCGACAGCCGGTCTGGACGTTTTTGAAGAGAAAAATTTCTTACGGCTACCGGCACTCGAGCTACGGACCGTCCAGCCCGCAGCCTAGTCACTATACTGATTGAAATATCGCGGATACTACACTGCCTTCATAATGTGGCGAAAAATTCCGGACGTATTTTTACACCATGAACTAATTAATGGGAGAAAATGGAAGTGAGAAATCATCCAAATGGGTGTGCTGAGGCTGGCACGGCAGAACCAGTACTTGAAGATTCACAACAGATAAATCAAACGTCGCTCGTCAGTTTTCCTGGCCAAAGAAACTGACAGAGCATTTCGTTATGAATCACCCACCAGGAGCCAGGCCCTCGCAGTCACATTGCTATCCACACATTACAGCGCACAGATTTCCAGTGTTCCTTTTCATTTCAAGAACGGGGAGTCGCTAGTCAGTATATGACAGCTCAGTCTGTAATGCACATAGACGATTCAAGCTAGACGTCAGATCAGTCCAGTCACCTGGGCTAGTACAGCATAGCGACATTGTACTTTCTGCTGACTAAACGTAACGTGCTGCCGATCTGTGGCCGCGCGGTCTAAGGCGTGGGTCTGCGGCCGCTCGCTTGCTGGGATTGTGGGTTCGAATGCCGCCGGGGACATGGATGTCTGTCTGTTGTGAGTGTTGTGTCTTGTCAGGTTGAGGTCTCTGCGACGGGCCGATCACTCGTCCAGAGGAGTCCTACCGAGTGTGGTGTGTCTTGAGTGTGATCGTGAAGCCATGAACAGAAAACTGGCCGAAAAGTGTCACATGATAAAAAACGTACCGTTAATAATTTTGTTATTAATTAGGCCACGCAGCCACAGGAAGGGCCCAGCCTCTCAAATCGCACTCCGCCATGCATTTCGGAAATGACACAGACCCACTCCGAATGTTACGAACCCTAGAAGCAGAATATACACATGCGATCTTCCGGAATATTCTCGAATGTCTCAGGTTTGAGATCAGACGACAGATATCCTGATTTTTCGTGGTTTTTGTCAGTCCCTCCTGATAAATGTCGGTGTAAAGGTAAAGGTATCCCTATACAGGCCTGGACAGGCCCTTAGGGTTCCAGGAGGTTGAGGCTCCCAGATTTCTAGACAATCGGTACATGAAAGTTGCAAGGCTGTCACCACTACGCACCGGCCGCCTTTACCCCCAGCAGATACCCTGGTACTCATTTCTGTTAGAGGCTGAGTCGATCCCAGGGCCGTAGTGCGACCGAAAGGATTATGTCAATGACCCAATCGGGAATAGAACCCGCGACCTTCCGGCTTGTAGCGCAGTGCCTCAATCACCGTGTGCCCGAAATGCGAGGGCAGTACCTCAATTCCTCCCATACCCCTTCCAATTGATTATCACTAATCAACCTACCATTCGGTGCTACAGGGTAGCTACTGACGTCATAAAATAAACTGCACATAACCGTAGACTCCGCAGTACAAAACACACAAAAGCAAATGGAAAGAGACATCAGGCCGTCGTGACGTACTGTTTCACACAGGGCGCTGTGTTTGCAATCTTCCTAATGTGAAGGAAAAGTGTGAAAGAGATTTTAAAGCAATTGAATCTGTGCAGTAGATTGTTTCAATTCAATTTCAAGCGGTCTTCCGTTCTGAAGATAAGATCGCTGGTGCCAGTAAAGGATGGGACGCCCGGCGGTGTAATTACATCAACGTAGTCGGTCCGTTCTCAAAGCAATTTCATTTCCAACAGCGTGAACATGAAGGATTGATGTTGAATTCGCACGCATCCTTTCACCTGCATGCCACGAGCCTGTGTGCAGACGCTGGACTGGGTTTGGCGACCATCTTGTAGTGGCGTATGTTATCATCATCATATGCAATATGACACGTCACAGTGTCCACTGGCCGCAGTACATTTGATACATAAGCCCTTTCACAAGTACGCTGTACAGTATAAGTTAGCATACTAACCTAATCTACGAGTTGGACGGTCCGGGGATCGAAACCCGATGGGGGCGAGATTTTCAGCACCCGTCCAGACCGGCCCTGGGCCTCCTGTACAATGGGTACCGGGTCATTCCCGGGGGTAAAGCGGTCGGGGCGTGGCGTTGACCACCTACCCCCATCTAGCGCCGAGGTTAAAGAAAGAGTAGAGCTATACCTCTACTCCCCCTCTGGGCCTTCATGGCCTGTTCTAGGGTGAACTTTAGTAACCTAATATTTAAAAAGTGCTGGATTCGATCCCAACTGTCGCCGCTATACTCAGGGCCGCCGACAGTGGGTTAGGGCCCCATTGAAAAAAGCTTTTCGGGGCCCCCCAGCAAGGGCGAACCGGCTAAAAATCTGTACACTAAATCTGAAAGACTGAAAGAAAATTTGTGTGACTCAAGATATCTATATCCCTGATGATGGTTCCATAATAAGGAACCGAAACATGTCGGACTGATTTTATTGTAAAATGAAGTATATTGAATAATAAATAAGAGGTGGCATTTTGTTGGTTTGAGAAATGTGTGATCGAATGAAAATTCATTTGTTTATACGCAGTGTGCAGGAAGTGCAGCAGTTGGACACACAAATGATCACAGTCAACAGACCGGAGATTCATTCATTCATCTGCAGTCTGTCTCGACAGTCCACAGCTTCATCTGCAGTCTGTCTTACGACAGGTCCGTAGCCTCTTCCAAAGCGAGTTCTCCACACAGTGCGATCTAGTGCTTCCTCTTTCAATTTCCAGTATCTTCTCTTTTCCTTAAGGTCATCGAGTAGCTACTTACGTCTTCTCCCTCGTCTTCCCGTCATTTCTATCCTTCCCTCTAACTTTCCTTCAATCACTGTTTCAGAAGGCAGTTCCTACGCAAGATGTGACCAATCCAGTTAGCCTTTCTTCTTTTTATTGTATGTACGATATTCCTCTCCTCCTTCACTCTGTGTAATACTTCTTCATTTCTCACACGATCGGTCCAACTGATCTTCTCCATTCTTCTCCAGCACCACATATCAAAACTTTCCAGATACTTCTGATCTACTTTCCGAAGTGTCCACGTTTCAGTACCGTACAAAGCTATGCTCCAAATGTAGCACTTTACTAGTTTAGACCGGAGATATTGGTGTATAAATAAGATACCAAAGAAGGCAGGAGGTGTGACTGGGGTGGCAACAGTGTTCAAGTAAGCTACGCGGACAACGTACCAAATGTTCGGACTAAGCACAACAGATTGCAGACAATTCACGGTACACAAACTGTAACATCTCCAACACAAATGATGGTACGTTCTGTTGCGGGAACAAGACACGGCAGTCTGCTTAGGAATGTTTGCTGCATACTTCTGAACAGTATGCTATGTGCTGCCTGTTAACATGCACTTAGAAACGGCGACTAGTCACAGCAGATTTCTACAGACCTCAGGCGTTCGATGCAATTCCAAGTGTCACACAGACATCCACTCTAGCACGCGATTCCACAAATCCCTTGTCAGACGTTATTGCATTTTTTCCGTGCCCAGTCTCCGATGCCACACTTCTCAGGTCACTTCCCAACAAATAACTTGCGTGGGCCAAATTAAGAGCCACTGTCTATAACAACCAGTCTCGAAAGATGAATCGATTTATTTAAAACGCCCGATACCTGACGTCATTCGTATGGTTCATGTGAAATAAAGCGACTGTCTGCACAACGACCAACTGCAGTAAATCGCTGGCAAGCAAACACTCCATGTTGCCACCACTTCTCTCTTCGCCTCCTAACCAAATGGTCCGAATTCGATACGACCTCGACAGCTCAGTCGGTATAGTGACCAGACTACGGGATGGACGACGGAGGAATCGTGGTTCCATCCCTAGCAGGAAAAAAGGGGGTCCAGGGGGCGCCAAGACCCCAACTCATTTGGTACAGGGGGCTCTTTCCCCAGGGCTAAAGCATCCAGAGATTGTAGCTGACTATTCACCTACAGCGCGAAAGGTTAAGAATGAGTGGAGCTGTACCTCCACTCCCCCATATGCCTTCATGGCGTGCACAGTAGCAACTTTACATTTCCAAACTCCCTAAAGTATGGTGTTTGCTTTACGCTACAGGCTAATGCCTCGTCTTACATTCTCCAACCCAAAAGCAAGCCCATACTTTCCATTTTCGACAATTACTAGACGTTACATGTTTTCCACTCACAAACATCACATAAACAAGCAGGCCTACAGCACAACATTCCTTCCACATTCCTACGGCAAATTGCCTTTACGAAAATAATGCCAGCTTTGATGTTCTCATAGTGTTCTGGCGTGTTACGCTGTGCCGACTGGTAAACAGTTACCGACGTTTCGGAGGAGCACAGTGCCTCCATCTTCAGTGTCACGCAGATGAAGTAATTTTATGTGACATTCTTGTAAAACGACGATGGCAACTATCACGCGGTCTAAGAAGGCTAAAGTCTTCAGGTAACAGAATTCGAATCCCGTCCAGGACATTAACATGTGGGCATGACTGTCATTACCGCAGTTACCCACCGCATCGTCACTATTCTCCTAGCTAATCCCTTCCCTGTTTTCATTTAAAACACTTCGGTATAAAGCTTAAGAGTTCTTAGAAACACCACGCTGAGTGAATCCCAGAATCATAAGGGAAACATTCTTCACATATCCAAGTAAAGTGACAAGCACGAAGCACGAATTCTGAAAAGACATGTGACACAGCCTAAGCATCAAGGTCACGATGTTCTGGGATTCATTCATTCTGCAGTCTGTCTTACGACAGGTCCGTAGCCTCTTCATTCTGCAGTCTGTCTTACGACAGGTCCGTAGCCTCTTCATTCTGCAGTCTGTCTTACGACAGGTCCGTAGCCTCTTCATTCTGCAGTCTGTCTTACGACAGGTCCGTAGCCTCTTCATTTGCAGTCTGTCTTACGACAGGTCCGTAGCCTCTTCATTCTGCAGTCTGTCTTACGACAGGTCCGTAGCCTCTTCATTCTGCAGTCTGTCTTACGACAGGTCCGTAGCCTCTTCATTCTGTAGTCTGTCTTACGACAGGTCCGTAGCCTCTTCATTCTGCAGTCTGTCTTACGACAGGTCCGTAGCCTCTTCATTCTGCAGTCTGTCTTACGACAGGTCCGTAGCCTCTTCATTCTGTAGTCTGTCTTACGACAGGTCCGTAGCCTCTTCATTCTGCAGTCTGTCTTACGACAGGTCCGTAGCCTCTTCATTCTGCAGTCTGTCTTACGACAGGTCCGTAGCCTCTTCATTTTGCAGTCTGTCTTACGACAGGTCCGTAGCCTCTTCATTCTGCAGTCTGTCTTACGACAGGTCCGTAGCCTCTTCATTCTGCAGTCTGTCTTACGACAGGTCCGTAGCCTCTTCATTCTGTAGTCTGTCTTACGACAGGTCCGTAGCCTCTTCATTCTGCAGTCTGTCTTACGACAGGTCCGTAGCCTCTTCATTCTGCAGTCTGTCTTACGACAGGTCCGTAGCCTCTTCATTCTGTAGTCTGTCTTACGACAGGTCCGTAGCCTCTTCATTCTGCAGTCTGTCTTACGACAGGTCCGTAGCCTCTTCATTCTGCAGTCTGTCTTACGACAGGTCCGTAGCCTCTTCATTCTGCAGTCTGTCTTACGACAGGTCCGTAGCCTCTTCATTCTGCAGTCTGTCTTACGACAGGTCCGTAGCCTCTTCATTCTGCAGTCTGTCTTACGACAGGTCCGTAGCCTCTTCATTCTGCAGTCTGTCTTACGACAGGTCCGTAGCCTCTTCATTCTGCAGTCTGTCTTACGACAGGTCCGTAGCCTCTTCATTCTGCAGTCTGTCTTACGACAGGTCCGTAGCCTCTTCCAAAGCGAGTTCTCCACACGGTGCGATCTAGTGCTTCCTCTTTCAATTTCCAGTATCTTTTCTTTTCCTTAAGGTCATCCAATAGCTGCTTACGTCTTCTCCCTCGTCTTCCCGTCACTTCTATCCTTGCTTCTAACTTTCCTTCAATAACGTGTTTCAGAAGGCAGTTTCAACGCAAGATGTGACCAATCTAGTTAGCCTTTCTTCTTTTTATTGTATGTACGATATTCCTCTCCTCCTTGACTTTTGTAATACTTCTTCATTTCTCACACGATCGGTCCAACTGATCTTCTCCATTCTTCTCCAGCACCACATATCAAAACTTTCCAGATACTTCTGATCCCACTTTCCCAAGTGTCCACGTTTCAGCACCACACAAAAAGCGCTCCAAATTAGCACTTTACTAGTTTCTTCCTTAAATTTAAGTCCAGTTTGCTGGTGAAAAGAATCTTCTTGTTGAATGCTGCTTTTGCCATGGCAATTCTGGATTCAATTTCACGTGTACACCTTGCATCATTTGTTATCATGCTACCCATAATTGAAATATTCCACATTCTCCAATTGTTTTTGATCTATCATAATTTTTATTTGGGCTGGTTGCCTTCAGATTCTCATTACCTTAGTTTTTTCCACATTCACCTCCATTCCATAGCGTCTTCCAATTTCAATTAGTCTATCAATCGTACCCTGTAGCACCGTTTTCTCCTTAGCCAGGGGGACAAGGCCATCTGCATGTTCTAGGATATGACCCCGTATAATTTGTTAGACAGATATCGACGTTTCGGATAGCCTGCTGCCTTCATGTACGGTATCCTCCTGCTGAAGGCACCAGGTTCTGTCGAAACGTCGGTACCCATGTACCAGAAGACACTGAGTCACATCCCAAAAGATCGCACGCGTCACTCACGCGGTTTGCATCGTTTCTTTGGAGCGCCCTATGTGCATATCTGTCTACCCTTCACTTTACCCCAACCGAGAAATAGCGCATAATGACTTCAAGAGGGGAAAACTTTTGACGCTGTGGCAAATTGGAGTGGCCATTAGTAGGCCCAACTAGAAGTGCTATAATGGCCAGCCAAAGTGAAAACAATCAGTTCCCACAATTATGAGTTCAGAAGTGTTACGGAGAAGGAAACAGTGCGTTTCTCTCCTTTATTCCGCTCATAATGGCTGTATTTCCGTGACTAAACCACTGAACACGGCAGGCAGGCTGCGGTATCCGGCGGAAGAAAGCAAGACAGCTTCAGCAACAGGGCAGAGCTGCCATCAAGCTGTAGCCGTCTCTATTCCGCCTGCACTAAACGCCACCATTCAAAAGTACACACACGCCAGCCCCTCTCTTATGCACACAATTAGCAAGACATTATGAAACGTCAGTGGCAGACGAAAATCAAAACCAAATCAGCCGAAATGAATTTATTTTCAAGAACTACAATGATGTGAGCACGTATCTAGAATGGGAGAGACACTGAATGCTTACAGAAATTTTATGGGCAACCCCCTTCGACAACGATCAATCAGGAGACCGAGGGGACGGTGGACTGAAATGAGAAGATGGATTGAACTGGCTCAGGATCGTGTCCAGTGGCCTGGATTTTCGATCAAGATCTGCTACAAGATAGAAGTTTTTATTTTAAAATACAAAAGATCCTCAGCTGAAGGCTACAAAAAGCAAAGTGCTACAGAACCTTATTAAAGGAGAGTTGCTTTTCACTGGACCAGTGGTTCCCAAGGGATCTGCGACCAGCTCCCAGGGGATCCGTGGATACATTTCTGTAATTGCTACTTTGAAGTTTTTATTTTTTTATTAAAGGCATAATTTTTTGTTAAAAATAAACGCGAAACTCTTTAATTGGCGGAGTGTTTATTTCGTATGACCGTTAGAATATCTAATTAAGGAACCCCCTGCACCCACGAAACGAGCGACCATCAGTATAATTAAGGTCAAATCATGCAATGCATTGTTACGTGTGCTACTGGTATGAATTTGTAGCTATCTAAAACAGTTCTTTGATACAAATTTTTAATTTTGGACACCTACCGTACGGACACTATATTTACGTGAGCAAGGATGTGAGGACCCTGGTTATTTTCCGAAGTCAAAGGGGGTCCGCAGCAAACAAGTTTAGGATAACATGCACTAGACCATTTCCTTCCTCTCTCTGTAAGTTACAGTGTGCATGTCACGCTGCCATTGACACCGAGCGGTAGACACATGAACAAGATTACTAAAATACACTTCTGAATCTAATTTTCTGCTCGACAGCAGAACTACATTTGAACTCACCACGCAGTAAATTGCCTTCACAAGCACGTTTTGTTACCAACAAACTGCAGATAGCGCAAAGCACAGTGACTTGGACTGCCGTTCTGTCGACACGGGACACAGCGCCTGACAGCCACCAGGCGGATCCACAAGCAATACACTGACTACTAACTACATGCATGTGCGGAGATATAACACTGCACTAGACAGGTTTCCTGAGGGCCCATGCAGTTCCCCTGTCATTTGCTCCAGCATGTTCCCCATCATCACAGCTTCGACATCAGACAGCCGTAAGACATAAGGACTATTGTGACACGACCCAGGCGCATTCGATACAATACACAGCTGTTTTAGGCGCGTTCGCAAAATTACAAAAAACGACTATTAGCTTCGTCATGTCTGTCCGTCCCGTCCACGTGGAACAACTCGGCTCCCGCTGGACGGATTTTCATGAAATTTGATACTTGAGTATTTTTCGAAAATCTACCGAGAAAATTCAAGTTTCATTAAAATCTGACAACAATAACGGTACTTTACAGAAGACCTATGTACATTTATGATAATATCTCGCTGAATTCTTCATTAGGGTGAGAAATGTTTCAGACAAAAGTTGTAGAGAAAATCAAAACACACATTTTATGTTCAATAACTTTTTCCGAAGATAGTGCCGTTTTGAGATAATGTCGAAAAATATGGTAGAGCCAGACAGGACACATGACAATATAATACGGCGCATGCGCTTTGCATGCTGGATAACTCAGGCTACAGACACACACTCACAATATGTAATACTTATTGCTTTCCACGACAACAGTGGTTACGCGAACGCGCCTCATTGTTACGTTAACGTACATTGCCTCTCTTGTTTGATATTTCGAGAGCTGAATGTACGTTTAATTCCTGTTGTACAGCCCCCCCCCCCCCAAAATGCAAAACATTTTGCTGGTTCGTGTAAGCATGGTAGTGGACCTTAAGGTACGGTGTTCGCTCTGTACAGGCCATGATGGCATGTAGAGGAATATCAACACTTATTCTTAACCTCAGCGAGAGATGGAGGTGAGTGGTCAGCTTCACGCTCTGGCAGCCTTACCACACCGTAAAAGCTACCTATCGCCATTGATTTGGGAACTGGGTGGCTGTAGAGTCGGTCCGATTCTTTGAAGAAGACATATCTCTGAACCCTGCCTGGTGTCGAGTCACGATTCCTCGAACAGCCAGCCCGTAGCCCAGTCACTATACCGACTGAGCTATCTCACGAATGACTCTGCCTCACGTAGTTATTACATCGGTGTATCTGCACTGCTAGAATCAATATCATCGGCGCTATCAAATACAGTCGAACCCGGTTATAACGACATCGGTCTATACGACACCTCGTCTATAACGTCAGATATTCTGTGGTACCAATTAATTCCTCACTGCTAACCATAACATTACACTTCCTCGGTTATAACAACACTCGTTTATAACGACACAAAAATTCAGTCCCCTTCATGACGTTATAACCGAGTTCGACTGTATATGCAAATTTCAGTCCGTATCGTGCAGTAAACAAACCGTCTGTACTTGCAAAACCAACTGCTTCGTGCTGTTTAAGTGACTATCGTTGGACACACAATATGTGGGCAATTGTCAGGTTTTTGAATGCTAATGCAGGTGTTACATGTAATTACCATTTCAATTTAAAGGATTGAGTGTTGGCAGATTCTCCCTAGCCTTTGGCTTCTTATTCAGCTGTCAGTGCTGATACGATTTCGGGAGACGTCTGGTGTTGATCCCGGCAGTCGCACGGTCCTGTCCACGTTGCTCCATATACTCATGTCTGCAGCTGCTTCGTCACCAATTAATCTCCTCAGTGGATAACACGTAGCCGCACGGTCTAAGGCGTGGGTCTGCGGCCATTTGCATGCTGGGATTGCGGGTTCGAATCCCGCTGAAGGTATGGATGTCTGTCTCTTGTGAGTGTTGTGTGTTAATGAGTGGGTAGAAGAGGTCAGACTAAGAAGAAGAAGAAAACACGGTCCTTAAATTACCACAAACCTCAATTTTTTATCCTGCTTTTGTTTTTTTAAGTGAGGGAGAGGGAATGAGTGAATATTTCTATTTGTACTTCTGAACCAGTTGACCGATTTTTATGAAACTTTGTATTGACATTGTTATTGTAGTCGACCCGCACTTACTAATTTCCTACATTCAGTAATAACAACATGGCAGATGCGGGGTGGTGAAGTGGAAGCACTAATGTAACTTACTTTGAGGATAATGAAATTATGTACAGTAATAGTATATATATATTATGTGTTTATATTGATTTGTGCTGAAGTCCTCAGATCGAATTGTCTCCAAACGTGCAGTAGGCGTACTGTGTTGTATATTACACGTACATATATATAAGATATATGTTATAAGACGGTATGTACAGCGGTACTGAGTGGCTTACAGACACGGTGCTTAATTGTATATTACACGTACCGTGCGGTCTGTCATATGTTTAAGTTAAACCAACCAACGCACAAGAACTATTAACAAAGTATATCTGTAACCCCTACATACGTTTCGGCAATCAAGTTGCCATCCTCAGGGGGCGCATCACCGAACACACAACATCCTAAGCCACAGCACAAGATCGACGTAGATCAACTATATGACTGTATACATGGCCAACAGACAGTAAAACTTTTTTAAGACACTTTTATATGTTTTAAACGTCTAAGTCGAATCACGTAACAATATTGTATATAACAATTGTTACTGTGTTATATGAAGTATCAGCTTACATCACTGACTTAGACACATTGTATTATTTATGTTAACGTTTAGTTTTGTGACTATAGGCATCAATTTATTTTAATATTATGAGCAACATGTGTACTTACATTATAATGCCAAATGTATGTGTATCTGGATGCCACAGATACTTGTGATTCCTTGATGCGCCCCCTGAGGATGGTAACTTGACTGTCGAAACGTATGTAGGGGTTACAGATATACTTTTTAATAGTTCTTGTGCATTGGTTGGTTTAGCTTAAGCTTATGTGCAGTACTGTGTTTTCAAATTATATTGAATCTCCATAATATTACAGAAGACTTGAAATCTAGACGATTTTGATGTGACGTTGCTCATGAAATTAAAGGCATATGAATGGAAACTAAACTTACTGAGGTACGTAATGTGATTAAGTTGTGAAATTGGACTACTCGAGTTTGCAAGTCTTGCCACCAGTGGCCTAATGTCGCAGTTGCGGAATATGGAGTCCAAAGTACAGGAGCTAAAGTGTTGTCTCTGGTGTGTGTGGCTGTAGTGTAAAACAGTGTGGTGGCAAGCCACTAACGAAAGTGCTGTCTACAAGTGGTGTAGCTTGTTAGTTCAGGCCGACTGCAGGTGTAGAGAGAAGAAACTAAGACGGAAGAAGTTTGAGCGAATTTTGTTCCAAATGCGAGAAAATCAACAAGAGAGGCTGGCAGCCTGGCCGGCAATGAAGCATGCCACAGTCGACACTCAAGAACCTTTACCACACGTTTTACTGTAACTTTCACAACTTTAACACGACAAACTTTATTTTACAGCGAAACTTCTTTGAGTGGCGAAGTCACTTTACACCTGTCTGGGTCCGTAAACTGGCATAACGTTATAATTTGTGGAGCTACAATCTGCATACAGTGATGGGAGGTACAAGAGACAGTCACAACTTCAGTGTGTTTTGTGCTCTATACAAACAAAAATTTTCGTGTAGGCCCCCCCCCCCCACCCTCACCCGAAGGAACGGTGTCTATTGTAATATAACGAGGCACGTTGGAGAAATTCTTCATGCTGGTCTGATTATCCTAGTGACTTTCTATTCTAAGGAGCTGGAACGCCTCCGCGCTTTCACATTTCGGTTGGATGGAAGGATTCCACGGATACTGATAGAGGCGTAAGCCACCCTATCACTTGACCACCTTGATCTCCTGACCTCAGACCACAGGATTTAATTTGTGGGTTACATACATGATGCTCTTTGCTTTGTGTTGCCCAAACTCTGCCGGAACTTGCCGGGACGATACGAGCTGCTGTGGCTACAGTTGCACCTGCTATGCTGAACAATGTGTGGCCTGAATACTATATGCACTGGGCTGCTCGCTGAGCCCTCAGTAGACACCTGCAGTATGCTGAGCGTAGGTCACGAACATTTGTTCATGCCACGTAACGAACTGTTTTTAGTTCTCATTCCTGTGTCTTACTGTTTGAGCGACATTACGTTAAAACCGCCTACAGGTTGTAGGTTCACTCTGTACTCATAACTGGTCTTTACCTGTGTATGAATGACAGACAGTTTAATTCAGTCTTCTGTACTGTCATGTATATCAACATACACCAACTACGTGCATCAGAATTGTAAATTACGATAGGATTTTATCAAAACATTAAAAAATACAGTAATCCATTCCAACACAAATCTTTATTTGTAAAGTAAAGCAATTTGTCTTATAAATTTTCTCGTTGGATCTTGTATTTTGATATAAAATGTATTAACCTTTTAAAGCCTAATGGCTACTTGATGCATCAACAGTTCTAACATTCACAAATTCTACATTCTGCCCACACTGTATTAATGTCTACTGTATTTATATTACAGCAAACAGCGACTTTTGCCTATATAACATAAATTGATTTGCTTTTGTAACCGTTAAGGTTAATAATGTAAGGATTTATACAATTCTAAGGTTACTAAGAAGTTGTGATATAAATACATAGCTTCAGTCTTGTGAAATGGCAGACATGGAAAGACGAAGACCCTTTAAAGACATAGTGTAAGCTGTTTCATATAAAGACCCAGTTCGTACCGCGCAGTAAACACCTTTCATCTCGGTTACAAAAACAAACCGAGATGAAAAGTGTTTACTGCGCGGTACAAACTGGATCTTTATATGAAACAGTTTACGTTTCGTCTTTAAAGGGTCTTCGTCTTTTCATCGTCGCCATCGTCACTAGGCCATCACAAAGGAGTTTCGTAAAGATGACAGTGGGAGGCACATGTTGACATTGCAATGAGCTGAGACACTTAAACTGTCTGTCAGTTCGCTGAGCAGCACACTTTAGTGTAAGACAGGTCTATCAGCACAGTGGAATGTCACATAGCTAATTGTTAAAGGTGTTCAGGATTTTCCTCCTCATGAATTTTGTGGTACAGGAGGCGAACACTTGTACTTCTCCAGGGCGTTTAGTAACTTGTGCCCCCCCCCCGCGTATCGTTATGAAAATGTGTAGGTACGAGATGAACAGCGGAAGAGCTGCAGCTTGGCGGCTCTGTACTGTTATGAAAATTACTGACATGCCAAATTTGTCGTCATTTTGGTGAATGCGGTATAGCTCAGTTGGTATAGCGACTCGCTACGGGCTGTACGGTCTTGGGGATCGAATTCCGGTGGGGGCGAGATTTTCCGCACCCGTCCAGACCGGCCCTGGGGCCCACCCAGCCTCCTGTACAATGGATACCGGGTCTCTTTTCCGGGGCTAAAGCGGCTGGGGCGTGGCGTTGACCACACACCCCCATCTAGGGCCGAGGTTACTCCCATCTGGAACTTCATGGCCTGTTCTGGAGCGAACTTTGCCGTTTTTCACTTTAGTTTTGGTGAATTCGGACGATGAAAATCAAACATTTGGTCAATATGTGCCGCATTGCCGTGTCGTAAAAGGAATGCATGTTGCAGTAAACTGTAAACCTCAAAACGCGTTGCTTCAAATTCTACCGTTCTGTTGTCGAGGCCAAGTCTGCACCTCATTCTGAACACAGTAACGAATTTATGCGTGCGGCTTGACGCAGGACCCAGCGCACGTTTGGCACCGTGGGCTCCCGTAACGTAGTATCGCCGTCTTGCACGTTCAGGCGACGCCACTTTCCCCCTCAACCGCCACGCAGAGAGTAGCTGCCGCAACCACAAGTTAGGTTAGCACCGCTCTCGTCTCCTCCGGCTGCCAGGACAACAGGCGAGCTCCACAGGCCGTTGTAGTTGTCTGCGTGTTGCGTGTTGGTGTGGCGGTAGTGTGATGTGCGACATAGTGTGGTGGCGACACAGTATTGGTGTGGCGACACAGTTAGTTTTGGTGTGGCGACACAGTGTTGGTGTGGCGACGTGTAGTGTGCGACGTGTTGGTGAGCGACATAGTGTTGGTGTGGCGACAGTGTTGGTGTGGCGACATAGTGTTGGTGTGGCGACACAGTATTGGTGTGGCGACACAGTTATGTTGGTTGGCGATAGTGTTGGTGTGGCGACACAGTGTTCTTCGTACTGTTTTGTATTTAACGCGTGAAGGATTGATGCACACACCTTTCGTGATTAAGGCATAGACGAAGCACCTTGCCTCTTCACTCCGTCGTCGCGAGTGTTAAGGGTCTATACCCACGCTGTGAAGGTCAACTACATTCTCCTGAGTAAGAGACAGTACTGTGAGCTGATGCTGATGCGTGTGGTGAAGATTTTGTAGTTAATTAAGCTTGAACGGTAGTTAAGTTTTGTTGTGTGGCGCTATTGATGTAGTGCCGATCCAGTGGCCGCGCGGTCCAAGGCGTGGGTCTACGGCCACTCGCTTGCTGGCATTGTGGGTTCGAATCCCGCCGGGGCATTGATGTCTGTCTGTCTGAGTGTTGTGTGTTGTCAGGTAGAGGTCTCTGCGACGGGCTGATCACTCGTCCAGAGGAATCCTACCGAGTGTGGTGTGTCTGAGTGTAATCGTAGAAGCCTCGATAATGAGGCGGCCTAGGCCCCCAGGGGCTGTCGAGCCATTGAAAAAAAATTGTAATAGTAGTAGTAGTAGTAGTAGTTGTAGTGTAGTAGTAGTGTGTGTAGTTGGTGGTGGTGGTGTTACCGTCGTCACTGCTCTTGATGCGCAGTGGGTTTACGGGTGCGGGATTTGCAACTACAAGTTTCTTCCGCCACCTTCAGTGGTCGTTACAACACAGATCGCTTCAAGAAGCAGTGTATGTAGTTTTACTGTGCTGTCTCAAACGCGACAGTAATTACATGTAAGACAGTTCCGCTGCTTCTGGGTTTCACACCGCCAACAAACCGCTCGTCTTCACTATCCGTAGAGACTTCATGTCCAACACAATGCTGTTTGACTGCAGTTATATCATATTGGGCCACTTCCACTGTCAGCACTTATGTTACAACACAGTGTTATGTAACCCCGTCAATTCACAAAACGTCTATGTAAGATAAAGAAAACCGCGGACAGAGACGTTTGACGAAGCACTCGAAACTTTTAAGCGTCTATGAACATGAGGATCTGTGAAAGTATTGGCACGGATCTCACTGCTCTTACCAGAATTTCACTGATATTGATGGTAAATGACATTCTGACCGTCAGAATTACGTCTGTGAGCTACACAAAACGTATGTTGTTAGGCGCGTTCGCAAAATTGCTAAAAGCGACTGTTAGCTTCGTCATGTCTGTCTGTCTGTCCGTCCGCATGGAACAACTCGGCTCCCACTGGACGCATTTTCATGAAATTTGATATTCGAGTATTTGTCGAAAATCTGTCGAGAAAATTCAAGTTTCATTAAAACCTGACAACAATAACGGTACTTTACATGAAGACCTATGTACATTTATGATAATATCTCGCTGAATTCTTATTAGAATGAGAAATGTTTCAGACAAAAGTTGTAGAGAAAATCAAAACACACATTTTATGTTCAATAACTTCTTTCCTAAAATCGTGCCGTTTATGAGATAATGTGGAAAAATATTGTAGAGCATGCGCTTTGCATGCTGGATGACTAAGGCTACAGACACACACTGAGAATATGTAATACTCATTGCTAACAATGGTTAGGCGAACGCGCCTGAATGTAACGTTATACGTGGCCTACACTGCCTGGCTCGTTGTGCTGATGTACCAAGGCACTGCACGTTCTGGTGCGAACGGTAAACACCACAGCTGCGAGATCTGAGGTTCCCGCAGCTGTGGTGTGGTGCTTGGGAATGTTGCGCCGCGTCGACTGGTATACACAGTTACCGACGTTTGGAAGGACTGCCTTCACCTTCACGGTCAGGCAACCCTCCTTGCAGTGCTACGTTCCTCATAACGTCGGTGTTTACCAGAAGACGTGAATGTGCACGTCACAGTTAATACTGAAATGCACCCGTGCTACGGCCCTCCGGTGTTATCAACCCACACATCTCCAGGGGCAAAGCAGTACGAGTGGTGGCAATCAGCAGTCACCACCCAATGTCACGGTCATGAATGGGGGGGGGGGGGGGGGTACCTTCACTGTCGATGTTCCGGTGTGGCTAGAACTGCAGCGGGCGGCCAGGCCACTACACTGGAGGAACGACACCTCGTGGGGGCAGCAGCCTGACGCTCACGTTGCAGATCTCGCAGGCGTCAAAGCTGAGGGACAAACACAAGCGATACGAGGTGGAAGACGCAGCCGCGTGGCAGAACTGCTTATGTCCAGAGGCGAGGCCACATTTCACTTGAACGACAAAGTAAACCGCCGTAAGGTTCGTGCCCGGGTTCTCAACATCCTGCAGCCACAGAATGCAAACGAAGTGAACGTGTCGTGCCACTTCACACACCGACATGCACGATGCGTTTAACGGGATCATTTACTTGGACATGTTAATTACAATTAAGTGGCTTCTGTGGCCATTTCTGTGACACTACGTGACGTTTCTGAACTACGATGCACAATCACGGTCTGGCAATAAACACAACATCGAACTGGCGTTTGCCGTGTGACTCGTGCGGCTCATGTCGAGGGCCTCCTGGGCTCGTAAAAATCTGCAGAGACAGACCGCTGTCAGTTTATACATGTCCCACGTCAATAGTGAGTGTCAATTTCAATTTATATGAATTTTTGAGTCCTACCGAGTGTGGTGTGTCTAAAACGTGTGTGATCGTGAGGCCTCGAAAAACAAATGAGGCGGCCTGGGCCCCTAAGGGGCTGTCGAGCCATTGAAAAAAAAAATATTATTTTTAGTGGTCGCCAGCAGCTACGGGCTGAACGGTCCGGGGGCGAGATTTTCAGCACCCGTCCAGACCGGCCCTGGGGCCCACCCAGCCTCCTGTAAAGGAGTACCCGTCTTTCCCGGGGGTAAAATGGCGGAAGAGTGGTGCTGACCACGCACTGCCTTCTAGTGCCGCGTTACGAATGGATTGGCGGTACCTGCACCTCCTCTCTGTGCCTGCACAGGCATGTAATGCCGTACCCTTACTTTTAGCAGCCCTATATTTCTGCAACCCTCCACGTTTAAAATAAGCTCGCCCAGCAGAATGGCGCGGCATAACACTACACGTGTCCTTTGACCTGAACACCATACTGTTGAAGGGATTGGGGGTGTAACTTCAAACAGCCCCAAACGTTCCCATTCAGTGGGTCTGGTGCGACCCCGAAACCAATCTTCACGTGACAACCAGAAAACTGCCCTATTCCTGATGGTAATCACCCCGTGCCATCCCCGTACACGAATCATTGCCCCCTGCAAACGACATGAAGACATATGGTGGGAGTGGACGTATACCTCCACTCCTTCTTAACCTCGGCGCTATATGGGGGTGAGTGGTCAGCTTCACGCCCTGGCCGCCTTACCCCCGCGGAATGAACCCGAGATACGCAACTAATAGGTGGGACAGGCCCCAGAGCCACCGTCGACTTGTACAGCAGCAGCCCTGACGTTTCTGACGGTTTCCCGAACCACTGTGCGTCTAGCAATGCCTGCTCTCTCCTCCCCGTTCCCTGAACTCTGATCGACACCAACACTTCAGTGAAACCACATTTGTTTTAACATCTGACTGCCTGGATAGCACCCGGGGACTTCAGTTTTACGAATTCCAGGAGTTCCGCGATCTATCGCAACTCCGTGTGGTGTCACCCCGTGCCACTGTGTGACCTCTCCATCCCCTCGCCCTCAGTAGCGCACACTGTCAACACGATACCGGATGTGCCAACCTCAAGACCACCACTTGAGCAGCACTTTGCCAGCAATACACTGCTGTGTAACGCATCACAAAACACTTAGCATCATTCATTAATGTGCTCTTGTAAGGCACATTGGGACGAAAGTGGAGGCAGTAAGAGGCTGCAGACCTGCACGGAAAACGGAAAACAATACTGCAGGATGAGACGGGCTGAAAATGCACCATGCACGGGACAAATAAGAAATGAATACAAAGTTGTGGTAGGAAAACCTGGGAGGATAATTTTTTTATATTATCTTCACAGTGCATTGTTTAACAACCCACAAATTACACACCAACAAAATGCACTATATTTTCACTTTTTATTCTTCAACCCCTACACATGTTTCAGCCTTTACAAGGCCATCTTCAGGGGGCTCGTAAATACATTTCCTTCACATCCAATGTTTTTGTCTGCTATCACATTTAGTCCAGTTTCTTGTAATATATATTACAGCTATTTACAATGTCTGTGTTTAAAATATATAAAAAAACACAGAATATAAAATCCTTAAAAAAGTTCGTCAATTTTCGCAGTAAAATGGTAAAATGAAACAATATGGTTTGTTATGTTATGTCTTCCACCATTGGCTAGTTTTTCGGATTTGGCTTTGGTTTTGTATATATGGATGGTCAGTTAAGTAATTATGTTCTGTTTATGTTGTGTGCGTCCGTGTTGCGGTGTGTAGCCTTGTAAAGGCCGAAACATGTGTAGGGGTTGAAGAATAAAGAATATAAAGTGAATATAGTGCATTTGTTGGTGTGTAATTTGATTAAACAGGGTGTGCGGTGTGGACTGGCTTCACTTGATTCAGAACGGGGACCAGTGGCGAGCTCTCGTGAAGACGGTACTAAACATCAAATGACGGTCATTCCTTGACAGCTGCCTAGTGAAGGACCTGCTCCATAGAGTCAGTGAATGAGTGCGTCAGCATGCGTGTCGCCGTCACCGCCATCATCATAATCATCACTGCTCCGATCTACGCAATAGCGGTTTCAAACCAACTACACTAACTTTCACGTCTTCCTTGACTTTACATGCTAAGTGCATGAAATGTTAGCCTTCTGGGATATTACACCGTGCATCATAATAAGTTTGTTCCGACGTTTCGGAGGAACGTGCTGCCTCAATCTTCACGGAGACTGAATTAGGTTCGGGGAGCAGCTGAAATGACGTGGAGGAGTGGATGTGTCGATATATATAAAGGTTGCAAGAAATTTTGGACAATCAGATCTGAATTTAGTAATACACTCCGAGAATCGTGGCAGCACGTTCCTCCGAAACGTCTGAACTCATTATCCTACACGTGTAATAACCCACAGCAGCACGGTACCGTACAGCGCACATATCGCGTTCCACTGCCTCCCTCTGCAACACACAAGCCGTTTACAAGCAAACAACAAAGCCTTATGTTCAGTCGACGTCCGTCTGACCTAGCAATAGCAACTACAGTCTGTAGGGTTTTCATAAAACTCGGTATAGGCGGTCTTTACAAAAGCACGAGTTGTGCAATAACAGTCAATGAATTGCCAAAGTTCTGTACCGACGTTTCGGGACAACGTATCGGTCCCATCTTCAAGGGTCAAGAAGTCAAATTTCTTCTTGGACTGCTTGACCCTTGAAGATGGGACTGAAGGTTGTCCCGAAACGTCGATACAGAAGTACCACTCAACGCTGCGTAATACCCCAGAAGAGCGCGGATATCATCAACACATTCTTATCGTAATAACTTATATCTATGTACTATCTAACCATTGATTAGTGTGATTGTATTACACCTTGCATTTCTTCTGACAGTTTATACTTCAGTTTACACTTTAATGTATCTAAACTTTGTATTTTATGTCCCTGGAAGATGGACACATGCTTTGCCGAAACATGTAGCAGTCCACTGTGTGTATAAACTAGTTTTCATCTGTTGGTACCATTACTGCACGCACTGTGCATCATACAAAGCCACCGAACAAAACACAACAGCCGTCCACCGCTTGTTTGATAACGTATCGTATGTAAACTGAGACTTGCGTTTGATTCCTCTTTACACCGCAAAGCCTTTTTATGACTTAACGTGTTACAATTATGTGGTCACGTATTAAACATTATGCCGCGCGGTCTAAGGCGTGGGTCTCGGCCGCTCGCTTGCTGGGATTGTGGGTTCGAATCCCGCCGGGGGCATGAATGTCTGTGTCTTGTAAGTGTTGTGTGTTGTCAGGTAGAGGTCTCTGCATCGGGCTGATCACTCGTCCAGAGGAGTCCTACCGAGTGTGGTGTGTCTGAGTGTGATCGTAAAGCCTCGATAATGAAGCCCTAGCCCTCTAGGGCTGCCGCGCCACGGGGGGAACTAGACACTAATTCATTGTCACGAACTCAACTGTACCTATGGTTCAGTCATAGTCCGGCCGAGCTCATTTCCTAGCTGAAAACAGTAAGGCTGGCTCGCGTATCCTTCGCTGAGCAACAGCATGAATCGGCTACAAATTGTTACTAAGTGGAAATAACATTACTGAGTTGAGAGTCTTAACGAGGGCGGACAGGACTTGTTTGTAAACCGCCGAGGTGGGAGGCTGTGTTACGAGCGATCGGTGAACCTTGGACTAGATGGCGCGGGCTGATCTACTTTTCCTTTTACTTCCAGGTAAGCGTTGAAATTGTCATCCAGTGTTCTACTGAGAGAGGATGTTTCCTGGTTAAAAATTTGTGGCTCTCCTGTTTTCCAAATTTACTCAAAATTCAACAGTATCGAGAGGGACATTTCGCGTGTATAGGAAGGTGAACCAGCTTACACTGCTTCAGAATGTTTGGTTCATGTTAGTGTTACATAACAATGTGACAACGCACAGCTTTGTGTATTTCTACCAGATCTCATTTGTTACAGTTGCTTGTTTGTTGTGCAGTTTGTACAGCAGTTACATCAGATCAGACGTTCCTACTTGAACGCACTGAACCACTTACACCCAGTTCAATCGACGTGACGAACGTTGTGTCTAACAAAGCCCCAAAGTCCTCCACATTCCTACAACCCCTTTTGAATCTGCGATAGGACAGAGGGCGCTACACAAGCTCAAGCGACACCAATTGCTGGCAGCGCTATGCCAGACTGGCTGTCGGCAGCTGCGATACAAAATGGTCAGCAGCGGGGGGCTCACCCCATCTGTGTGGCGGGCATCGGTGGGATGTAACCACCACACCACTACACTTCGCACGGACAGGAAAGACAGACAGACAAACAATGCACTGCTCAGACTACAGACGGACCCCGACTTACGTAGCTCCGACATACGTAGATCCGGACTTACGTAAAAAACTTCTTGTGCCAATACCACCACTACCACCACTACAACCACCACCACACCCACCCCTGCCTCTGCCTCAACTGAATACGACAGTGACTCCAGTATCGATTATTAATTAGTATTATGTTTTTTATTAATTGTTATTAAAATTAGTATTAATTATTATTACATCAATTATTATTACTATTGTGTATTAGGCACATAATTAAACACTGCTCCGAGTTACGTAAAAATCGACTTACGCATAGGGTTGCGGAACGATCCACTGACGTAAGTCGGGGACTTTCTGTACATTGTAAACTGAGTGCAGAAGACCAGGGAAACGTAAATGTAGGCGTACTTGTTTGTATCTGGTGTGTGGCAACTGCAGTCCGCCGAGTGCTACTGGGCAGCACAGGTTGTCGCGGTCCGCATTGCGAAACATGGAAGCATGGCATTCATACTGAAACAGGCCTAGTCCTTGTGCAAGCCCTGCACTGTTGTATTGCGTACTTTGCAGTTCGGGGTTCTAGATGCATTTGCTGTGGTACGTTGATACCTGACCGTAAGTCTCAACACCAAAGTCACATGACCAGCTACAAAGCAGTCCCTGAGTACCCACATCAGTCATAAGAGCAACATTTAGTGAGGACTTCAGCTGACCGCGTGCTATCCTCAACCTGGCACCAAACCTGTTTCTGAACTACAATGCAGAGTGTGTGGGCAAGCACAACACAGCTGACTGCTGACAAACTGCCTGCCTGTCAGCGCGACAAGACCGCCCAGAGTCATACCGTTCTGCGGCGAAACACCGGTAGTTATGAAGACTCCAGTCACCTGCACAACAAGACACCATGCAGACTGGTACACTACCCTGACGATGGAGGCAGCAAGCTCCGCCGAATGTCACATACCAATCCACACGGCGTCATGCCAGCAGCGTTCTCAGAACCTCAAACCTCGCGCCTTGTCACTGTCACGTTTTATTAGACAACGGTGCAAAGTACCTGAACTGTGACACTGGCAGCCATAGCGCGGTGCGTCCTTCGGCTGAGGGTGAGAAGACGCAGTCCGGACATGTAGGATGGCTCCATTGCATTTAAGAAGCGGTCATGGACAGTCGACAAGGAATGCTACCCTAAACTTTGGGGGTTGGATGAGCGGAAAACAACCGCTCGCAACAGTACCATGCTACCAGGCCTCTGGTTGGATTCTTTTGGCATGTGGCTAGGCGTTAGGTTCCGTGACGTCACCAGTAGCAGCAACAGGACTTGGTGAAGATGAGAACGGCAGGCTAACACACTGGCACAGTTACGCTGCATTTTGAGTAACGTGCCAATTGCTTCAATCGTCAGTTAAACGACGAGACCTGTCGGTATAATGTTAGTCGGAAAACCTGAGACCACTTGAGAGAATAATATGAAAATGGACATTAACGAACTGGAGTGTGGGGCTGTGGACTGGATTAAACTTGCTCAGGTAACAGTACAGTGGATACAGCAATGAACCTTCTGAGATCTGCGCTTTTATGGGGTATTACGCAGCGTGATGGGTAATCCTTTACCGACGTTTCGGGACAACGTATCGGTCCCATCTTAAGGGCCAAGAAGTCCAAGTTCAACCCCTAAAGACGGGACCGATAGGTTGTTCCGAAACGTCGGCAAAGGATTACCCCTCGACGCTGCGTAATATCGCAGAAGAGCGCAGATCTCATTAACATCGCGGCGTCAGCCTGGCATCATGAACCTTCTGGTGCCACACACCACACACGACTGAACAATTTTCGATAAAGTGACTGTGAACTTTTCAGGAAGGTTCTACGTACTGGAAGTAGCTGTGCGTGTCTTAACTTCACGAATAAACAACACAATCAATACGGAGCCTCGCTGTGCGTAACGACTGACTGCAGTGGTCAGAACTCGCCTGCACAAAAGGCGTCCGTATGAAGACGCTATAAACTAACAGACGTTTCGATGTAGACACGTACAATTGTGAAATGCTCACGATCCAGTCACGTGATGCTTACGACGCAGTAAGTCATGTCGGTGTATGACTGGAACGGGGCTCCGACGCAACGCAAGACGCAGCAATTGGCGTCCGTCCGTCTGTTTTCAAACGAATGTCCCACATTACGTGCAAACATGTACTGCTCATACTGACTGTACCGATATCACAATTTGACCAACAAACATGTACTGCTCATACTGACTGTACCGATATCACAATTTGACCAACAAACATGTACTGCTCATACTGACTGTACCGATGTCACAATTTGACCAACAAACATGTACTGCTCATACTGACTGTACCGATATCACAATTTGACCAACAAACATGTACTGCTCATACTGACTGTACCGATATCACAATTTGACCAACAAACATGTACTGCTCATACTGACTGTACCGATATCACAATCTGACCAACAAACATGTACTGCTCATACTGACTGTACCGATATCACAATTTGACCAACAAACATGTACTGCTCATACTGACTGTACCGATATCACAATCTGACCAACAAACATGTACTGCTCATACTGACTGTACCGATATCACAATTTGACCAACAAACATGTACTGCTCATACTGACTGTACCGATATCACAATTTGACCAACAAACATGTACTGCTCATACTGACTGTACCGATATCACAATTTGACCAACAAACATGTACTGCTCATACTGACTGTACCGATATCACAATTTGACCAACAAACATGTACTGCTCATACTGACTGTACCGATATCACAATCTGACCAACAAACATGTACTGCTCATACTGACTGTACCGATATCACAATTTGACCAACAAACATGTACTGCTCATACTGACTGTACCGATATCACAATTTGACCAACAAACATGTACTGCTCATACTGACTGTACCGATATCACAATTTGACCAACAAACATGTACTGCTCATACTGACTGTACCGATATCACAATCTGACCAACAAACATGTACTGCTCATACTGACTGTACCGATATCACAATTTGACCAACAAACATGTACTGCTCATACTGACTGTACCGATATCACAATTTGACCAACAAACATGTACTGCTCATACTGACTGTACCGATATCACAATCTGACCAACAAACATGTACTGCTCATACTGACTGTACCGATATCACAATTTGACCAACAAACATGTACTGCTCATACTGACTGTACCGATATCACAATTTGACCAACAAACATGTACTGCTCATACTGACTGTACCGATATCACAATTTGACCAACAAACATGTACTGCTCATACTGACTGTACCGATATCACAATTTGACCAACAAACATGTACTGCTCATACTGACTGTACCGATATCACAATCTGACCAACAAACATGTACTGCTCATACTGACTGTACCGATATCACAATCTGACCAACAAACATGTACTGCTCATACTGACTGTACCGATATCACAATTTGACCAACAAACATGTACTGCTCATACTGACTGTACCGATATCACAATTTGACCAACAAACATGTACTGCTCATACTGACTGTACCGATATCACAATCTGACCAACATGACGGCAACGCCCTCTCTTAGCCTGCTTGTACTTCACCTCATTAGACAACAGCAAGCTTTTTGACGATATCCATCCCGTTGTGTACACAGACTTACACAAATAACACTACGTACTGCGTCTGACACAGCCGGTATTTGTTATTATTATCATCTCAAACACTACATGTTTCGATCAAGCCGATCGTCATCAGGTGTTTGTTTATACAAAAACTTAAAACTGAAGGTAAAAATGTAAAATTATGCGAGATCTCACAAATGATACAGGATATGAAGTATAAATCACAATCGACTAATTTGGAACTAGATCATGTTCTAAAAACTGTTTGTTGAAACGTATAGACTATTGGAGTTTCACGTTAAAATCTTGCACTTTAAGTTCTTATATTTATTGATGGTACGAATTTGACTCCTGTCAACTGTAATTTATACTTCATATCCTATATCATTTGTGAGATCTCGCATAATTTTACATTTTTACCTTCAGTTTTAAGTTTTTGTATAAACAAACACCTGATGACGATCTGCTTGATCGAAACATGTAGTGTTTGAGATAATAATAATAACAATACCGGCTGTGTCAGACGCAGTACGTAGTGACATTTACGTAAACAGCAGGCTTACATGACACCGCCATAACGTCTGTGTGCGTCCCACATTCCTTCTGAACCAAATAACAGAATTTTACGAAATTTCGTATAAACATTTTGCCACTGAAGGTCACCCAGCAGTACTGTTTAGTTTCCTACAATCAGCAATAACAGTACAGAGGAAGTACGAACCTGTACACTAGCGCCACGTACGGCTTGGTGCCGAAGGGCGCGAGGTGTACAAATGTTCTTAGCACTCGTACAGTTTCTTTGTACAACAATGCCACAGGGTGTGCGAAAGTTTGGGTTCAGTCTGCAGCTAGACAGCGATTAACTAATAAACGAGAGGAGCTAAGAATATGAAATTTAGTATCGACATAAGATCATGCACACAGCTATAAATAAAGTATGAAATGTTTACAGGCCGAAAAATGCGAATGACAGTGCAAACGTCTGAGGTTATAACCGACAGATATGACATACACAGAATGACAGTGCAAACGTCTGAGGTTACAACCCACAGATATGACATACACAGAATGACAGTGCAAACGTCTGAGGTTATAACCGACAGATATGGCATACACAGAATGACAGTGCAAACGTCTGAGGATATAACCGACAGATATGGCATACACAGAATGACAGTGCAAACGTCTGAGGTTATAACCGACAGATATGACATACACAAAATGACAGTGCAAACGTCTGAGGATATAACCGACAGATATGGCATACACAGAATGACAGTGCAAACGTCTGAGGTTATAACCGACAGATATGACATACACAGAATGACAGTGCAAACGTCTGAGGATATAACCGACAGATATGACATACACAGAATGACAGTGCAAACGTCTGAGGTTATAACCGACAGATATGACATACACAGAATGACAGTGCAAACGTCTGAGGATTATAAAAACCGACAGATATGGCATACACAGAATGACAGTGCAAACGTCTGAGGTTATAACCGACAGATATGGCATACACAGAATGACAGTGCAAACGTCTGAGGATATAACCGACAGATATGACATACACAGAATGACAGTGCAAACGTCTGAGGATATAACCGACAGATATGACATACACAGAATGACAGTGCAAACGTCTGAGGATATAACCGACAGATATGACATACACAGAATGACAGTGCAAACGTCTGAGGATATAACCGACAGATATGACATACACAGAATGACAGTGCAAACGTCTGAGGATATAACCGACAGATATGACATACACAGAATGACAGTGCAAACGTCTGAGGATTATAACCGACAGATATGACATACACAGAATGACAGTGCAAACGTCTGAGGTTATAACCGACAGATATGACATACACAGAATGACAGTGCAAACGTCTGAGGTTATAACCGACAGATATGGCATATACAAACAGAAATAGACAGTGCATAACAGCTGAGTGAATTATATAACCGACAGATATGACATACACAGAATGACAGTGCAAACGTCTGAGGATATAACCGACAGATATGACATACACAGAATGACAGTGCAAACGTCTGAGGATATAACCGACAGATATGACATACACAGAATGACAGTGCAAACGTCTGAGGTTATAACCGACAGATATGCATACACAGAATGAAAGTGCAAACGTCTGAGGTTATAACCGACAGATATGGCATACACAGAGTCTGTGCTTGGGTAAAACCTTTCAATAACAATAATGATATTACTATTATTATTATTATTATTTGTGTGTAACACACCGCAATTTCAAACAACAAAAACTATGAAATACGATTTGATTCTATGAGCATTTGCTGACATCAGCACTTACCGACATCAGCATCACTTGCTGACATTAGCATTTGCCGACATCAGCACTTGCTGACATCAACATCACTTGCTGACATCATCAGCCGAACCCCATTTTGTTGTTGTCATGTAACAACACTACTTTCGCTAACTGTAATACTGACAAACACGCAGTCTGTACTGTAACAAGGCGTGCCTAGAAGTTCTTACTCGCCGTCACCGTGACCTACCTGTGCCTAACACTGTGAGCAGTGCGCCACAAGCAGCAGTCTGCCCGTGTGACTTAGCACAAAGCGCTCAGGCACTCCACACGCCAAACACAGCCATGTCCGTCCGTCCTGACAGCAAACCTCATTTTAGCATTCATGTTTCAATACGTCATATTCGGATTTCAACGAAATATGATCGATCTGCAGGTTTCGTAGAGGTCACGGACACGTCACAGTGACAGTGACAGTCGGAGGGTGACCAATCGCTTGCAATGACACTCATCTGTTTCTCAACAGGCTGTCAAGATCTGGATGCACACAGTGCAACGCTCAGCGTTCCCACATTCATCACATCGCTTATACAATGCACCGCACCGCACCGCACCGCACCCTGTGACCAAGCACCACCACATTCATCACTAAGGCAATGTTTTCGTATTTTAACCCACAGACGGGGGAGGGGGAGTGAATAATCATCTTCACGCTCCTTCCGTTTTAACCACTGGCTATCACACCAGGTGGGCCCCAGCGCCGTTGTGGATCGCAGTGGTAAAGAGTAAAGTGCAAACAGATCCCGGGTCAGTCCATGTGGGATTTGTGGTGGACAAAGTGGCACTGGGACAGGTTTTCCCCTGAGTACGTCTGTTTTCCGCTGTCAATTTCTTTCCACCGGTGCTCTACTACACGGAAAAACGGAGAAAAAAACTAATCATCTTCATCACAGGGTTGCACAATAAGCCTTGAGGCTGCGGTACGTCCGCAGCTTCTGCTGCGGGGCCCTTCAACACAAAAAAAAGTGCAAACAGCCAAGAGACTCGACACAGGGCTGCCCAGTCAGGACTGCGTCAGTACCGATACGAAACACTGCACGTCCACATGTGCCGACTGCAGCAGCGTGTTCAAAACAGCCTGCTCTATCCTAATCCAGATGAATCAAATTTCAACTCTCACCCTACGTCCTTACGATCCATTTTAATATAATCATCCCTTCTACACCAGGTCTACCATATGGTCTCTTGCTAAATCTGCACACATACTTAACATGTCTAAAGCAAACAGCAGGCTAAGTCGTTCTGTCAGCCAGCCTCGCAAATGCCTGACACCAACACAACGAACTTTATGCCGGATTTTGTAAACCGCTAATCTGACTTCATTCCAACAGCCATCGTTTTGTAGCAGGACGGTAAAGCAAAAACTCTTGTCGACAACCTCAGTGTATGTGAGACCATTAGCATCAAAATTTTGTTTCAAATAAATCTCCAAACTGAATTTCAGAATTAAAAAAATGTGGGTATGCATGATGCGCACAGCGTAATGACTGCCTGGTAAAGGGGGACAGAGTCTCCTGCTTTGGAGACACAGTGACATTATTTTGGTGAAGCAGACAGCTGGGGGCGCTTGACTTTGTAACAAGGCCTGCCAACTGAATCTGTGTAATTCTGAAAGGCGCTCGCTGTAACAGTTGTTATGAAGACACGTAGAACTGATAGCAGCGCAGCAGGCAGATTTCGAAATTTCATTTAAATATTTCAGCACTTTTATTGACTTTTTTAAAGTTTTATATTTAGTTTCCAAGCATAATATTATACAAAACTACGATCTTTGCCGTTTGTCTGACGTTAATGCTATATCGACAGTTATCGTGCTAGCAAAAAGTATTGCCCAGAACACGGAATACAGATATCAGAACGAAATTTTGTAACTTTTTCAGGATTTCAAGTTTATTTTCAGAATCCTAAGCGTGAGCTACCCCTCTCAGGCAAAAAGTTACTTTATATTCAGGAATTCTAAATGTACATTTTCATGACCTTGGCGACTCAAGAAGGAAACAGGGCGATTGCTCGCCACCATCGTCCCTCGGGCTACGCCACTGATACAGCTAATGGTTTTGTAAATAGTGTATCGTGCATAATTTCAGAGGTGCACACAAAGCTTGCCACTGAAGGCCATATTATTAACAACTGCTGCATACATTGTACCAGCCAGGGGCGCACCCAATGGGGGGCCGCCGGGCTGCAGCCTCCCCAAACCCCTCAAATCCGAAATAAGAACACACATTTTGTAGATATTATGATATCAAACGTTATACGTGATTTACCCTTCAGCCGAAATCAGCCACTGAAATCAGCTGATGACGTACATTAGAATTTTGAAAAATAAATTAATAAAATTAAAAAAACAATAAGATAGGACACTGTGATTGAGTGACGGAACATGTAGTTATATTTGTGTGTATATAATGTTGCAGACAGTGTTATGTTGTACTTACGACATGATTTTTATAACATAATTTGTAAAATCAAACATAAATTATATATCAGCCTCAGGGCCAGCACCCCCCCCCCCGCCCCAATAAAAAATTCTGGGTGCGCACCTGGTACCAGCTGAAAGCAGTCAAGCACATGGCGGTCAGAACAACGCAATCACCATAACACAGCCTGTCACACTACAGCACTACACACATCTACATCTACATGGCTCACTGTACGCAGTCTTGAACATGTGACGTCACAGACGTTACTGTGAATTGCAACTGTCAATTAAATTAATGAAAAGTAATTTACATGAGTCTTACCATTACTATTGTTAACTGTAAATCTGTTATGTATCAAAGCAGTAATAAAAACAATTACCCCTCCCTAACTGAAGTATCGCCAACTGCACATTTCAACAACCCGCGGTTTTCTGTTTATATTCAGTGCTGCCAACCACAGCATTCGAGTTTCAAATATCGGCGCAATTGTCAGTGTGTACAAACGACAAACGACGAGCACAAACACAGGCCTAACTAAAAGTTACACATCTGTTGAGTTCAGCGAAGGCAGGCGTACAAGCAACGTCGTTAGGCTTTGCTGACTGCTGCAGACAGTAGCAGTAGCAGTAGCAGTAGCAGCACACTGCACACACGAAAGACATTAAGTGCAGCTAGTTCATCACAGTGACAGTGACCTAGTGTGCACGACGGACACTTGATCCCCGTTTAAGCGTCACAGCACCAACTGCCACACTCAGACACACTATCGGCTGTGTCCTGGTGACGCAGGACAGCGCGCTCTCTTAGCAAAGACGGCATGAAGATGTGTAGTTGCGGTCTGTTGGTACCAGACTTCACGGGAGGTGGAGGTGAAGACGTTGCCGAATCTGCACAAGGATCTGAGGACTGAAAGGAAAAATCTTCGTTCACAGGAGGGGCGCACCTGATGGCTCCGTCTGTCACGGCCGGCAAGTCTTCGCACACCCGAACTGTCTTTAACCCTCCAGCAGTAACACGCAGACGGTCCTCCTGCAGACGACTGTCAATGGCACACGCCTCTGAGTTCGTCTGCAAGGTTGCTGTGGGCACATCAACGTTTCTACGGCGCTGTGATGAGTGTCTTCTGTTGGCCGGGACTTCAGACGTCGGTCGTGACGCGGGCGTTACGACGTACCGCGATGTGGGCCTTTCTTTTCCGTTCCTCTTACCACAACGTGACACACAGGCGGCAGGCGCAACACCAACAGAGTTACCGACCAGATCCAGCCACTGCAACACTCGTTCTGAAAGTGGGTTCAGCTCCAGGCTGGGAACATGGGATTCTACGTCAGGGACGAGCCACGTGTCGTCTTCCACAGGCTCCTGCTCTCGCTCCTCTTCAGAACTACTTGGAACCACGTACGGCAGATATGGTCGCCGATAACCACCTACAACGGAGGCAGCACCTACTGAAATGCTCTCTTCGCTGTCCTGGTGTTCCTCGCAGCAAGGTCCAATGTCCTGGCGGCACCGGCAACTCGATCTACGGCGACTCGATGACGTCGGAGTGTTGCACTTGGTCTGGTTTTTGTTTGAAGTAATGACGAGCTGTAACTTTATGAGGCAGTGTTCCAAATCACAGCTGTGGGCCGAGCCGGAGGATGAAGACGTGACGGTGCTCACACTAGAGCACGACCCGGAACGACGACCGGAACTTGACACGACCGGGCTCCGGCACTGGAACAGGGGATCGTCTGCAGACAGCACTGCGTGTCGCAGCCCGTTCACCCATACGGTGCGCACGAACAGCGGCCTCTGCGAGGACTGCCAGCGAGCGGGTTGTTTGCTGCCGCACGCTGCAGACATTCCGTACGCGGTCGCTGGGCACGACTTCCAAAGCCACCCGTTCTTACGTCGGTACTGTCTTCACGATCAACTGATGCTTTGACATCCGCTATCTCGTTCAGAGCATCACTCCGCACTTTGAAATATTCAACGCCACTTTATGCGACACAAAATCATACACAGTAATCTTGTTTACAGATTCTAAACTGTTGCAAATCACATCCCGGTCACAATTCACATCGACGAAGAAAATGTCCAACCATTCCAGCAGCTTCAATTAAAGAGAAAATACCGTAATCTCAACAAATTTATTAGTGATAGCAAGGTAAATAAATGCAGTGTTTTGTGTTAAGTTCGAGGTTAGAAATATTTTGCAACACTTTACCAATGCAGAAGGAAGAATTTTATATCTTTATTAACTATGCAGTAAATTAACTACACACTGTCCTAGCTGCACTTAATACACGCTAAGCCTGACAGGAAACAGAAGCTGTCATGCGACACAAGAGGTCTGTGACAGTTCTGATGTCATCCCTGTCTATTGCCTGTCTATTGGCGATGTGTCACGCGGTCTCTTCTCACACATCGGTCAGGTACGCCGATAACCTCACTACTTGTTACACTCCGTACATTAACGTGTATGTCTTGTGGCGACACTTTGCACTGCTGTTAAACAATTCACAAATAACCTTCTTAGGGTCTTCCATAAATTTTCTTGCTCCATCAGCACTTTAAGTCCCGACTTTCCACACACCGACTGTGAACAGTTCTTTTAATTCACATAAATCAGAGGTCATGTGTTCGGTTCTTCACTGTGCCCCATCATAACTCCGACACACACAAGACAAACAACTGCTACATCCCGCAACCAGCCTACTGACAGACGTCTGTGTTGTAACGCGACGCTTTGACGTCTCCATCACGTCTCGCAAAGTAACGTCCAAACCGAACTTCCGTCCCCTGACACGGCGGAGGACTTAATAACCACGACAGAGCGCACAACGCGAGCTGACTGCTGGCAAATTGGATCGACGGGGTAGGGAGAAAGCATGCCACGGCGCACGTGTCTGGTCTGCTCTGAGGACGACAAAACCGGCGGCCTCCTGCAATATTCTATTTCTGATTTACTTAACGACTTCTGAAATACGTAATGTTACAGGCCTATACCGTACGATTAGCGAACACGAACTGGAACACCAGCAAGATGCCATAAGCCGTGAAGTTTCAGACTTCTATTCGACACGTGCTCGGTTCGAATCTCCGCTGGCACACCGACTGTCCCGATACATTCCGTGATGTTACTCAGCCCTCAAAGAAATGTCAGGACCGACTGAAGGCTTGCTAGGCAATGTGACGCTCCCGACAAATACGTGCGGAGACTCTAATTAGAAGCAGCAGGCAGTGGTGAAGACCTACCTGCAGATACTAACCGCACGTTCTTCTGGAGGGCCTGAGAAAGCTATCAAAATGACAGCCAGGAAGCTGGTTTCCTGGCCTCAAAAATATGAAACACGACACCTAATATCAACAGTTCTTAGGCGCGCTGGCAAAATTGCGAAAAGCGACTACTAGCTTCGTCATGTCTGTCCGCAATGAACTCGGCTCCTACGGGACAAATTTTCACGAAATTTGATATTTCATTATTTTTCGGAAATCTGTCGAGAAAATTCAAGTTTTATTAAAATGTGACAAGAATAACGGTACTTTACATGAAGACCTATGTACATTTATGATAATATCTCGCTAATTCTTCTTAGAATGAAGAAATGTTTCGGACGTAAGTTCTAGAGAAAATCAAAACACATTTTATGTTCAATAACATTTTTCCTAAAATCGTGCCATTTATGAGATAATGTGGAAAAATATGGTTAGAGTCAGACAGGCCACAACTGACAATATAATACGGCGCATGCGCTTTGCATGCTGGATAACTAAAGCTACAAACACACAGAGAATATGTAATACTTATTGCCTTTCTACGGCAAGAACGGTTACGCGAACGCGTCACGATTTCACGTTATACGCACATTGCCAGTGCTGTATTTACGTTACACTTGACCACATGCTGACCTATACAATAAACAGTGTGATCCATTTATTAAAGTGGGCAAGGAAAACACTGGCATGTGACACGATATACACAAGTATACGGAAAAAGGCACAAGTGTTTGTTTAACGACGCTACTGTTAAGATTAGTAGCTTACAGTAATTACTGCAGGTGACAAGAGAACAGTGTGCAAAGCAGGAAATAAATCCGTAAAGGTAAGGACTCAAGGAGGTTATAGCTACATTACGTAACAATTAATAACGACGTCAAGGAACCAGGGGCGCACCCACATTTTTCGCTGGGGGGGGGGGGGGGCTGACCCTCAGTCTATATATAATTTATGTTTGATTTTACAAATTACGTTATAAAAATAGTAAGTACAACATAACCTGTCTGCAACTGCATGTATATACACACAAATATAACTACATGTTCCGTCACTCAATCACAGTGTCCTATTTTATTGTTTTTTTAATTTTATTAATTTATTTTTCAAAATTCTAATGTACTGGTCATCAGCTGATTTCAGTGGCTGATTTCGGCTGAAGGGTAAATCACGTAAATTTTGAGATAAATATCTACAAAATTGTGTTTTTTTTTAATTTCGGTTTGGGGGGGGGGGCTGCAGCTCGGCAGCCCCCCCCCCCCCTTGAGTGCGCCCCTGCAAGGGACATAGCATGTCATGCAGATGTCAGCGCTGCTGCATGACGCACGTCACTGACGACGCTGCCCACAGCCCACAGCCCACAATACACATCAGTGAATAATGAATCGGAAGGGAAGTGGAGGGAAGCGGATGGAGAGACTGCGGAAATCCACGAAAGCCCTCGTTCAGGATAACCGATATCCGGGGTCGAGATTTCAACAACAAGGAACTTTCTTGCTGATAAGGTACTCGAGTGAGGCGAGGTCACTCCACTGGCGACGTCCATCGTCTTCTGATGTCTAGTTACCGCTACTGACCAAATGGATCCAGGACAGACGTGCAGCTTCGCTTTCACAAACTGCTGAAGAACAGAGCGCTGGGCGCACACTGCCTGCATGGGTCAGGATTACCGTCACTGACAGCCTTCACACACACAACTGGAACAGCCGTTACACTTCACTGCGAGTTGCCAGACGCTCTGTAGCGCCCTTTGTACCAACAGCAACTGCTGCGGTCACCCGTGCTGAGTTCATCCTCCAAGCTCACTTGGTCTTTCACACAGCCTGAGAAAGACGAGGCCACGCAACTGGTCCTCCTCACAACGAATGTGGAATGTGACAGGTGACGAGGATACTGACATGACAGTGTAATGTCAAACGTACAGCAGGCACATGCAATGGAGGTACTGACATGGTTCACTAGGAGGATGCCCTGTAATATTTTTTTTATGGCTCGACAGCCCCTTGGGGGCCTAGGCCGCCTCAGTTTTCGAGGCTTCAGATCACACTTTTAGACACACCACACTCGGTAGGACTCCTCTGGACGAGTGACCAGCCCGATCGAAGACCTCTACCTGACAACACACAACACTCACAACAGACTAGACATCCATGCCCCTGGTGGGATTCGAACCCACAATCCTAGTAAGCGAGCGGCCGAAGACCCACGCCTTAGACCGCACGGCCACTGGGATCGGCGCCCTGTAATATGGTGAATAACAAAAACAGAAAACAGTCGCAGAAGAACAGTTTGAGAAACAGATTTCAGAAGCACAATCTGACTGGCAACAGAAGCAGAGCAATGCGGTGCAACAGCCCTGCTGTGTTATCATATCGCGGGAAAAACTACTCTAACGAAAGTCAATGTACGGCGACGAGAATGTTATAGGTCAATGACTTAACCAGCAGCACTGGCTCGTAAAAGCTAAGTTGTTCCTGTACACGTCATGAAGTGGAGGTACTGCTCCACCCACTCTTAACCCCAGAACTAGATGGAAGTGAGCAGTCATCTTCACGACCCGACCGCTTTACGAACTCCAGCAGCTATTGAATATGCGGCTGGGTGGACTCCTGAGGCGGTCTGGACACTGCCGGGAGCTGAACGATACCTCGGCTGTCCAGTCGCCGTACCGACTGAGCTATCGCGGCTCGCATTACGTGCTAAATACGTGCACGTGGCAGCAGACGCTCCCTATTACCACCCACCACATGGAGCACGGTCCTTCTGCGAATTCAGCTGAGTTGGCCAAGAAATTCCCTCCCTTTTATGGAAGCTGAAGGTTAATAATTATCGTTCGATATTATCAATGTCTGTGCAATACATACAATACGTACGTTTATTACCAACAAACTGCACCAGTTAAAATATACAGGGCTGTTACTGAGACATGTTTCGACTACTGAGAGTAGCCATCCTCAGGAAGTACAAGGTGTTAAAACATACCGTCGTTGTTGGTAAATGGTACATATAAAGCAACTTAATTATAATATAAATATGTGATATTAATAAATAAAAAGGTTAAACTTATAATACAGATCTGTACTAGTTCAAGTGATGTGCAGTCTGCATCCGAACACCTACAAGCAGTAAAGCGCTCTTCACGTCCACTTGCATGATAAATCTGAATAATGTCACATTCGCCATAAAGTCAACATGCAGTCAGCTGCACGCGGTGTCGGTGTGGGCACTGCAGTGCGGAGGACAGCTACAACAGGCACGAACTCTGCTGCACAGCTATCGCTGCCACGTCATTTTCTTCGCCAGAAGTCAATACGGTTTAGACCACTCTGACTTTGTGGCCCAAACCTCGCAGCATGCCGTGGTCGGAAGTGCAGGGCCTTGAAGACGGAACCGATATCGTCCCGAACGTCGGCCAACGCCGCGCAACGTCTCAGACCAGCAAAGACCTCTATAGTGAACACGTGCGCATCCCATTGCACTCTACCTTCTCGAAAAGATCTCAAGCTAATGCGTATCTCTGCATTTACTGCTGGTTTGTTTATATTCGCCGATCTTGAAAAAAATGTGAACAAAAGGTAATGTAAATAAAGGTAAAGGTCACCCTAGAACACGCCATGAAGGCCCAGAGGGGGAGTAGAGGTATAGCTCTACTCTTTCATTAACCTCGGCGCGGCTGGGGTGGGTGGTCAACGCCACGCCCCGGCCGCTTTACCCCCGGGAATGACCCGGTATCCATTGTTAGGAGGCTGGGTAGGCTCCAGGGCCGGTCTGGACGGTGCTGAAAATCTCGCCCCCACCGGGATTCTATTCCGGGACCGTCCAGCCGTAGCGAGTCGCTATACGACTGAGCTATCGCGACCCACGGTAATGCAAATAGTTTAGTTTATTAAGTGTCTAAAACACGCTGACATAAAACTAGTTGCTTAAAATGTTTTGGGTTGTAGCCCGGCGTCAATTTTTGGTGTATGACCAACGTTTCGGGATCACTTGTTTGTCCCATCTTCAGGGTCTTATCAGCTTCGTTCGGTTCGTCGCCGTCTTTTTTAATCGAACATCAAAGGACGCCGCAGTGCACTGTCCGTCCTTTAGAACACGTGCTCAGCAGCACACACCTGAACCTCCTCACATGCTTTACAGCACTGTCACTTCGATTTTTCGCCCTATTTCTAGCGGACAGGCGACGCAAGTGCAAGATATGCATCACACGAACATGCTAGCAGACATAAAGTAAGCCACCATCAGCTAGTCGCGCAATGCCATGAATGCCACAGATGCCTGACGGAAAAGCAAAGCTTGCGTGACCGACGCTGAACACACGAAAACTTCACGTATTTAAGGACGGAGATAACTTCACATCTACTGTGATTACCGAGGGGAATGAATTAAGTTAAAACAAAAAGTCATGTAAAAGAAATGTCCCGCAAACCACGGAAATTAGCTGTCAGGTATGCAGCATGAACCACAAGCATGCATGCCGGCATGGCAAGGCACAGTTCGTGCAACGGTGACTTTACACCGACCAACAGTCATCCAGCTAAATCAAACCTCAGGCAGCTCCAACATGTCAAACACGATTACATAAATTACAACGGGACTGTCCTTCACGTAACATACGGAAATGAATCGCGATCCCAGCAGATCCGTGGATACTCGCATCGTATCGATTTGGGTTCAAGACAGACTCGGTGCAAACACGAATCCGAGAAACGAGGACAGGCTGACAACTCGGTACCTTCTTTCAAACTGTCTCATAACAATTTCAGAAGAACAAGGCGGCCTTCACCTCAGAACCTAGCCTGCAGTTATGACGCTGTGTTACTATGAACACCGTTGCAATTATACTTTGTAACACGAATTAATAAACTGTGGGGCCGGGACAGCTCAGTCGGTATAGCGACTCGCTCCGGGCTGGACGGTGCGGGGATCGAATCCCGGTGGGGGCGAGATTTTCCGCACCCGTTCAGACCGGCCATGGGGCCCACGCAGCCTCATCCAATGGGGTACCGGATCTCTTTCCCGGGGGTAAACGAGGCCGGGGCATGGCGTTGACCATCCGCCATGAGTGGAGCTATACCTCTACTCCCCCTCTGTGCCAGTCATGGCATGCCATGGTGTGACCTTTACTTTCGTAGTGCAGTGTCCATAACTTATAAACGGAATGGCAGCCAGCTCGCGGTCAGCTGACAGCACTGCTCTTTCGTATTCGGCGGGTCTCGGCTTCAAATTTTGGCCCGTAAACCAGCTATCCTGACTACGGTGATTTTCCTCAGTTCCTCTAGGCAACGTGTTGGGATAGTACATGAAATCAGGCCACGATCGCCTCTGCTACGGCTTCCCACATTCACTACTCACTGCATTTTGTATCGCAGGACGGCGATGTCATCGGTCGCTATGAGCGATGTCGTCCGCTCTACGGCGAGCAACCGGCGACATCAAACGGAAAGCATAAATATCTTCCTGGCTGCAAGAGCTGCACATGTCAAACAGTATGAACTGCAATGAAGTCCTCTAAAGGCTCCTCGTTCTCGCTTCGAAAAATAAAAAGGAAATTAAAACTGCTTTGCCTGAGCCTTCTAACCAACCCACAGAAAAGCGTCCTTCTTGTGAGGCTAACCCACAAATTGTCTGTATTTTATGAAATCCGACAGTTCGTTACCGCACTCCAACAGTCTGTTACCAGACGGACCCGGAGTACATCTTCCCCATCCTTTTCTTTCACATCAAGACACTTGCTGTTCAAAATTTCTGTCCCCGTCTCTGCTTTTTCGTGCACTTTAGAAATATATGAAAGATGTTCGCCTCATCACAAAATAGGGGACATGTCCCCCTCCATACCACTCTTAGCCCCCTCAAATTCAAAAACACCGTTCCATATCAACACTACCCCCCTCCACTCCCTTCTAGTACAGCATGTTACAAATTCCTGCTTCCCCACTCAACTTCCATTTCAACCCTCATGCTCATACTCTGTCACTCTGTCCCTGTATCTACAAACCACCACTAACAATGCCACAACTACTGCAGTTTCATGAAATTTGATACTGCAGGATATCCCCAAAACTTTTCAACACATTCCCCTGGTTGAAGTCATGCGACAGTAACGAACGCTCTACAAGAAGCCTTACACGCGTTTCTGTACGTAGGCCTATCTCGCAAGTAACACATTAAACATCTATCAGAACGAATATTTGGAACAAAAGTTGCTGAAACAAGTGACATACATATTTTTGACAAATACATCCATTCAGTTACGTCTTGGTTTTTGAGGTAATTACATCAAAAGGAGGGAACGCACTGGAAGTGTCACACCACGTGCCCCTCACTTCCACACTTCGTAACTTGCTGGTAGCAGCAAGACTCAGCACTTTAATACAGAAGAGACACGGAGACTTGATGTAGGTCATAGCTGTGCACACTGGAACACGTGAAGACAGGGAGATGTGAGGGAAGAGGAAATACTTAATGAAGAGAAGCGTTAAGACAGGTGGTCCAAGGACAGGAAAATGTGAATACACAAAAACTTTAAGAAAATGACATTTGTAGACAAAAGGACTGGAAGGCAGCGGTTGAAAGAAGAAAGACACAAAGAGACATGACAGAAAGGCAGAGAGGGAAGAATAGGAAGGCGCTTGACAGAGGTAATTGTAACAAAATCCTAGACATAACAATTTATAACACCTCTTTGTAAACTAGATCAATACAAGCTAGCCTCTCCCTCCCCCTTGACACCTGTTCCCCTTCACATCCATTACAAACACAATAAGCACATTGCTCGCTTGACAGGCTATTAGCGAGCCATTTGTATTGTCAACAGTTGAATAAATGAACACTTCTATATAACACACCTAACACATTCATCACCGATATTTATGCAACTTCAAGCTACAACAAGAAACCTGATGCACGTTACGGTCCCAACACACCGCCTGACATGACAGCCCAAAAAGCCAGAGTACGAGATCCTTCAAGGGTTTGTAAAATAACACACTGTGACAACACAGGACAGGGCTGTACAGGGACAGGAAAACACCTTCATGGGGCACGTCTTGGGCTGAAACATGATCAACTGGAGGCACAAATCCATCACTGATAAATTAAATGAACTGTCATTATTACACAGCAGAGAAACATAAATTATTTCTCCATATAGTACTTTGTTATGTATATCATGTTAAAGAAAAATCTAAAATGAATTACTAGGGTCTGTATTTTGTCTTTCGCTGATTATGTGCCAGTGCATTGGGATCAGTTTCACATTAAGCAGGGCGCTACAGTGGACAGATTACTGTCAATACACAATCCATCACTCAACAAACATCCTTACAATCAGCACTAAACAGTCTGACATACCGACACATCACAAATAAACCACGGCAGCAGTGAGCAAACAAAGGCACAGCACAAGTACTGTAACATCTCTGTTCCTCCATAAATCTGGTGCTACACACAGTTTATGGTTCCTCAACGTTCAAGCAACAGCGCTATGATCAAGCTGTTCGTATCACCCTCAATCATAGCACTGTTGCTAGGACATGGGCACAACAAAAACTGTCTGGAGCAACATATTTCCATTCTGGCACACAGGATTTAAAAAACACAACCTGACCGAGGGTCCAAAGCAAGACTGTAGCTCTGCATGTACGTACACAGAAGGGATGTGCACATACATGTAGCCACAAATGTGTGTAGGTCGTCACATGTAATATGGTCATTGCAGCTGTCCAACCTAAATGGAAATTAAAATGGCTCAACAATGTTTCATAAAACTCAAATATCATCCAATTCATCCAATGGTTCTAAAGTTGTCATATGCATATAGGCGTGTAACAGAATCAGATATGGGTAAGAATCACTGGTGGAGGAGACTGCAAAGTACTGCTGAAGGGTGTAGCGGTAAGTGTTTGTTACAGATGGTAGGAAAGGAATATTAAATTTGGAACTTGGGCCAAGAGGTTTAAGGAGGAGTTAGATAAAACAATCACTATTTAAAAACACCAACTGGATGCACTTTTTATTTTAAAAAACTGTATAGTTCTTTAAAACATTATAATTAAACCCGACATATGTTTCGGCTCCTCACTGAGCCATCCTCAGGGGTTTTTTGTCACTACAACTGCATTTATTTTAAAAAATGTCTATTCATTGGTTCACTTTGCAAACACAGTTTTACCACCTTCACTGTTAATGATGTGCACAGTCGCCTTCTATCTTGTGTTAATCTGATAAACTGGTATTTCCGTAGGTGTTAATGTGCGGATACATGGTACTGTATCATCTTGTTCTGGGGGTTGTATTCTTATGGTGTGTGCTGTACCTGGTTGTGTGTGAGTCTGATACTATGGTATGCACGCTATCTATGCTATGATTGTGACAAGATGCACGGTGTTTTTAGAATAAAGTAAATAGATAAAACTAGTTTGGAATTTATCTGGCACAAACCTGCATAACAGAAATGCATAAGCAGTATGCAACATAATTAAGCCTATAATCCGTCTTAGCTCACAGTCGGTGAACATGCTCTTGATATCAGGGGCACAGTTTATCAAGGGACAGGAACACTTGCATAAATAATTAACACTGTATTTGTAATTAACCAACTGTTTCAGCAATGCACTTTTTTTTTACTTTATTATAGCCACTGTCTATTCTGATTCTACAGTTACTGCTTACTGCTGCTGACTGTCACACCGACTACTTTTGTCACTTCACTGGTGTATTAATATTAACTACACCGCACCCACTTGTCGAATATTAAAATATGTCACTTTTAAAACAACCAATTTCACTGTCAAAGTCAGTATAATCCTTTTTAAGTAATGCAGTTATAAATCACTGTTTATAAAATTTCAACTGCAACTGACTAAATCGGAGTGACCCAACTCACGTCTTCACCAAGTAAGTTCCAAACTGCTAATCCTGTAGACGTCTGTATGCGGTAACTGGTATCCCGGCCAAAATTCATCCCACTACTTGAATTTTCCCACTGTCTCCAATTGGCTAACTGTTAATTTTACTATTTCCTAATAGGTCCTAAAAGTTACAATCTTGAATACTCTGTTGCCCTTGGCTACTAGTGAGTAACATGGTCTCCTTTGGCGTCAACAACGTAAATCTCGTATTCCTGTCTCCTACAGGACAGTTTTAATGTGCTACTGTAGCTAACACGGTATCTGCCCCCACTTGATTTAAGACATCCAGGAGCTGTCATAGTCTAAAATTTCAACTGCTCCAGAAAGTTCCAAAAACCATTAATTCTGACATTGACAAAATGCAAACACGCTAGCTTACTATGTCCGACCTAAACTGTCTCTCTGCTGTGCCCTCTAGGCTGCTATACCAATGTGTTACAATTTTCTTTCCACCCTTAAACTAAATTACTAATTCTGAACAAATCTGCTGTATCTGCCAAATATAAATTTTAACACCTAATAAAATTAATCAAACCATATACGATGGTTATAAGCTTAGATGAGAAAGACATACAAAGGCAAATATTTGGGTTAAACTTTCATTAGTTTGGTACTGTGAAATTAAAGAAGGGTGAGGTAAGGAGAATTATGGAATATACCATAACAGCTTGGTTTAGCACTGGGATTTGGAAATTACGTTGGGTAAGTCATGGGGTGGCAAGCAGAATATGTCCATCACACTGTGTTGCGGAGAATGCCATTCATATAATTTTAAAATATTCAGAGATGCAAAGAACAATTTTTGGAAAGGAAATGATTAAGTTTAAATGAGATGGTGGCGATGAAGAAAATAGTTGGGTGAACCAAAATTACAGAACAGAGAAATCTAGGAACATTTTTATATAACATGAGCTGTAAGTGGGAGTCTCACATGAGGAAAATAGGAGAGGCAGAGGAAATGTTGATTGTGGATGTTGTTAAATGAAACAGAGTAGCAATGGTGTAGGGTGTTACAGGGGCTGCGCACTCCAAACGCTGGTGTTAGCAGGCACAGCACCGAATATTATGTACTTTATACGTGTGTAATTGATTCAACTAATAAATGTATTCATTCACTCATACGATCACAGACAGACAGACAGACAAAGACAGGCAGACAAACAGATGAACAAAGCAGTCTGAATCAGTACTTCACAAGGATAACCATCAGACGTAAAATGACACATACATACGTTGCCATATATGACCTCCACTTTATATGGTAATTTCATACACTCTGTTCAAAGAATGGATCAAGACGAGAACCATTAAACTGCCTACCAATGCATGCACATGCATGTGTGATGCAAGCACATACACACATCTCACATTACTGTGGCTATCAGCTGACAGTAACAGGACACAATTACTAAATTTCATTGTGAATTTACTTAAAGCTGTAAAATATCAACCTACGATAAAACCTGCACTTTGAATAACTGCTAACAAGATAAAAAAACGTAAATGTGTAATACAACATATTTGGCATTCCCGAAGAATAAGCTGGCTTAAGGACATTCTCTTCATACCATGCCTCTAACAGCCTTTAGACCTTCAAAGCTCAACAGTTACATTGTTTATCAACAGCCATAAAAGAGATGCACTGTGCCCCTGACTGTATTTATGGGTTTCATATAATTCTTAGATTAAACAATAACCATATCCCAGCATTAATTGACCTGCCATTTTAATGAAAATGCCATGCGATTTGAATGAATAAAGAACTATTTTTTAATGGTATTTAGATGCATATAATACTTATTTCTGGATCAGTACTGACAAAATCAGCTAAAGAAAAATCTCAAAAAAATCAAACGTAAATAACGTCAATAATCTCCAAATCTTAATATTCAGAACTTATCACAATCATTAAGCTATGTCAAAATGTTAAATTCCGCAGTCAAGTTTGAGAGTGTCATAAACTGGAGTGTGAAATGATTATATAACATTGCTATATTAACTGTAGAAGTTATTAAACCCTGAATACGGTGTATGAATGGTTGCACACAATCAAAAGAAACAGGGATTCATGACTGAGCCCGGTAACCAAAAAACAAAAAAAAAATTTCAAGTGTGGTCAGTCAGAATAGCTAATTTCCCAGCCAAGATTCAAACTGGACATCTATAAAACACAAACCATGTAACTGCCATATTAACCTGTTCAAAGGCTATAAAAAGTCTGTACCTTGATACGCACTGTCAGCATTCATACACAAAACACATTTGTGGGCTGGGAAACTCACATCTGTTTTACTGCCAGTTACAGCAATCATACAAAAATTTAGCTATCCACTGAAAAGTTATCATCATTATTTCAGCTGTCATCAGACATATGACAGCTGATTACTCTAATATTCGTCACACTTTTACAACATCTCGTGATGAGAAAGCCGCACAAAGTGTCAAACTTCAAAAACTAATTTTACTAAAGAAACTTCTCGACAGAATTTATCTAACTTAAAGAAAACTAGCTGGTAAAAGTTTGAGTAATTGCATAAGACAGAAAGAATACGTGCCTGCCAGATTATAATGAAAAAACTTACTTCTTCAATGACTACTGTTGACCCAAAATACCTTATGGCATGTTTCTCACAAATAACACTTACAAAACTTTTAATAATTTGATCAACTATATAAACTTGGATAACTACTTTCATGTCACAGAAACATTTTCACCAGTAACACGTCCCTATGAAGAAGTAACTGCATAGCATATTTTGTGTAATGTTACGTTGTAATGTATCAATGCTGATGCAGCACAGTAAAGAAAAGCAAGGCCTGGACAGGCCCTGACGGTTCCAGGAGGTTGAGGCTCCCAGATTTCTAAACAATCGGCACATGAAGGTGGTAAGGTTGTCAGCCCTATGCACTGGCTGCCTTTATCCCCCAGGAAATATTCCTCGTACTCATTTCTGTTAGAGGCCGAGTCGACCCCAGGGCCATAGCGCAGCCGGGAGGATTATGTCAATGAAAAATTCCAATGACACCATCGGGAATTGAACCCGTGACCTTCCAGCTTGTAGCGCAGTGCCTCAACCAACTGTGCCACCGTGTACGACTCCATGTATCTGTGCATGCAGAGCATGAAATAACAGTGGTCATTTACTGACTGCAATCTACTGAAGTAATTGTCCAGCCCATCATAAAAGTCTGAAACTTACTACAGTATGTCGCAAGGCTTCATAACTTCATGAACTGTGCTGTGATGCTGTGCAGTCGCACAGTGGCTGTTACAAAGTGTTGCTGTACACACGCGATATATATAGTCGGGGTGCACATCCCAGTAGCCAGGTCATCCCAGTGACCAGATTTTGTATGGTGGGGCTTAGTATTTGTGGGTTCTCAGCACGGAACTTGCTTCATGACACTCTTCTGACATATCTAAAATTTTGAGGTGTCTCCTAGATTTTTGAAAAATTTGTGGACCCCTGATATAAGGCACAAAAAGACAAGACACACTGGATTCATACTTCAGAAATTGCAGACATAAAATGATTCTGTTATACTCTCATTTTGTAGGGCTACAGTTTTAAGTTCTTTCCACAGGTGTAAAGTGACTGAGACATGAACTTAACCACTCACCTCCATCTAGTGCTGAGGTTAAGAATGAGTGGAATTACACATCTACTCTCCCTCCATGCATTCATGGCATAAAGAGGGACAAATTTGCTTTTTTACTTGACAGTTTTTCTTTTGGGGGGGGGGGGCTAAGCACTGTGAAATGTCACAAAAAACAGCATAAGAACACAACGTTTTGGGGCTTCCCTCTAATCCAGCATAGGTCATTCACATTCTCTTCAGTCACATGTTCTGTTTTACTTTCATCCAGTACCAAGCCTGATCTCAATTGTTATTTGACATGGGACTGTGAAACAAACATTTTCTCTAACAAATACTTTATACAATTACTGCATAAAGAATTTTTCCACACATTAGTTCATTGCAGTGCTGCATCTGATATCATCTAGTGCAGAGATTAATTTATTCATGTGCATCACATGCAGTACTGTAAATTTTGATACTAAAGGATGACATAATGGGCAAAAGAAGGCACACTTGGGCAGTAATGGCTGAAAATGAAAACTGCAATATACAGGAATCCCACATCTCAAAGAAAGACATGAAATTAGTACACTTGTCTCTGCTACACAGGTGTTCACATATAGAGATAACACTTACTTTGAACGTGTGGCTGCTAATATCTCTGGCCTGGAACCGTGATCGCAATGGAGGATCCAACGGATTTCCCAGGTACCGCGGGACAGGAATGCCAAGTGCTATCACCCTGAAGTCTTCACTGACTCGAACGAGACGCCATTGATCCAACTCTTCCTGACTATATTCCTACGAAAAGAATATCATCTCTGAACTACTACACATTTCAATTATTCAGGCAGTAATGTGTGCACTCACACACACACACACACACACACATGTACAACATTTAGACTCTTAGGCATATAAATAGCAGATGACTTTGTCAAGACCATAATACTATTCCGCATAGAGACAAACATACATACACATATCCAAAACTGAGTGTGTACACCGCTAATAAATTTTCATTAATGATTAACTGTTAAGAACACACCGTATTTAACTGAATACAAGATGGGCCTGCACATAAGATGACCCCCCATCACAAATTTCAATTCTCAGGAAAATACCCATATTCACATTAGCCAGATTGTTATATCACTGGGTGTTTGCAAGCTTCATATCTTGAAATTAAATAAACATCAGAGTTAAAACATTTCAGTATTAACTGTAGCAAAAGATACACTGAGTTAAGCAGTCACTGCCAACGCTTTATCGCACAAAGAACAGCTTTCTTCTTGATCTTCCCCAGGACATTCATATTGACACACAGCAGTTTTTAAACCCCATGACAATGGAATCTGGTGAACTGTCATTCCAAGCAGTGCGTCGGATGGTCTTCTTATGTTTCCTGCTGGTGTAAGTAGGCATGTCAGACAGCAGCCATTCTCTGCACAAGTGACACAGTCGCTATCTACAACCAGCATTCCTCTCTTCTTTACAAGAGCACCTGGTCTTACTGTTCCAGACCTCTCAGCCATTTGACCACAAGTTCCTCTGTCATCACCCTTTTTCATCACATTCCAGCATCATACATTCTGTTCCATGACACAGAATTACTGTGCCATGGTGCAGAAGTTGGTTCCTTCTGCATGTTTCATTTCCACTAATTTAAAATTAGTGTTGTAACTGCAGCATGATGATTTTGGTACTTCTAACACTTGCAATAAGCTGTCAGCATATCAGCAATGCAAACAAAAGTGTAAAATAACACACACACACACACACACACACACACACATACTGTAGCACTTGTGGCATTTTCTCTATTCACCTAGCCACAGCAGACATAAGAACACCCACAGAATGTCAACATAGTCAATTTATTTCACCAACCAAATGCACTCTAATATTCACACATATGTGTTATACATAAAGCCCAGACATGTTTCGGTGCTAGTGCACCATTCTCAGGGAGCACAGGTTGCCAAACGTACAACCAAATGTCACTGACGAGCCACTATTTGTATGGTTCCACAATTTGTTGTAGGCTGTGTTGTTAAAATCTCGATCGTATAAAAGGTACAGCCTCTATTTTAAGACACATATAGTTAAACCAGGAATAAAATATTCTATACAAGATACGTAGGATTTTTAACAAACTACAATTACATTGTTGGTGGCTTAAACCCTCTAATGTTGTGGCATTATATGTTGACTTTAACACGTAACTCAATCCAAAGCGCATCGGCTACCTGTGTTGTGTAGTGTCCTGTACTGGAGTCAACAGCCTACCAACATGTTGGAGCTTTATGTATAACACTTATATGTGAATATTAGAGTGTATTTGGTTGGTGTAATAAATTGACTATGTTGATCAAGACAATGCATGGCGTGAACAATGTTAAAGTGACTCACAGAATGTGTTCACATGTGATTACAATGCAACTCCCCATCACCCATTTTTCAGATAATGACTTAGGAAATAATTCTCATCATTTATTTGGACAAAGAGGGTATCTCATTACACATCACTAGTTTGATCTCATGGACACCTCAAAATCTTACAGAAAAAGTATGGGAGGGCTTGAACTGGATTCACGTGGCTAAAGATAGGGACAAGTGGCGGGCAACCTTCACGTTCCGTAAGATGCGAGGAATTTCTTGACCAGCTGAAGAACTATCAGCTTGTTAAGAAGCACTCTGCTCCTTGGAGTTGGACACCCAAAGTAAATGTGTCTTTGAAACACAGCTTCACTGAAATGCACAGTTGCAGTAACTTCAAAGGTGAAATAATTTGTACAACATTGTGCAAAGCATAAGTTAAATGGAAAAGTGGACACAGTGAAAAGAATACGTAAGACAGAAGCTTTTTTGGTGTGTGTGTGTGTTGGGGGGGGGGGGGGCGGCGGCAAGTATTGATTTTTCATGTAATGAGTTTCTGGAGTAACAGTTTGAAAAAAATGTCACATAATGGTGAGGTGGTTGTATGTTAAGTTGTTTTACAACACCTCACCAACCCCGGAACACAACAGTGATGAATGATGAATCAAAAGGGTCAGGGAAGAAAGCAGTTCTGGTCTATTTCAAGGCATTACATGGAGTTCCAGGCAGCAATAAACGCGCTCATGCCCTACTGCACTCATGCCCCATTCCTCACATCATCTATCAGTAATATTAATGCTGTTTTTAAGAACTATTTACTTCTGTACACAGTCGATACATGTTACATGTCCCAGACAGACCATCACAGTTAGCACTGTTGCGTGTTTATAACTGTTCACTTACAAACAATACTTCATACATAATATAAAGGTATGTGTCTGAGCTATCCCTGTACCACATTTCCAGTAGTTAATTAGTTTTGGCCATCAAAACAAAAGCTAAAAAAAAATTCTGCAAGACCACTTATACTGTTACTTGGCATTCTACAAAAGTATTACCTTAACAAAAGTTGTATTCTTTGATCACTAACATACAACATTTCAGGATCTAGAAGAAAATGGCACTAGCATCAACCTGCCTCACAAGTTCACTTATCCATCACACTGTTATTACTGCCTGTAGTGACTGTAGAAAATCAGCAAGAACAGCATTGGGGTATCCACACATGGCAATGTTCATATCAAGTTCTATGAAAACTGGTCACGTGGTTGGTAATCTGAAATTGGCAACACACAGACCCAGACAGTATGGCAATATCATACACCTACCTTAGTTTTTAGGAAGGAAAACAGGCTAATAATGGTTTGTATACAGATAACTTGAGAAAACTAACACATCAAAAGTAACTCAGTCAAGACAACCAGTATGTGATCTGGGTACCTATGCGTGCTGCAGTGTTAAGAGGTGCAGTATTCTAAGTTACCTGCAGCAGCTTATCATATCGGGAGGCTGGGATCAAGAAACGGCCATCCTCTAAATGCATCTCTCTGTTCTCCAGCAAGTTGTTCAGGACTGGCAGGACATTCCTCTCAGCCTTCTCTATACCTTCTAATACCAGAATTCTGCCTTCTATTGCAGCCCTCACTGCACACTGTAACACAGAAACAACAGCATAAGCTGAGGTAAAAAAAAGAGAGCGACAAAAATTATCTGTTCCTCACGGTCGGCTACAACGATCACAGAACACACACAAACACACTTCCACATCAATTGCACAACACCATGAAGTTCTGTTACATCAACAGTAACCATACCAACTCACAAAACATTAACTCAGCACACACCAGTATCATATCCAGAAACTACCCCATGTGGCCAGTCCAGAAAATTCTGGCTCCCACCTCGTATTTATTCTCATGACATGCAAGACTTCATTCAAATCATCATGAGCTCAACAGTGCATTTCAATACGTAAGAGTGGAATATGAAACGTACTACAGTACTGCCACCTGTCTTCACTGACCACACTTTGGGGGGGGGGGGGGGGGGGTTGACGGGAGGACTAGTAATTCTAACATGATAAATTCCTACAAATCTGACCACCTGTAACTTCAGTCTTGGCCACTGAGTGGGTACAAAGTTTATGAAATTAAGTATAGTAGTACTGTGTATGCCACAACACATACAAGGTGAGTGGCAATACAGCTTCACTCATTTTTGACCTCAGCAGTTGGAGGTGAGCAGTCAGGTTCATGTCTCAACCACAGGGAAAGTGGCCCCAGCACCCACTGAATAGGAGACTGTGTGGGCCCCAGACCCAGTCTGGACACTTTGAAGATGAGCAAAGTCTGCTGCCCCTGCCTGACATTGAAGCATGATTCCTCAAGCCAAGAGGTGAACTGGGTCACTTCCAAATACAGTTCGATCCACATCATCTGACCTAAATTCTCAGTGTTGCTACTAGAGAAAATATTTCAATTAGATAAAAGGAGTTTAACGCAGGACTCACAAAGCATACTGTCATACTGCACGGACTCTTAGCCTTGTATGTCTATTACGGTCCTTATCAGTTTTGTTTATTTCATGCTTGTAAGAGCAAAGTACAAATTCTATGTTAAATCTGTGAGACAACCTTGAAGTTTCACATCATCACCATGCTAGTTAACTGATGTCTTACAAACAATGTTTCATAATAAGGGTGTACACATGTTTATGATCTTTCTCTGTACCAAATTTCTTTCACATGCCTAGCTCTAGTGGTGCACTACTTACCACAAACAAACCAAAAACTAAGGAAAACTTTCACATTATATACACCGTGCATTTTGATAATAACTCACAATTTTTAAAAACCAATAAATGCACTATATTATCAAGTATTGTTTAATATCCCCTACATGTATTTCAGCTCCAGCTGAACCATCTTCAGGGGGTCAAGGTTACATTCATATTACATCCATTAGTTAATCAGATGATATAATATATACACATCACAATATAAAATCAAGTTACTATCACATTAATAGGCTACAATTCATAAAATTACGTTGTATGATCTTTTTTGGACTGTGACAAGAATTGTGTCTGTTTTTTAAGTATAAATATAAAGTATAAAATATAAGAAATATAAAGGTAGACTTCAGCAGGTAGATTGTCATTAAAAATTAACACACGATAATGAATATGAATTTAATATCCCCATGTTTTCACAGGGCTTGGTCACCTCCAATTTGTATATAAAAAACCACTGCCAGCAATTTGTAATGACAATCTTCAACTTTACCAGCATTACAAGCATCCCTGTCCTGATCCAATACATTTGGATTTGAGCTGGTAGGTCCAAGCTACAGGTGGCAACACTGGACACAACCATCCTCATGATCAAAAAACAGGCACACCACTGGATTGGCCACTTTATTCGTCTTTAGATCACTTACGGGTAAGATATAAGAAAGTGACAAGCAATGATTATTCTTGCCCTTAGGTTTTCATTTTCTGTACCTAATGTGCAATTTCAGTTTTCAGGGTTTAGCTGTGTTAAATGTTGAAGATGTTCGCACATTTCAGCATATGCTGGGTCACAGTCTTCAGTGTCACTGTTTGTGGCGTTGAAAACCACAAAGCTAAGTTAAACGTTCAAATATGTACCTGATCAAAATATTTTGCAGTTCCACTCTGTATTTCTCTGCGCTGCTTTAAGTCAGCTTCTGTGGTGTCTCGTGATAGGGCCACATACTCTAGTTCACGACCTGTCATTTCAAGATATTGCATTGCAAGGTGACGACGCAGGGGGCCCGGTCGACCAATCAGGAAAACATCTTGACCTAACAGATCCTTCTGGAGCATCCATCGTAAATGCTGTAAGGATGACTGAGACAGTTCTTTATTCACTGCAACAAAACAAAATTTTGTTTTGCTACGATTATGATGGAAAATCTCTGTCAATGCCAATAAAGACAGAACGAAAGGGGTAGGAGATACATTGCCAAAAGCATGTGATGGCCACATGAAAACGCCAGTATCAAAAGGTGCAGCATAGCTGACATCACTACCTGACACAGTATTTACAATACGTATATAAAGTTCAATTTGGCCCTTCAAATTAATTAAGGTACATAAAACTTATGAATAACAATACCTGCATAACGCTGTTATGATAACAAGTTCAACAACAACATACCACAAGCTTTAACAGATAAACATAAAGTTTCAGTTCGGTCCTTTCCATCATCACCTTAAAATGAATGAATATGAATAAAACAGTAAAAGAACAGCCACAAATTTAATTTTCTTAATGTGCTTTATGTATGAAAACAGATGGCTGGGACCATCAACACAACCATGGTCATGTTGACAGTCCCAACCGTCTGCAGATAATTTAACATTCCCAACCATCTGTCTGTAGATAATTACACATTACGTACAACAATTGCTATTAAAGAACAGAATACAAACTTCAGATTTTCATGTTTCACAGCACACTGAACACTTGTGCAACATCCTACCAATTAGTCAGTGACTTATAATGTGCAAGTCGGATGTACTGTGTATGCTGGATGGCAATCAGGGGTTAACAAGACATAAAAAAATATTTTTTTTTCTCTAAGCAGGAAACCAGCAATGTCCTTCTTGTCAGGGTTATGAACTAGAATTTCAGTCTGTTATGTTTCTTCCCATCCCAATGGCAGTATGCAGTCAAGACAGTTTACACTAAGCAAGCTCACCACCAATCTTCTCGTATTTTACACAACAAATAAAGGTAGAAACTCATTCCATAATAATTAACTTTTATGCCGTGGTTGTGAAGAAATATGTACCAATATTTACATAGGAATTGTTACTGGCTTTTCTTCTCACATTCTGTTCATTAGTATAGTAATGAAACAGAAGAACCACAAACAGGTGTCACTTTTGATCAACAGAAATTTTTAAACATATTTTATGTTTAAATCCATTCAATTTCAGTATTCTGGAAGAGTCTATAAGGGAACACACTATGATTACAGCTGGCCATTCGGGCAGTTCTGTAATCACCAATTTATTGAAATCAGTGTTTTTTATAAACTGCATCTGTGCTGCCTCACAGAATACTATCTTTGTCAAATACAACAATTAACTATAAAGACTGACACAGCTACTGAAGTAACAAATCTAATATACAATTAAATCTTATTCAATGACTGTATTTGTAAATTACCAGTGAAGTAGTGCAGTAATTCCACCACAAAATATCAATACTTTGTGCACTCTTAACATCATTTAGTGATCACTCTCGGTAACCACAAAGTTCTTCACATTCTTGTGTTATTACTTATTACATGTAATACCTGTGTTGTTATGGCTAACACTGGTAGTACTTCATTGATCCCTCTATACACAATCATAATTTGCATCACACTCAAGAACAAACTCTTATCAGCTCGCGTGAGAATACTTACAGTATTTACAGGGGACAAACTGAGGATTCCTTGCTGGTTTCACCTCCTTTGTTACATCACCAATTGTCACGTGATACTCACCTGAAATGAATATTACATGAAATGAAAATTAAAGAAATTCAGTGAAAATATTGTGTGTTAAAACACGTCCCTCTTCATCAAAAAGAAAAACTTACAAATTTCTGACAATACAAAATCAAAAGGTTAAAATGTTTAAATACTCGTACATTGCAAAGTAACTGTCAACAGAGAATAACACACATTCTGAACTTAATACTGCTCTAAAATAATCATTCATTTGTGCACAATCCTGCAAACACTGCAATTTAGCCTGCTTTCTTCATTTGGAAATACAGCTCATCATCCACAGCATATTCTTCAAACGTACGATTCTTCATGGATTACTTTGTATGTACTACAATGTCGGCATATCCGTTACTACAGTTCCTTCTAAATTATCACAACAAGCTACTTGCAGACTCTTAAATTCTATTCTTACATTTCCACATCATTTTATTTTGTACAATGTACCATGTATCGTTGTGTCAATTACGTTTGATACACGTTTCAGAACTGCACTCCCATCTTTAGGTGATGGTTATTGTTGTAACAGATTGAACATAAATGAATGAAATCAGCCAGTTCTGTCTCTTTCCTATTACGATTTCTGACAAACTTTTGCAATTACACCGTAGTGTTAAACATCACAGTAAGTCACACCATAAGGTATTCTTATTATCAGTTAAAATATGATGACTTTGATTAAAGAGCAGCCTGACATGTGACTTTGGTCAGAAAATGAAGTACATTCAAAGATATGAACAGAACTATCCACAGGCATGTTTACACAAATGGCTGTGCAAAGTACAGGTGTCACTATAGAAAACAAATATGTTTTGCATTTTTGTTGGAAATACCAAACTCAGGAGACAGAAGGAAAACTGGTTAAAAAATGTCAGTCCATTACAATTTCTCCCATAAAGCTAGCAATTTAGGTCTGATTATTTTATATTAAACATTCAAGAGATAAAGTACATGGCTCATCAGAATCAAATCAGTGTCACTTTTACAACAGTTACAATCTTAAAATGGTCAATGTTGAATATACAGTAAGAATGTAACATACTTGAGTAAGATTTAATATGCTGTCTGCTGCTGACCGTATTCTGTTGAATTACAAACGAATTCCGCAGAATCCTGTGTAGCACCGCAATACGTCTTGTTATGGGCATCACATACATGTTGGTTTCAATTTGTGCATTATTACTGTCATCAGTCTTCATGGGGACTACCTGTAGATCACATTCTGTTGATTACTGCACAGCTAGAAGCAAACACACTGTATGTCTTACAAATGTAATTCAGAAACCAAACAAGAAATTGTTTTCTTCATTTTAATGAAGTTACATAAAAATTACACCAGTGATAGATGATAGCAGATTAGTTTCCAGCAGGGGCAGACATCTGTCACTTTGCCACCATGTCCATACAGACCCTGGCACCCACCCAGTGGGCACACAGGCTGTTTCCCCCCAGGCATAAAACAGCTTGACCACAAATGTGTCATCACCTCCATCTAGTAGCAAGATTAGAGATGTGAACAGCTGTCATCATACTTAATTAGGTACATGTTGTATACTGTACTAAGGACTAAAACAAACACAAAATAGCAACAACAAAACGATGATGACAATGACGATAACAGCAACAAGCTCCTGGCAGAACTCATAACGCTTATTTTCCAGTGCCACAAATCTTGTGTTTCTGATGTCATATTCAGGCATTTTAAATTTATAACACAATGACTTGCAAGTTAGCCCATAGGTTAAATATGGAGCTCAGGTACATATTGTCATACAATCAAATCTGGTTTGAATCAGAACAGTTTTTATTGTTTGCAGTTGTACATATGTTGCAGGTTGCTATACCTGTTACCACTACTACTTACTAACTCCACAGTTTCACACTGTATCAGGCAGTTGCTGCCGACTGATACAGAATTTGTATGTATGTGTGTGGTCTACCTCCACACCAAATTTTATGTGCCTGGCTCTTCTGCTTCATTAGCTCTGCCAGCAAACTAACAACTATATAAAGAACACATTCAGCTGCTATTCCATTGCCTTACATTCTACACAGATATTACTTGAATTAGTTTTTTAAAGATTTAGTCCCACAGTCCCACACAATTTCGACATTACAATTACATGGCATTCCCACCTTAACAGTTTGTGCAACCCACCTGTCATTACTACCAACTGTATGAATTAAAAAGTATAAGGTTAGGGTAGCCTACAGTGGCATTTCATATTAAATTTAGTGAAAATTAGTCATCTGGTTCAAAGTCCAAACAGAGGGCTCACTTACAGACAGTATGTTGCCACCAGACTACAACATGGTGTCACAACCCAGACGACCTTCAATACTGCGTAAATACTTTTAACCTTAAAAATTCCATGATATTGAACAGCTTATACTGATAATGTAAAACCAACATAAAAGATTATACTGGGTTGTATTATAACACATAGCACTTCCACAGCATACATAACTGAAGTTTATATATGACACTTGTGGTAGACTGAATGTCATTTGTAATTTAATAGAAGAATAAATGACAGAAACATGTTGTGCAACTACAAAATTCAGTTTCATAATACTACTGTTTACATTTCATAATAGTGTGGAGTTATGTCTCTGCCCAATCCCCAAGCTGGAGAACCCCACTGTTGGCTGCCTCACCCATCTGAATCTGAGTATGTGCTATGTCATTGTGACAAGAGATAAACTTCATGACATGTTTCAATGAGAAATCATATCCACCATAACATGGAATTTCTGTAACGATGATCCATTAAATTCATATATTCAAACACTCTTTCTTTTGGGAACATCTTAACTTCATTAAGACATGGCAAAAATAATTTTATGTTATGTTTATTCTTATGCAAGGGATGAATTGAATATTAACTGCTGACTTCCCAAAGAAACTCACACCAATGCCCATGATTAAAATCTGTCTTCACTCTCTCTGTGCTGGCAAACCGAAATGAGGTTACCCTCACATGGGTGCCAGGGCATTGTGGCATCAAAGGCAATGAAAAGGCTGACAAACTTGCTAGGCAAGGTGCAGTGATGACACTACCCAGCCCAGAGCCAGCTCTTGGAATACCTAGGTTTTCAGCAAGAGTCGCAATCAAGAACTGGACCGAGAATCAACACTACACTACCTGGAAAATTTACCAGGTTACAGACATGGTAAACTTTTTCTTAGTAGACCATGCAAGAAGAGGGCTGATGACCTGCTTAAACTAAGCGGGCATCAGCTGAGAATGGTAGTTGCATTCCTCACAGGCCATGCTCCTGTGAAGAAGCACCAAAATATCTAGGGCCTGTTTGATGGTGATCCAAACTGCAGATTTTGCAAGTTGGAGACTGAAACAGTGTACTATATTATTTGCTGTTGCAAGGCCTTGGCTCGCAACAGCTGAACCAAAAGACATAAGCACGGCGTCATTAAAAGACCTGTGTCGCTTTGTAAAAGACACATGGTTAATGAGTCTGTGCTGAGAGAATAACACAGCACTGCACAATAAAATTCAGGCTGCGGTGCATCCACAGCTTCTGCCGATGGGCCCTTTGGGAAGAAGAAGAAGAGGAGGAAGAGGAGGAAGGAGGAGAAAAAGACAGCATTATTAAATACAACACTAAAAAAACAGAAAGAGCCACTGGTTTAGATGAACATGAAACCTTCCAGATATGAATTTGTGATGAGTAACCTGCTCTACCAGCATACCACTGCAGTGTCACTACCCACATCTCTATGCTTTGCTCTGTTTTTGATAAACTTTGACAGAGAAATGGAAACAATGAAAACCGTTCCCAGTAGTAAATAACCGCGCACTGGAACAGGCTTTCTCCCAGTACTTCAGTTTTCCTTGTCAGTAATATTCCACGAATGTTCCACACTCATTCACTCATCTATAACAGACAATACATACCCTTCGCAATTGACGTTGTTCAATTCAGCACTTAAAAACAGACACACAATGACGGTCTAACCCACCAATCACCTGTTAACTGCACGTACATTGTTACCCTAACCTAAACCAACATTGGAGTAAAGTGTATTAAAAATAACATGGTGGAAACACACAAACTTCCACCTCATTTCATGCCGGCACGGAATAGAACAATACGGATACCTTACCCATCACGGTCCCAAAATCAGTGATCAGTTTCGCTTATACCTCTGGTACAAGAAACAAAGAAGCACGGATTAATTTAAAATGGTCCATAACCGTGCAATGAACAGTTAGATATGGTGACTAAAACCAACAAATGCACTCAAGTTTTTATCTGTATTTTAAACTGTAATAAGTATTTTAAACCACGTAATTTTAATATTTAATATTTTACATGTGCATTGGTTCACAAACTTTTGTAACATCTCAATGTATTTGTTCTTCGTAAAGCACCTCCCTGAGGATGGCCACATGAGTGGCCGAAACATGTAGGAGGTGTTACCACGTTTATAATACACTTTCATAAACTTGCGAGCATTTGTTGGTGTTAGTCTCCATATCTAAATATGGATTACTTCAGATGAAACCTTGTTATGAACATGTGTATCAGCCTAATTACGACAACGTAAAATTTCATACCTAAACAGATATTAGCCCTTAATTTAACCTTTCCAGAAAACATGAATCATGGATCAGAATGAATGCTCTAATTTATTATGTTACCGAATAATTAAATGCACGTTACCATTATGATTATTAACATTCATTGATGGAACTGTACCAGCTAGACACGGCAGTTTCGATGAATAATATATTCATTTTACTTTTTAACATTACGTTGCAAAAAACAGAACATCCGCAATTCGGTTCAGGACGCAAGATGTATATCAGTATGCATTTATTGTTACTTCTCATAAACTTGAACATCAGACAATTAGCAAAAAATTTAAATGAACAATGGCAGGCTGTGAGGAATCTATAGCCAATTAATATTCCTTAACTGCTAAAATTATTACATGTCGTTTTGTATAGGCCTTTAACTTATCATAAACATAGATTATTAAACAAAATACAAGCTAATTTAACTTGTATTGACAACCGTACAATTCTAGTGCATAAATATTCACTTTATAAGTATGGATCCCCACTAACACAGCTTAGTCTAAGGACCTTCTGCCTGCAAAGTATGAATACCTGTCATTTCACAATACCTTTCGATTCTATCAGGACTTCCCAAATATTTTCGTAGCTTCAGATTTTTTCCGATGGTCAAAGAGGGCGATAGGTATAAGAAGTCTGAAACCCACGGCTATTTGTTTTCGATTTCCTGTGGGCAGACGGATTAATTGAGATTGTAACCCGAAGACATAGCTCTGATTAATACCAAAACATACCAATGGACACCTTCCGGTGTCAGCTGATTGGAAGATAGGGCGTGCCACTTCCGAAGACCTTTCGCCATCATAATTCCGTATTAATTTTTGTCTCCCAATCCGAACTACACACAGAACCCAACCTATCTCCAAGATTATTCTATAGTGCTTCTGTCCTAGTCTTGTACACAAATGTCATTGAATGATAGTCATGTGAAGGTACCTTTCATCCCTAAGTGCGCTATAAGCAGCCCTGCAGTCGCTTATTAGAGTAGTTCCTGGTCGAATCCATTTATGGATGATGCATTCTGGAATTTCTGCTGTTCTGTCGTAAACAAAATCCAGAAATATTTTTTTTTCCTTTTACCCTTTGTGTTCGTCGAAAGACCCACTGTAATTTTTACTTCACATTTATTGTACCTCCTATTTTTGAACTTGCTTCAATTTGTTTTTCTTAATTTTTCTTACATAGTCTCTGCAAAGTGCAATAAATCTTCTCTGCAGAATTGAAAGCAACAAGTGCGTAAACATTTGCGTACTTGATATTGTTTTAGCATTGCATGAAAAGTGACGTCAATATCACTTTTTGTGTATTTCTCGTTATTGCCCTATGCACTGCTCATTTCTTGCAATTACCAGTAGGTGCTGCCCTAGTTTGGGGCTGGTCGGTTCAGTGGCGCGATCCATGGTACTAGGAACCCGTGGTTAGTTACAACACACGAGAGGTCGACGTAGGTGTACTCCGTGGTGTATTCATGGATTGGCTATTGGCCTGCTACTGCTACATTTGTGATGGAGTGCAGTAATGTCATGTGTTTTCCTCACGCAATTGAGACGCTCCTTAATAATTCATTTTTTGTTTGTGGCTTAATAAACTAAATGTTACGGATCATCCTTGTTTCTCAATTATCCGTGCAGCCCTATCCGTACAGTACGCAAACACAACGGATAATAGAGAGCATGGGTCAGAGAGTACGCTGTACACTGTATTCTGTCATCGTATACTTTCATTCCGTGTATCTGTTCTACTGTGACAATATGGCCGTTTGGGAATATTTCGCGGGAATTACGGTGGACAAGAAACGTATACCTGCCATTCGCTCTATAATTATATTGACATTTTATAGCATGGGGTTACAGCATACGGCCATTCTGTTGTGCTACGGAATAAGGAGTTGTCCTGATTTACTTGTGCGAAATATATTATGTGAACAGTACAAGTGTGTGAAGTGATAGCATTGTTACTCACTGGAACAGTGAACTATTAAGTGACATTTACACAAGGGCAAACTAACCACAGTGATGCCAAGTGTTATCGTGCATCTGAGCATGTAAATAGTGGTGTTCGATCAATCCTACGAACCCTGGCAGCAGCATGAGGAACGAGGTGGGAAGGGCAATCCGCAGAGGTACCCAACAAGGACGCAGAGGCGCGAACATCACGGAACATGGTGAGGTTGCAATTGTCTATTAGTTCCATATACATTGATATGTACTGACTACAAAGTGTACATTGCATGCATGTCCGCTCCTTTCACACTGCCATATGCAGTCGCGCTGCTATCGCAATAATCCGCGGAAAAAGTTTGGCGATATTAGCGATTTGGTACAATACCACTGTGCCTGACAGTGTAGGCACTCACAACTGTACATCACCTTCCGAAGCAATGCAGGAGTCACGCCACCTCCAGAACGTGCGTGTTAGGGGATTGTTTCATCGCATATGGTTGCGGTGAAAATACATATATGAAGTTTCGCTTAATAGTTTGTGACAGAATTTATGATCTTATCCAGTCGAACATTACTAGTTATATGAACATTTTGGGATGTATTCACATTCTATTATGAAAGTTTTGTGGACGGCCAAAAGAATTCACATGGGTTTCATGTAGAACTTGGGCTGTCAGTTTGACATGAGCGAGCTAAATGATAATTAAAATTTTAGTTCCTAAATCATGGAAATTGCACAGTCTTTTAATTACAATTGTTAACTGGTTGATATAGCTGTGATCTATGGGTACTGTTAATGCTGTATGGTGCTGGGAAGTGTTTATGAACTTTTAAGTCTTCTGGGATGTAATGCTGCATCAGCTGTTAAGTAGTTGGGTAGCTAGAATATGTTAGTTATTTAGACCATTTCATACTTGTCTGTAATATTTGCTATATAGACACCTCCATCACTGTCTCATGTACTGTCTATTGACGCATGCATACCTGCCTGTTATATGCAGTATATTGAAATCTCCAAACCTGTCCACTGGGCTATGTAGGCACCTGCATATTTGCCTCTTCTATTTAATATGTGATGGTCCTCATACCTGATAGCTGTATTGTCCGTCAATTAACCTCTTGTACTAGCCATGTAGACATCTCTACATTTGCTTGTTATATTAGTTATATATGAGCACATGCCTCTGTTACTGACCTCTACTTGCTACATTAATGTCAATATGTGTTGCTGGTTGTACCAGCTACTCATACATACAGACCTTTGCACACTACTTATACACTCAATGTGTAGATGTCCAGTACACATCTGTTATGTACCATTTGTACCTGCCATTGTCCATAGTCTTATCCTCAGACAGCTTCCAAAGATGAGGTCATAAATTGGAGATGTGGCAAAAAATGCAGTTTATCTTAATTAAGAGGAAAGTGCAAATCCTGTACTTGATTAGGGTGCACCTCTCTTCATTAATTGGTACCTAATGACATATATTTTTTTGGACTCAAAACTGTGGAGAAATTGTGTAAGTTTTTCTTTAGAGTGCTTGTCTGTGGGACAACAGGCTACAATTTGGCAAAGAAAACATTACAACTTCCATTTTTCAGGTTACAATTTAAATCTAAGCACATGAGAGGCTACTGTTGGTGGAAATGGGTCAGTTGATGTTATGCGGTACCAGCCTGTCAAATTGAATCGGCCTTCTTGCATGAATACAGGATTTTGTGGCTTCGATGTGAAGAACTAGCAGGGGAAAATGGAAGTGCTTGGACAGACTTGCCTCTGTGCCATTTTGACAACCACAAATCCTATATGCAATACACACTTGTATTGCTCTCAGGCCTCTCTAGCAGGAAGGCCAAAAGTAACTACCTGAGATATGACAAGGAGCAAGTGGGAACAGAGTTTGTGCATAACTGGGAGCCTAGGGCGATATACAGGATGTCCAGGAACTTGAGGACAATACTGTTGAATTTCACTCACTCCTGAGGTGGTTGGCAGCGAGAAACATCTTATGAACATGGTCTGATCGTCAGCAGTGGCGGAGACATGGGTACTTGAAATTAACAATGATTTGGACAGACTAATTATGTCATTGAAAATAAAAATATCAACATGTAATTGACTTCACTACTTGAATGAGCAGTTCCATGACTGATGGATTTGCCATGATGGTTTGCAGAATCAGCCAGTGCAGTCAGTGGACTTCCCTCCACTAGATTTCTATGATCAGGTTGCATGAAAAACGTGGTGTAGGAAAACAAGGTCAACAGAAGAGAGGAAATACTTCATAAAATTTTTCACACTGCAAGATCATAAATTACCATCACATTCTATGTAATGTTACACATTCCATAGGGAAATGTATCAGGATATGCATCCAAATGAAGGTGGCCATTTTGAACACATTAAACTAAATGTTACATTATTTTCTTGTGATAAACATTAATTATGTCTGTTCAAATCATCTTGAATTTCAGGCATCCACTGCTGCATCATTCTTGACCCCTATTCGCACAGCATTTCTAAGAGTCACCTCAGGAATATTATACTGAAGTACTGACACAAAATTACTGTCTACATCATGAATGAATAAAAATTGCACTCTGTTCTTGTGAACTTTATTGAGGTTAGTGAATTATCTTGCTTCTTTCGCAACACAAAGAACATCATTATGGTGTATCGCCTGACCGCATCTGTTGAATACGTTTACTTCTTGATAAGTATGAATACCAGTAGAATACATTTATAGCTAGGAAACACATGGGAAAGACAATGCGAGATGCACGGTCTATCTTGGAGACAGAATTATATCTTGGCGTTCGTTTCTTCCGTTTCCTCTTCATCTGATCCTGAACGCTGGGCTTACGAGTGTTTGAGGTGCTAACGGTTGGTGCGTAGACAATTTCACCTACACCATCACCTCCACTTTCAGTTTCTGAAACTGCTGTGCATCCTAAGCAGGATGGTATGGACCATGGTTTGTAATGGGCTGCTCTGTTACCGCTGATGGTTGCAGGAGTGATTTGGCAAGCGGACAGAGGTATCACCTCTAGCAGTCGATTGCTGGTCCCAGTATTCCCATTAGGGGAAGTGAAAGTATTGAGGAAGCCTCTTGACCGTCACTGCTGCCCTTTGCCTGTTCGTCCTGGTGTAACAACAGACAGGTTTATATCACAGTTTCTGAAATTAGTATGGGATAATTGTCAAATGAAGAATAAATTGCTGCGTGACAGAAATTTATTACTTTTAAGTAATATCTGTCCTACTTTATACTTATGGTCCTGCTGCATACAAATATATCAGCTGAATTTTATAATCGATTTATGTCACTCAGTTTCTTGGGAAACATTCCTCTCAAAGGAAATAACCCCATATTAATTTATTTTGTGTACAGCCAGATGCGCATGCAGAAGTTTTCACTGGTGGAGGGGCTGACACTGAGGCTATGTGTACTTTATGTTTTATTTTAACAAGTATGTTATAAAAATAATGTTGTGAATATAATTGTAACATAACACTGTTTGCAACTGCATATATATATATAACTACATGTTCCATGACTCACTCACTTCATTTAAATCACAAAGTCTAATCTCGGTTTTCTTTCATGTAAGAATCCTAATTTTTTATTTTCTTTTTAAAAATTCTAATGTACTAGTCATCAGCCGACTTCAGTGGCTGATTTTGGTGCGCCGCTGTGTACAGTACTTTAACGTAAATTTTTGCTTGCAAGGTCTGACACCCTGCTATGGGTTTGTGTACCATGTGTTCTCTGTGTGCCCAGGTTTGACACTAGAAGTTAATGTTATGCTTAAGAGCAGAGCACTGCTTTGTGTTATGTGGCATAGTGACTGCTGATATGTTTGATGTGCAGCCAGATCAGGCCAACAACTCAATAAATGCTATAGGTTAATTTGTGTCATTAAGTACTACTATTTTGGAATTTGAGGTTTATGTTTTCTCAAAGTCTAGTCACAAATGTTGAGATTTAATGATTATTTTCACAAGAAAGCAAGTATTCACTATATCTGCTCCATACAAACTCTTGCAAGTCTGTATGTTATGGCATGCACCATCAAATCAATACTAAATCCATATTGGAACTATGAATGCCATGAACAATATGGAAATTCCTGTCGTGAACTTTCTCAATAACATTTGGAAGAAGCTAAGTAAATATTGCTTATAAGTTAATGTCAAACAAAAGCATAACATAACAGTGCTGAATCCACATTAAATTATGTCCTTGTTACGAAGGTATGGGTTGTGGATAAACGGGCTGGCCTCTTGTTATGGAAGGTGTCTGTAAATATACTGGGTAAGCAGTTGTGTACAGTCAACAAGGGGTGGTCTTGCAGCCTTGGGATTGGAGTTTGACGTGTGTCATCATTGAGGGGTGTGTGTTTGGTATTCGGTGAGGACAAAATAAGTCACTACAAAAAACCAGAATATTACATATTGTTACACAGGCCCTCAGACTTGGACAAAAATTATGAGGACGTTGGCTGGGGGGCTCAGTACAGGAAGTGGTGGCAGGCTGCTGTGAGCTCAGTGATTAACTTTGGGTTGTGTAGAGGCCAGGGTGTTTCTTGACTAGCTGAGCAACTATTAGCGTGCCAGGAAGCTGTGTCCCATGGGACAATTCGTAATAAATTTTCTGGTGATGATAAAGTTCACAGGAATGTTAATAACATATTAAACATTTTCTGTGGTTTATTTCATAACACTGTCAATGTCTTAGACTGTATAGCTTCAGTGGTGACTAAATATAAATATGGAGTACTGATGCAGTGAAAACTGATGGGAAAACCAAAGTAAATAGACGAAAACCTGCCCCAGTGACATTGGCAGGTGAACTGCCGTGGGAGTGAACCTGATCCTGAACAGTAAGTAGTCTGAGCTATGGCTAAAAATCCTGGGACTTCCGGGTATCATCAAGTTCAGGGTTCCGTCATTTTTGAGGCATTTTCGGTCATATGTTTGATTCCTGTGTTCTAATAATGCTTGAGTAAATTTGAGTGATGTTTTGACACTCCCAGAAAATTTTCAGTAGGCTGTATCTCAAAAGGACAGTTCTATCAAAGTTCTGCAGAGCAGAAAGTAGCAAATGCAGGTAACTGTACTTCTGCTGCAGTATGGCAAACGTAGGCATGGATATGGTACACTGTGAGTCGGTGTGTTCTACTTGTACACTAGTTGACTTATTGAGTGTTAGTTACTAGGTTTCTTACAGTTTCTGTACAGGATGTTATGACTGACAGTGCGTGTGTAATGTTGCTGACTTACTGAATCGGTCTTTCTCCCTCCTACCCCTTGATTCCATTCTTCATCGTCGGAACTTGAATCTGAACTAAGATCTAAGCTGAAGTAGCACTCGCCAGATCCATATTTTGTGAAGTAGTGTACCACTGCAAACTGGAACACATCGCCACAATTCAGTAAAGTACCACTGCAAATTAAAACATTGTTATAGTGGTGTATCACTGCAAACTGGAACACACTATCGTAGCAAAGTAGTGTGCCACTGAAAAGTGAAACATGTGAGTCTGCGTGAGTGAAGACTGTAGGCACAGCAAGGACATAATACGCGTGATCTGAATTCAGGAGATAGGGTCTAGTGTTCAAAGCTTGGTCAGGGTCTGAAGTGTTTTTCCCCAGCACCTCCAAGTAAATGATGTGTGGCACCATGATTGCTTACTTCCATATCCCTTACACTTCATCCTGCTTTTGCAGAATTGTAAAATAACCAACACCGTCAGAATGTGGGGAAGTTGGTTTAGAGAAGTATAATTTTTAGTAGACCTGTAGTTAAAGTCTGTTGTATATTTATGTTAGCAGTAAATGCAACATCCAAGGAAGTGTTGGACCACTCGTCTGAGAACTGAACTATCCCCAGTGTTAGAGGAAAATTAAATGTTTTATGATTATAGACTTATGAAATCTGCAAAATTACACTATTAGGAATTAACATAACTATAAACCTGTTTGCATGCAGTGAACACATAATAGGGATATTATGTCCGTCCGTCTGTCTGTTAGCCTATTTAATCTGAAGAACATCCCAACTCAAGTAGGTTGTGTATGGCATTGGCACACCCAGGGGGCTGCCAGGGTGCAGCCTCCACCCCCCCCCCCCAAGGGAAATTTAAAACACACAGATTTTGTAGACTCGATGATATCAAGGTTTTATGTGATTTACGCTTCAGCCTAAATCAGCCACTGAAATCGGCTGACGACTAGTGCATTGGAATATTGATAAATATAATAAAAACTTACGAATTTGTAGAATTTTTTATTTCTCAGTTAGTTTTAATTTTCCCTGTAACCTAACTAGATGTCGGCTCGGAGATTTTGACATGATTTTCATCACATAGTTTTTAAAATCAAACATAAATTATATATAGCTTCAGGGTCAGCCACCCCCCGAGCAAAGAAAATTTCTGGGTGCTCCTATGGTGTATGGTATGAGGTACCTACACTGAGAGTGCCAAGCAAATTTTATTTTGATCCATCGTCATCCAATAAGATATGCATCACCTGAATTTCCATTTAAACTTCGTCCAATTCCCTGAAGTTGGTCATTACACATAATATTGGCACGTGGTTATCCTTTGATGACGGAGATATCTGGGGCGAAACTAATAGTGATTCATGTGATAAGGAAATGTTGCGACTTTCAAGGTTTATTGCCGTGTTCACGAGAGTCTGCCGTATGTTCTTACAGATTGCTGGACGATTGCAGTCTATATTATTGCACTTTGTTGCTCGAAGGTCCATTGTCATGTCATTTCATTTTTGTGAGGTCTTCCTTTTGGGTTTTCTGACTACAATACTACGTCTTTCCAAACTTTTTCTCCATATCATTTCACCACCCTAATAACATTCACTGAAGGTACAAATTATGAATCCCCACGTCCACCTGGTACTTCCTCCCTCTCATGTCCAGGTCCTGCCTACAGCACCGTGCTCTCATACGTCTTCAATAGGTAAAGGTAAAGTTCACCCTAGAACAGGCCATGAAGGCCCAGAGGGGGAGTAGAGGTATAGCTCTACTCTTTCTTTAACCTCGGCGCTGGTTGGGGGTGGGTGGTCAGCTCCACGCCCCGGCCGTTTTACCCCCGGGAATGACCCGGTACCCATTGTATAGGAGGCTGGGTGGGCCCCAGGGCCGGTCTGGACGGATGCGAAAAGTCTCGCCCCCACCGGGATTCGATCCCCGGACCGTCCAGCCCGTAGCGAGTCGCTATACCGACTGAGCTATCGCGACCCACTCTTTAATAGGCCAGCACAAAACAATACATACAATTTTAGTTTTTTTTTTATATATTTACGTTCTTAGTAGAGAAGAGACCGTCTTTACAGAAATGTCTCACTAGGATCTGTAATGTTTATTGAAAGGCCTCTTTGAGACGCTATCGTTTGTTTTTTATTGAAGGGCCCCGCAGCAGATGCTACGGAGGCACCTCAGCCTGAAGGCTTTAGTGCAATCCTGTGATGATAATGTAGATACTGACAGGGGAAAACCGAAGTACTCGGAGAAAAACCTGTCCCAGTGCCACATTGTCCACCACAAATCCCACATGGACCGAACCTGGATCGAACCCGGGCCTCCGCGGTGAGAGGCCGGCGACTGACCGCCTGAGCCATGGCACTGCCTGCAGGCTGATCATTAGTGGGGTTTGTATTTCTCCGACTAGGTCCGTTAAATACAGTTTACTTACCTGAATGATGGTTGCAAATATGAATGCAAATGACAGGAACACGAAAAAGTCTAGTGCTGTGGGGTAGGGTACTTTTGGTAGATCGGTACGAGCTTCAAGACCCAGGAATGTCATTGTTAGCACGGTAGTTATGCCTGCAAGAGAGAATGGTGTCAAACAGCAATTGCAGTGCCAGCTGAGTGCGACAGACGTCTGGCTTCGGAACTGAAGCCGTGAGAGGACTGACAGACATGTTGATGCAGTGTGCAGCTCAGTAGGCATGCTGCTGCACACTGTGTAAGCACGAGTATAGCCACAAGCACAGTCAGGTCAGTGTCTAGAGCACATGCACAGATCACACAAGTGCCAGGGACATGTGCCACTTTTCCAACGACGCGTGGGCTCAAAGAGTTCTTGAAAAAAACTTTATATTGATTCCGTCTGTAAAATTCAAACAATCAAGACAGGCAATGTACGTATAAGGTAGCACTAAGTAACCATTGTTGCCGTGGAAAAGCAATAAGTATTACATATTGTGAATGTGTGTCTGTAGCCTTAGTTATCCAGCATGCAAAGCGCATGCGCCGTATTATGTCATCTGTGGCCTGTCTGGCTGCACCATATTTTCCACATTATCTCATAAACGGTACGATTTTCGGAAAAAAGTTATTGAACATAAAATGTGTGTTTTGATTTTCTCTACAACTTTTGTCTGAAACATTTCTCATTCTAAGAAGAATTCAGCGAGATATTATCATAAATGTACATAGGTCTTCATGTAAAGTACCGTTATTGTTGTCAGATTTTAATGAAAGTTAAATTTTCTTAACAGATTGTAGAAAAATACTGAAGTATCAAATTTCACGAAAATCCTTCCAGTGGGAGCAGACTTGTTCATTGCGGACGAACAAACAGACATGACGAAGCTAATTGTCGCTTTTCGCCATTTTGCGAACGCGCCTGAAAAGTGTTACTTGGGCAATTTATATCAAATTTATTAATTACGCCAAATTTACAGACGACTGCTCCCGTCAACACCGTCGTGCCTAGACGTGTCGACATCTAGTTTTGTAAGTAATACTGTTTGATAAGCAGTCCCTTACCTTACCAGGAAGGTCGACTGTTCTGTAAACATCCGACCAACTGCTGTAGTCAGGTACCTTCATGGTCAAAATCTTATCGTTATATTGGCTTTCATATCACATTTTGTAAACTTCGAATCACTTTCTCACTTCTTCGTACTTTGTTTTATCAACAAAAGTTAAAAAGGTAAAGGTCACCCTGTAACCTGCCACGAAGGCCCAGAGGGGGAGTACAGGTATAGCTCTACTGTTTGTTTAACACCGGCCCTAGATGGGTGGGTGTTCAACGCCACGCCCCGGCCGCTTTACCCCCGAGAAAGTTACCTGGTAGCCATTGTACAGGAGGCTGGGTGGGCCCCAGGGCCGGTCTGGACGGGTGCTGAAAATCTCGCCCCCACCGGGATTCGATCCCCGGACCGTCCAGCCCGTAGCGAGTCGCTATACCGACTGAGCTATCGCGGCCCACTTCTTTTATCACTATCACTAGCAAAATTTCAAGTTTGTCCAGTTAGTTTAATACAGTCGAACCCGGCTATAACGTCATGAAAGGGACAGAATATTTTTTATCGTTATAACCGAGCAGTATAATGTTATGGTTAACAGTGAGGAATTAATTGGTACCACAGAATGTCTGACGCTATAGGCAAGGTGTCGTATAAACCGATGTCGTTATAACCGGGTTCGACTGTAGTTGCTCTATAGGAATATAAAATTTAGTTCCTACCTGTAGGGCTCAAACTGTCAGTTCAGCCATGATGAATCATTTACATTGTCTACTTTTCTGTTACGTGCAAACAATTTACCCTGGCCAAGTGAGTTGGGGCAACTCTGCTCTACGGTTTTGACAGTTACTGGAATAAGCGGCAGCGTGTCAGATTGTCACAGAATTCCGCGATTGTTTCTACTTTTCGAAAGTAAGGCAGTGGGAGAGTTTGTGTGCAGACGTACACGGAGACGATGGCTTTAATATGTAAGTGGATATTACGAAACTACGAACGTATGGATTGGACTAATCTGGCTGAGAATATGGGCCGTCGGTGCTGTACATGACTGGGGACTTTTTACTGGCTGGGCGACTGTTGGTGCTAAAGAAGCGCTCTGCCTTGCCCCCCCCCCTCGCTCCCCTCATACACGTGTACATGCGCGCGCACGCACACACACACACACACACATGCACAGTGTCAGACATGCAAACCCACAACGGTGTTAAATTTTGTTTGTTGCCTTCAGTTTTCCCGCACTCTTGTTATCCCTGCCCACACCATGAAACACGTGGTGGGAGTGGAGGTACAGCTCCATGAATTCTTAAGTTCCGTGCTAGATGGAGGCGTGTCGTTAAATTCCCACACCGGCCCCTTTATTCTCGGTACCTATTGAATAGGAGGCTGGATGGGCCCCAGACAAGGTGTGAACGTTTTGAAGAACAGAACTTCTTGCACCTGCTGTAAAGCGAGCCACGATCTCTCGGTCTTACAGTTCGTAGCCTAGTCACTATACCGACTGAGCTGTCGATGCCCCGTCTGATTTTGCAGTCAAGACATTGCCCTCGTGGCAGCCGGTACGTCAGCAGTACGAAGGACTTTCATGAAGGCGGTCCGACCGACGTAACTCACCGAGCGAGACTCTGTCCGCTGTCGCTTCTCTGTTGAGCCAAAAGGAGACCCAAGACAGCACCACCAGCAGCACACAGGGACCGTACACCTGGATCAGAAAGTTGCCCATATGTCTCTGGAGGTGGAAGCTGACAAGCAGCATCGAGTATTCACCTGCAATGAAACACATTCGTAATAAACAAGACAGGCAATGTACGTATAACGTACCATTGAGACGCGTTCGCGTAACCATTCTTGCCGTGGAAGAGCAATAAGTATTACATATGTTGAGTGAGTGTCTGTAGCCTTAGTTATCCAGCATGCAAAGCGCATGCGCCGTATTATAATATCATCTGTGGCCTGTCTGGCTGTACCATATTTTTCCACATTATCTTATAAAAGGCACGATTTAAAAAAAAAGTTATTGAACATAAAATGTGTGTTTTGATTTCCTCTGAAGCTTTTGCATGAAACATTTCTCATCCTAAAAATAATCCAGCAAGATATTATCATAAATGTACACAGGTCTTCATGTAAAGTACCGTTATTCTTGTCAGATTTTAATGAAAATTGAATTTTCTCGACAGATTTTCTAAAAATAACCAAATTTCATGAAAATCCGTACAGTGGGAGCCGACTTGTTCCATGCGGACGGACAGACAGGCAGACATGACGAAGCTAATAGTCGCCAATTTTGCGAAGGTGTCTTAAAAGTCAATACGATAAGATGCGATCACCGCGGAGGCCCGATTTGATTTCAGGCCAGTCCGTGTGCGATTTGTATTGGACGACGTAGAAATGGGACACATTGCTTCTCCTCGCACTTAGGTTTTCTCCTGCTCCATAATCACGTGTCATTCGTCTACCACCGACGCTGTACAAATGTTGCATATGAGAGCGTCGTGAAACAAACGCTAACATATGCACTGTCAAGAATCAGTAGTGCCAGCGTGTTTCGCTTTTCCTGTTTCTGAAAGACGTAACCATTTATAACTACTGTGACAGTACTGTCTTTGGGAAGTGCACACCGGAAGAGATGTACATAGCCTACGACGTTTCGGAGGCTAACACTATCTCCATACTTACTTTACGAAGGTGTTAATTTTGTGTGGGCTGCTAACAGCCTCTGACCTGAAGACATAGGAACGTAACACAGCTCTGTTATTCTACAGACAGTGTATAGCGCCAAGAAATACTTATTTAGTCTACATCAGGGGCTCTCAAACTTTTTCGCTGGTATACCACTAAGTGAAATTTAGCAATTTCGGTGTACCACCAATATATTTTCTGTGTTTAAATAAATTTGCTGAAATTGGAAAGCCTGTCTGACAGGGGCGATAAGTTATGTAACGTTGCCAGCAATTCTGCGTGTTAGCAAATATTTGTAGTTAAAGTTTGACTTGTTTGCTAAAATATTTATCATTTTTGTATTACGATATATGAAGGCCGCGTACCAGTAAACAGTGGTTAGCTTGCCACTAGTGCTGAACGCCCCATGATAAATAATAATATTAAATAATAATAAATAATAAGGCCAAGGGAAGAATCATATGGATCGTCGCCCTGCAAACCTGCCTACAGCTGTAGCGCAACTCCCTCTATTACCCTGCGGTCGTCTAGCCATTCTGTTCACATGAAGTTTGGTAGGGATAATTTTCGCTACCAACAAGCGCTTTGGGCTAGTTGGTATAGAAGAGTCATCCAACAGTATGCAGAAAGCATGATGCTTCGAGTGCTTGAGACGCTACCATCCATGGCACTGCTATATATATAGCACGTCGTGGCCAGCGCACTGTCCGATATCTTAACTGAAGGAAGAATGGCGAAGTAGGCACCGCTGCAATGAACCTGGAGAAGACATCAGGGTGCTGTGGACCTGAAGGAAGTAACGGGGGTCGAAGGGAGCTTGGGATTTTTGAGTTCTGGATGCCGTGGGGCTGAAAAGCGTAGGAGGAGGTTGGAGGAAATGTGACAACTAGAAGCTTGGTAAGTATACTAACCAGTCATCATTACAGTGAATAAATCAAGCAGAATGAGGTGAGTAGGATAAGAAATGTGTGAAAAATGTAGGCGGAAAACCTGGGTATAGAGGGGAGGGTCCACGATATGTCGGTCCCTGTCACCACGATAAGTCGGTCCCTGTCACCACGATAAGTCGGTCCCTGTCACCACGATAAGTCGGTCCCTGTCACCACGATAAATCGTTCCCTGTCACCACGATAAGTCGGTCCCTGTCACCATGATAAGTCGGTCCCTGTCACCATGATAAGTCGGTCCCTGTCACCACGATAAGTCGGTCCCTGTCACCACGATAAGTCGGCCCCTGTCACCACGGCATGGCTCGTCCTCACGTTTCGGATGGAGGAACGGCCTGTGGATATGGAGGGTAGCTGCGAATACATTGAATAAGCAGTCGCGGACAGCCGACAAGGAGTGGTCCTCCAGCTTGGGGGTTGGGCGAGGTGCTAAAAAACTTCTCGCCGTAAAAAATTACCATGTCACGAACCACTATACAAAGCCTTGGACCTGGACTGATTCTTTGGTACAACTTAGTGATAGGGACAGGTGGCGGGCTCTTGTGAATGCGGTAATGAACCTTCGGGTTCCATAAAACGCGGGGAATTTCTTGGCTAGCTGACGACCTGTTAGCTTCTCAAGAAGGACTGTGCTCCATGGAGTTAGTTAGTTAGTTATAGAGGGGAGGGCAATAAAGTGGGTCGTAAAGAAATGCGGTGTGGCGTTGTGTGCTGTCTGGTTGTGTGACAGACTGTTGTGTGCTGTCTGGTTGTGTGACAGACTGTTGTGTGCTGTCTGGTTGTGTGACAGACTGTTGTGTGCTGTCTGGTTGTGTGACAGACTGTTGTGTGCTGTCTGGTTGTGTGACAGACTGTTGTGTGCCTATCTGGTTGTGTGACAGACTGTTGTGTGCCTGTCTGATTGTGTGACAGACTGTTGTGTGCTGTCTGGTTGTGTGACAGACTGTTGTGTGCTGTCTGGTTGTGTGACAGACTGTTGTGTGCTGTCTGGTTGTGTGACAGACTGTTGTGTGCTGTCTGGTTGTGTGACAGACTGTTGTGAGCTGTCTGGTTGTGTGACAGACTGTTGTGTGCCTGTCTGGTTGTGTGACAGACTGTTGTGTGCCTGTCTGGTTGTGTGACAGACTGTTGTATGCTGTCTGGTTGTGTGACAGACTGTTGTGTGCTGTCTGGTTGTGTGACAGACTGTTGTGTGCTGTCTGGTTGTGTGACAGACTGTTGTGAGCTGTCTGGTTGTGTGACAGACTGTTGTGTACCTGTCTGGTTGTGTGACAGACTGTTGTGTGCTGTCTGGTTGTGTGACAGACTGTTGTGTGCTGTCTGGTTGTGTGACAGACTGTTGTGTGCTGTCTGGTTGTGTGACAGACTGTTGTGAGCTGTCTGGTTGTGTGACAGACTGTTGTGTGCTGTCTGGTTGTGTGACAGACTGTTGTGTGCTGTGTGGTTGTGTGACAGACTGTTGTGTGCTGTCTGGTTGTGTGACAGACTGTTGTGTGCTGTCTGATTGTGTGACAGGCTGTTGTGTGCCTGTCTGGTTGTGTGACAGACTGTTGTGTGCTGTCTGGTTGTGTGACAGACTGTTGTGTGCTGTCTGGTTGTGTGACAGACTGTTGTGTGCTGTCTGGTTGTGTGACAGACTGTTGTGAGCTGTCTGGTTGTGTGACAGACTGTTGTGTGCTGTCTGGTTGTGTGACAGACTGTTGTGTGCTGTCTGGTTGTGTGACAGACTGTTGTGAGCTGTCTGGTTGTGTGACAGACTGTTGTGTGCCTGTCTGGTTGTGTGACAGACTGTTGTGTGCCTGTCTGGTTGTGTGACAGACTGTTGTGTGCCTGTCTGGTTGTGTGACAGACTGTTGTGTGCTGTCTGGTTGTGTGACAGACTGTTGTGTGCTGTCTGGTTGTGTGACAGACTGTTGTGAGCTGTCTGGTTGTGTGACAGACTGTTGTGTACTGTCTGGTTGTGTGACAGACTGTTGTGTGCTGTCTGGTTGTGTGACAGACTGTTGTGTGCTGTCTGGTTGTGTGACAGACTGTTGTGTGCTGTCTGGTTGTGTGACAGACTGTTGTGTGCTGTCTGATTGTGTGACAGACTGTTGTGTGCCTGTCTGGTTGTGTGACAGACTGTTGTGTGCTGTCTGGTTGTGTGACAGACTGTTGTGTGCTGTCTGGTTGTGTGACAGACTGTTGTGTGCTGTCTGGTTGTGTGACAGACTGTTGTGAGCTGTCTGGTTGTGTGACAGACTGTTGTGTGCTGTCTGGTTGTGTGACAGACTGTTGTGTGCTGTGTGGTTGTGTGACAGACTGTTGTGTGCTGTCTGGTTGTGTGACAGACTGTTGTGTGCTGTCTGATTGTGTGACAGACTGTTGTGTGCCTGTCTGGTTGTGTGACAGACTGTTGTGTGCTGTCTGGTTGTGTGACAGACTGTTGTGTGCTGTCTGGTGTGTTGTGTGACAGACTGTTGTGTGTGTACGCTGTGTTGGTGTGGACAGACTGTTTGTGCTGTCTGGTTGTGTGACAGACTGTTGTGTGCTGTCTGGTTGTGTGACAGACTGTTGTGTGCTGTCTGGTTGTGTGACAGACTGTTGTGAGCTGTCTGGTTGTGTGACAGACTGTTGTGTGCCTGTCTGGTTGTGTGACAGACTGTTGTGTGCCTGTCTGGTTGTGTGACAGACTGTTGTGTCTGTCTGGTTGGTAGCGTTGGCTTTGTTGTGACAGACTGTTGTGTGCTGTCTGGTTTGTGTGACAGAGTTGTGACTGTTGGTTGTGTGAAGACGTTGTGCTGTGGTTGTGTGACAGACTGTTGTGTGCTGTCTGGTTGTGTGACAGACTGTTGTGTGCTGTCTGGTTGTGTGACAGACTGTTGTGTGCTGTCTGGTTGTGTGACAGACTGTTGTGTGCTGTCTGGTTGTGTGACAGACTGTTGTGTGCTGTCTGGTTGTGTGACAGACTGGTGTGTGGTTTTGTGCGCTTGTTCTGGTTGTGTGACAGACTGTTGTGTGCTGTCTGGTTGTGTGACAGACTGTTGTGTGCTGTCTGGTTGTGTGACAGACTGTTGTGTGCTGTCTGGTTGTTGTGTGACAGACTGTTGTGTGCTGTCTGGTTGTGTGACAGACTGTTGTGTGTTTGTTGTTACAGATCTGTGTTGCTGTTGGTTTGACAGACTGTTGTGTGCTGTCTGGTTGTGTGACAGACTGTTGTGTGCTGTCTGGTTGTGTGACAGACTGTGGTGTTTGGTTTGTGCCTGTCTGGTGTTGTGTGACAGACTGTTGTGTGCTGTCTGGTTGTGTGACAGACTGTTGTGAGCTGTCTGGTTGTGTGGACAGACTGTTGTGTGCTGTCTGGTTGTGTGACAGACTGTTGTGTGCTGTCTGGTTGTGTGAGTGTTGTGTGCTGTCTGGTTGTGTGACAGACTGTTGTGTGCTGTCTGGTTGTGTGACAGACTGTTGTGTGCTGTCTGGTTGTGTGACAGACTGTTGTGTGCTGTCTGGTTGTGTGACAGACTGTTGTGGCTGTCTGGTTGTGTGACAGACTGTTGTGTGCTGTCTGGTTGTGTGACAGACTGTTGTGTGCTGTCTGGTTGTGTGACAGACTGTTGTGTGCTGTCTGGTTGTGTGACAGACTGTTGTGTGCTGTCTGGTTGTGGACAGACTGTTGTGTGCTGTCTGGTTGTGTGACAGACTGTTGTGTGCTGTCTGGTTGTGTGACAGACTGTTGTGTGCTGTCTGGTTGTGTGACAGACTGTTGTGTGCTGTCTGGTTGTGTGACAGACTGTTGTGTGCTGTCTGGTTGTGTGACAGACTGTTGTGTGCCTGTCTGGTTGTGTGACAGACTGTTGTGTGCTGTCTGGTTGTGTGACAGACTGTCTGTTGTGTGACGACTGTTGTGGCTGTTGTTGTGTGACAGACTGTTGTGTGCTGCGTTTGTCCTGTGCTGTTTGTGTGACAGACTGTTTGTGTGAGCTGTTCTGGTTGTGTGACAGACTGTTGTGTGCTGTCTGGTTGTGTGACAGACTGTTGTGTGCTGTCTGGTTGTGTGACAGACTGTTGTGTGCTGTTCTGGTTGTGTGACAGACTGTTGTGTGCTGTCTGGTTGTGTGACAGACTGTTGTGACTGTCTGGTTGTGTGACAGATTGTGTGCTGTCTGGTTGTGTGACAGACTGTTGTGTGCTGTCTGGTTGTGTGACAGACTGTTGTGTGCTGTTCTGGTTTGTGTGACAGACTGTTGTGTGCTGTCTGGTTGTGTGACAGACTGTTGTGTGCTGTCTGGTTGTGTGACAGACTGTTGTGTGCTGTCTGGTTGTGGACAGACTGTTGTGTGCTGTCTGGTTGTGTGACAGACTGTTGTGGCTGTCTGGTTGTGTGACAGACTGTTGTGTGCTGTCTGGTTGTGTGACAGACTGTTGTGTGCTGTCTGGTTGTGTGACAGATGTTGTGGCTGTCTGGTTGTGTGACAGACTGTTGTGTCTGTCTGGTTGTGTGACAGACTGTTGTGCTGTTGGTTGTGTGACAGACTGTTGTGTGCTGTCTGGTTGTGTGACAGACTGTTGTGTGCTGTCTGGTTGTGTGACAGACTGTTGTGTGCTGTCTGGTTGTGTGACAGACTGTTGGTGTTGCGCGTGTCTGTGGTTGTGTGACAGACTGTTGTGTGCTGTCTGGTTGTGTGACAGACTGTTGTGTGCTGTCTGGTTGTGTGACAGACTGTTGTGTGCTGTCTGGTTGTGTGACAGACTGTTGTGTGCTGTCTGGTTGTGTGACAGACTGTTGTGTGCTGTCTGGTTGTGTGACAGACTGTTGTGTGCTGTCTGGTTGTGTGACAGACTGTTGTGTGCTGTCTGGTTGTGTGACAGACTGTTGTGTGCTGTCTGGTTGTGTGACAGACTGTTGTGTGCTGTCTGGTTGTGTGACAGACTGTTGTGTGCTGTCTGGTTGTGTGACAGACTGTTGTGGCTGTCTGGTTGTGTGACAGATGTTGTGTGCTGTCTGGTTGTGTGACAGACTGTTGTGTGCTGTCTGGTTGTGTGACAGACTGTTGTGTGCTGTCTGGTTGTGTGACAGACTGTTGTGTGCTGTCTGGTTGTGTGACAGACTGTTGTGTGCTGTCTGGTTGTGTGACAGACTGTTGTGTGCTGTCTGTTGTGTGACAGACTGGTGTCTGTTGGTTGTGTGACAGACTGTTGTTGTGCTGGTGGGAGGTGGTGCTGTGGTTGTGTGACAGACTGTTGTGTGCTGTCTGGTTGTGTGACAGACTGTTGTGTGCTGTCTGGTTGTGTGACAGACTGTTGTGTGCTGTCTGGTTGTGTGACAGACTGTTGTGTGCTGTCTGGTTGTGTGACAGACTGTTTGTGTGCTGTCTGGTTGTGTGACAGACTGTTGTGTGCTGTCTGGTTGTGTGACAGACGTTGTGTGCTGTCTGGTTGTGTGACAGACTGTTGTGCTGTCTGGTTGTGTGACAGATGTTGTGTGCTGTCTGGTTGTGTGACAGACTGTTGTGTGCTGTCTGGTTGTGTGACAGACTGTTGTGTGCTGTCTGGTTGTGTGACAGACTGTTGTGTGCTGTCTGGTTGTGTGACAGACTGTTGTGTGCTGTCTGGTTGTGTGACAGACTGTTGTGTGCTGTCTGGTTGTGTGACAGACTGTTGTGTGCTGTCTGGTTGTGTGACAGACTGTTGTGTGCTGTCTGGTTGTGTGACAGACTGTTGTGTGCTGTCTGTTGTTGTGTGACAGACTGTTTTTTGTGGCTGTCTGGTTGTGTGACAGACTGTTGTGTGCTGTCTGGTTGTGTGACAGACTGTTGTGTGCTGTCTGGTTGTGTGACAGACTGTTGTGTGAATGTGGCAGTAATGTGGTGTTGCATGCAGGACGGACATTGCTTGTGTTGCAGACGGAACCACTTTCAAATTGGCAAGGAATTTTCCTCCACGGAGGAGAGGACAAGGAGTTAAATGAAGATTATACATTATTGGGAATTGGCACAACACTTTTCGGCTTCCAGTAAATTGCTCGAGTTTTCGAAAAGCGTTACTTTGTTCGAAGCGGGCAACTCGTTTTGTGATTCAAGAAGGTCCGCTAGGAGATGGAAGTTTGAAATGAGGCATGCCATGTTTACAGCTCAGCATTTCCCTTTCATCCCAACTCATTTGAACGAATAATCTCGGTCTTTGATCATTATTCTCGTGTGCTTCAAATGGGCTGAACTGTTTCTTATGCATGCAGTAAGGCTGGCTGAGAGCAACTGTAAATGTCACTTTGTAACGTGCTGCGGTAGCAGTAGCAGTAGCAGTAGCAGTCGGGGCCCGCGCCTGCTTGGTTTATGCCGACTAACTTCAGGATTTGAAAGCGCAGCCTGTATGTTATTACATACAAATTACGTACGCTACTGACATACTTATTTAGTGACAGACTTTGTTTTTTACATCTGCAGGTCTTAAATCAGTCGATTCATTGTGTTTCGTAACTTGTAGGGCGCATATGAATGGCTGGGGGGGGGGGGGGGGGGAGTTTTGCAGTACAGTTAGTAATACAACAGGAAAAATAAATTATTCCTTTCATTTTCAATTAATTTTTCTTAAGTTTCTATTTTATTTTTCTAAGTTTTCTTAGTGCTACTCTAATAGTTCGTATTTGCACATGCATTCTACTTTCTGTATTTTACAACATACGTGGTCAATGTATTACTGGGTGTTAAGGCAATTTAAGTGAATAAATAGGCCCAAATAAACAAAAACATTCGGTCGTGTGGAATGTGATGCCGTGTAGTCTGGTGCATGGATACAAACGTTTGGTAAGAACCGGTAGCCTCAGTCTTCCGCGTAGCAGGCAGTAGGTTCAGTGCACGACGGTATCGCTCCTCCAGAACATTGACGTCACATTACAAAAGCCCCTAGTCTTAATACTCACCATCGTGACAATTTAACACATCAAACACAACTCCTACAGCAACCGCCGGCCCACAGCGGTTGTCACTATGCACGACTGCAAATAGTGACATATACGGCGAACAACTGCCGAACGCAGGACAACTTAAGTCCACGCGGTAGCTGGCAGCATCAGCTGTCCAAGCACTGTGGAAGGGTTTACTGTACAAAAATGTATGTATTTTAACCGATGGGGGTGAGGTCCATAAGCGTCCGCGTTCACGTAACCCTATTTTCCCCCATAAGAAGTTGGCGCAGCGCGGTTTTGTACAACGCGGTCTCGCGCCACACGCTGTGATCACTGCTCCTAACCCCGCGTTCGACGAGCTATCGCTGTACTTCACTCGTTGAAGCCCGTAAGAGCGTACAAGGGACAGGGCGTGTGGCTTTTAGAAAACGAGGAGGGAGTCAGCATCACGATCAGCAGCACATCAGTCCTACTGCCATCGCCTAATTGACCATTTCATACCGACGAAGCTGATATCAAGTTTCCCGTTACAAACAGCGGGCATTATGTTCTGTCATATAGCAGCAGTACTTGCAGATGACACAGAGGGCAACACCAGTCCTACCGGACTGCAGCTCTTCCGTGTTGTTGGCGGACGGCGTCCCGATGATGTCGAACTGCGACAGCTTCATGTCCTTAGCTATTTCGACTTGGCGCTTTCTGTTCCATCTGTACACCACGTCGTTCGTCGTGTAGCCAACTGCAACAAGAACAAACTGTGTTATATGCTTAGGCAAAACCCGTTTTATAAGAAATGAAGCTTTTACGGCTACTGAATGTAATGCCGCCTTCTGCGGCGATGAGCAGTATCGGAGTGGCAAAAACTGTCAGACACTGCGTCATTCGGGACTGACGGGGTGGATCACGCAGTGCGGGACTCGGCTCTGAGGCCCCGGGCTCTGGGGGAATGTAGGGGTAATGTGTGGGAGGGTACGCGTAAGGCACATGCCTTAACACTGCTGCCAGAACGAGTGGACATGATATGGTTCCCCCCCCCCCCCAATGGCTCGACAGCCCCTTGGGGGCCTAGGCCGCCTCATTTTTCGAGGCTTCACGATCACACTTTTTTAGACTCACCACATTCGGTAGGACTCCTCTGGACGAGGGATGAGCCCGTCGCAGAGACCTCTACCTGACAACACACAACACTCACAACAGACAGACCCCGGTGGGATTCGAACCCACAATCCCAGCAAGCGAGCGGCCGCAGACCCACGCCTTAGACAGCGCGGCCACTGGGATCGGCTCATGATATGGTCATTGTCTTAAACCGTTTGTTCACAGCACTGCGAATTGGTGAGCAAATGCTTTGTCTGTTGCTATTAGACTGGCTACGGGCTGGACGGACCGGAGATCGAATCCCGGTGGAGGCGAGATTTTCCGCACCCGTCCAGACCGGCCCTGGGGCCAACCCAGCCTCTTGTGCAATAGGAACGGGGTCTCCTTCCCGGGGGTGATCCCCAGAGACTGTGTGGACGGTCTGGAGTACAGAATACTCTTGTATGCCGGGAACTTAACGACGATTCTTGTTTGTCCAGCCCGTGGCCTAGTCACTATACCGACTGAGCTATCCTGGGTCACACAGGCATAGCTCAGTCACTGAAGAAACTTCTAATGTTGTGTTTTTACGTTGGACGGTTTTAATAGATCCTTGAAATTATGCCAACCATGTGAACACACCTTGTGCGCTTGAGCAGTATCAACATGCACAAGGACTTTCCCCATTGTCACTAACATTCAAAATGTATTTGGTCAACTGTTTCTTAGGATTTGTGGTTTCACCTGAGGACGGAAGCACATAGCTTGCGAAACGTAGTGTTTGTGTTGAACATTTGTGACAATGGAAAAATGTCATTATGAATGTTGATTGTGTTACTCATGTAAAACCACTGTCAGAAATTTATATGTCACTGCTGTACGTAGTTTTTTTTTTAAATTAAAAGAGCTTTATTAAATATTTCCACTTTGAAATACAATTTGACAATACATCAGCCGTACCACTAAACCGGCTGCGGCAACCTCACATGAGACCAGCCCCTCCTGTTGACCTAGGTTCCAATTACATGAACGAATTGTTGTAGTAGTGAAAATTAGAGAAGCATAGTACAAAACAGTACCATCCATCTGTACATAGTTGGTTTCAAAACAACAGTGACGGAAGTGTCTGCAGGCTGAATGGCAGGTTTCGATATCTCAAAGAAAGGGATTTTTTTGTTCGCTAACACTTGCAGACCAGCTGGCTTTGCTGTATAACGGACACGGACCGTGTAATTGGTCACACATGTCCATACTTTGCTGAAGTCTAGAAGACACTGAATTTTGTACAGACAGTAAGCCTGGCAATCCGTTCTCTAAGGCAGCGCTACTCAAACTATGTCGCGACACACTGACTTGTCGCCAGAAACTTGACCATCCACCACGCGATTCAGCAGCTGATAATAACATTATCATGACACTGTCGGTCGCAGAACGACATAACCGCACTCGCATTTGGATGGAGAGAGAGTAGCGTTCGGCTGCTGTGACCCTCGAAGTGGGGCCTGTGCACTGTTCGTATTAGTCGTGGTTCATCTGTAAACTGTGCAATGACAATGTTAGTAGGCTGACATGAATGGTTCATTTACGGTTATGGATTCTTACGCCATTAAAAGTTTGTTACTCGAACGAAGGTGTGTCACTGTGTGGACGCCATTCTCCAGGTGCGTAGCGACACACAGAAGATCGATAACTGCTGCTCTGAGGTGTGTTTGTTACACACGACGTTTCGGCAGTTGTCTGTTTTCCTGTCTAGAGGCGATTGATTATTATTATTATGATTGTTTTAACTGTAAGAAAGGACAGGACATTGAGAAGTCCATGTTTTGTACCCTTTCTATCTTTTGCTGCTATAAGCTAACGCACGTTACGCACATGTGAACACAGTATGGCGTAGTACATTCACAAATGTTTTAAATTGTTCAGCAGGATTCTTTGGCAATTACTGTGACAACTTTCAAACGGGGGTCTGAATATTTTAGAAGGCGATGACTGAAAGAAAGTTGGTAGATTAAGAAGAGTCTATAAATAAGACACGAAAATAAGTGCTTCCCGCTTAATTAATGAAACTGATTTAAAATTTTTCAGCCTTCGTGCATCATACTCTGGCAATTTACTATTTACGTCTAACTCCAAAACGTGATACATTTTTACACGTTGGTAGCATTTGTTAGCACGGAGATCGGTCTAACCCAAACCTATAAACAGGGCAACACAATGTAAAAGTTAACAGCACGGTGACGTCTATACTTACTATACTATATAGCCTATGTACTTTAAACAACTGAGCCACCGCGACTGGTTAGTGTACTGCTACATACAGATGATGTTATGTGTTGTAAGATCTTCAGAGCTCTTTGCAATATTTTCCTTCGTGTTGCGTAGTTTTTTTTTATGGAAGGGCCCCGCAAGAGAAGCTACGGACGCACCGCAGCCTTGAAGGCTTATTGTGCAACCCTATGATGAAGGCAATTGTTTTTATTTTCGTTTTTCCGTGTAATAGAGCACCGGTGGAATGAAATTGACAGGGGAAACGGAAGTACTCGGAGAAGAACCTGTCCCAGTGCCACTTTGTCCACCACAAATCCGACGTGGACCAATCCGGGAGCCTGGTACTGTATTCTGTAATAATTAGGGGTAATTAGGCTCCTCCGGCATGCTTACACTCATATGTAACGTCATATTCTACAACATATTCAGCATGAAGCCCATACTTCTACAGATTGAATCCTAGTTCAACAAAGTGAACAAGTGACATCACAAATATAAGTGAAAACTGTGACAATATATATATATGTATACATCTACATTTTAATATCATTCTTAATGCTACTATATATAACACTACAGACAATAGTGAGTGTAAAGGAGATACATGTGAAAAGTGTACAATTAACAGGAAGTGCTTCTAAGAACGCATTTATTCGCGTAACAAAGTGATAAAAGAAGTCTAGTGGGATATGGCGATGACTATACTCCTTTACAGAGAATCAATATGTGTACGTATTTTATAAACAAGCAGTTATGACACCCCTGAGGATGGCTTATCGATAAGCTGAAACATGTGTAGGGGTTTTAGATATTTTGTAGAATATTTTTATTATTCTTGTATAAATAGTGCATTTGGTTGGTGTAACACAGTATTTAGATAGCACAGTGTTTCGGAAACCGATTCAGATTCCGCAACGCTGTGCTGCTCTTTGGGATACTAGACGATGGACAAAGTCCAGCAGCCAAGTAGTCGTGTGTGCACTGTAGGCTGCGACACTAACAGCCACACATGTTTGGGCTTCACGGTCTTTCGAGACATGCGTTTGTCAATTGTAGCAGATATCGATACTTACAGCTTCCGAATTTTAAAGGACATCGCTGAATATCCATAGGAAAGTCTTCCAGATTCATTGGACAGCCGGCTTTAATTGTCAAGCTGTAAACACGAACAGAATTTAATTAGGAAAAAAATCATGAAACAAGAGGAAAACTACAATAAACAAACTTCCAAGTTTTACAGAAATAGATTCACGTTTTCTGGGATGTTTCGCCGTCTCGACTGGTAAATAGCGACGTTTCAGAGGAGCGTAATTCCTTCATCTTCGGGATTATGCAGTCCAAGGAAAGTTATTCTTGGAATCCTCACACAATTTTCTTCCGAAACGTCCGTTATTAGTTACCGATCATCACAACGTAACATCCCAGAAGATTTGAATCCTCATAACCTCAAATCCCAAATTGCAGAGATTAAATTGCTCCATACTGATTGCACTGACATTGAGACAATCAGCTGTGGCATTGGCTCACTGAAACTGAAGTACTTAATTAGATAGCTGAGCACAAAACAAAAGTCTTCAGAGAACAGTAGAGGTGGCCGCACGGTATAAGGCGTGGCTCTGCGGCTGCTAGCTTGCTGAGACTGTGGGTTCGAATCCCGCCGGCTGCATGGATGTCTGTCTGTTGTGAGTGTTGTGTGTTGTCTGCGTTGGGCCGATCCCTCGTCCAGAGGAGTCCTACCGAGTGTGTGTGTCTGAGTGTGATCAAGGGCAGCAGTAACCCTCGACACCTACAGTGAGTGGGTGGAAGAAGTCATACTAAGAAAGAAAGAAAGGTAAAGACAGACATCTTACGTATTAACTGTGGTGTACACTCAAGACTCGCTATAACACATGTTGAGAAAATTCCCTTAAATATTATAGCATCATTCAATACAGGACTTTCCCCCGAGAAGAAGTAGTGTGTGCGAGGCATTAAGTGCTGTCGTTGTGGAAGCACTCATTAAGCAAATCCCGAAGACACAGGTTTAACTGAACCATTCTAAACGGTTCTAACACGGTATAACCTAACAGTCTTGAATAACGTTGTTTTGGTTCAGTGGTACTGACTAGCTCTTTGTAACGGGCGCAGCGCAGTTGGACCCACGTGAAGGCGCCGAAATGTTGTGCTTTTGGTAAAACTAGACGACAGACAATCCCAGTGGCCGTGCGGTCTAAGGCGTGGGTCTACGGCCGTTCGCTTGCTGGGATTGTGGGTTCGAATCCCACCGGGGGCATGGATGTCTGTCTCTTGTGAGTGTTGTGTGTTGTCAGGTAGAGGTCTCTGCGACGGGCTGGTCACTCGTCCAGAGGAGTCCTACCGAGTGTGGTGTGTCTAAAGTGTGAGATCGCGAAGCCTCGAAAAATCAGGAAGCCTAGGCCCCCAAGGGGCTGTCGAGCCATAGAAAAAAAAAGACGACAGACAACGTACAGCACATCAGTCAATGTAATAAGGCCTGACTACTAGGACACTGCCTGCTGACCTGCTGTACAGAACATCAGTCAATGTAATAAGGCCTGACTACTAGGACACTGCCTGCTGACCTGCTGTACAGAACATCAGTCAATGTAATAAGGCCTGACTACTAGGACACTGCCTGCTGACCTGCTGTACAGAACATCAGTCAATGTAATAAGGCCTGACTACTAGGACACTGCCTGCTGACCTGCTGTACAGAACATCAGTCAATGTAATAAGGCCTGACTACTAGGACACTGCCTGCTGACCTGCTGTACAGAACATCAGTCAATGTAATAAGGCCTGACTACTAGGACACTGCCTGCTGACCTGCTGTACAGAACATCAGTCAATGTAATAAGGCCTGACTACTAGGACACTGCCTGCTGACCTGCTGTACAGAACATCAGTCAATGTAATAAGGCCTGACTACTAGGACACTGCCTGCTGACCTGCTGTACAGAACATCAGTCAATGTAATAAGGCCTGACTACTAGGACACTGCCTGCTGACCTGCTGTACAGAACATCAGTCAATGTAATAAGGCCTGACTACTAGGACACTGCCTGCTGACCTGCTGTACAGAACATCAGTCAATGTAATAAGGCCTGACTACTAGGACACTGCCTGCTGACCTGCTGTACAGAACATCAGTCAATGTAATAAGGCCTGACTACTAGGACACTGCCTGCTGACCTGCTGTACAGCACTAATCAAGTTGGGCAGCAGTGTTTCAACTCCTGCGGTCTTACAGCTGAAGGGCAAAGGAAACTAACTGGCTTACGCGCTAGTGGTACAAATTATTGGCTTCTTTCTTAGTCACACTTTTGTCCCTACTTAAGGTAGGTGTAGAGGGTTATTGTTGTCCTGATAACACGTATGGACCTATACACAGTCAGTAGGATTTATCTGGACGAGGGCTCGGCCCATTGCACAGACCGCTACCTTTACAACACACAACACTCACAACAGACAGACATCCATGCACCCGGGCGGGATTCGAACCCTCAATACCAGCAAGCGAGCGGCCGCATACGTACGCCTTAGACCGCGCGGCCACTGGGATCGGTGCACAAATTACGTAAGATGCGAAAATAAATATTTGGTTGCACTTATGAGGTTCCGTTTAGTGTTTCGAGTGTGCTTATGATAATCTCACTTGGAAAATAAGACAGTTTACCTTTTTTTTTTTTTCGGAATAGCAATGCAGAAAATTAGGCCCTAATTATTTGTAAGGTTACATTATAATTCCAGTGTTTAAGTGAACATCTCTGTCTACATTTCTGTGCAGTAAGACATATTTCAGAGCTGCACTATAAGGGGACCTGCCTCGTATAGGGTGGAAATGTGAAAGGAGAAATTGCGGGTCAGTCGGCAGAGATTGTGTAGCTTTGTGTGGTTTAGTACAGGGCGCAGGTGGCACGTCTGAAGAATGTTCCGAGTGTTTGTATCAGCATGCTGTTGTGTTTCGGGCGTCACGAACAGCCACACTAAGCTTGATTGCAGGCTTCCACCGCGATGTTGATGAGATCTGCGCTCTTCTGGGATATTACGCGGCGTCGTGTGGGCTCTTGACCCGTGAAGATGGGACCTATACATTGTGCCGAAACGTCGGTAAACAATTACCACACGACGCCGCGTAATATGCCGGAAAAGCGCAGATCTCAACCACACTAAGCGTCACGTACAACGATCAGAGCGATCGCACAATTCGCTGCCTTCCAGTGCCCATGTCGTAGTCAGTATAATGGCTAGACCACCGGGCGGACGACCGAGGAATCTCGGTTCTTCGGCCCGGAAGAGATTCTTATCTTCTCCAAAGCTTTTAGACTCTAGCGCCAACCCATCCTCATATTTAACAGGTACCTGGGCGTCTTTCGTCGGCGTAAAGCGGACTAGTGACTGGAAACTAATGGATACGTTAAGAATAAGCGGATTTATACCTCCATTACCTCATATGCCTTCATAGAAAGCAGAGGGACTTTACTTTTACCTTTGCCACTGTCCGGAGAGTTGTTTTCTGCATGACCCTCTTGGGTTTCAATTAACGTGTAAATAAAGCCGAAAGTTTAACTCGCGTGTTTAATGAAGAAGGCTCCCGCAGCAGCTGTTGCTCTGACGCACAATTACAGCTGTCGTTCATAATTAACTGGCCACCAACAGACTTCGCTTTGGAATAGAAATGGAAAGGGTTATTTTAAATTGCTCACTGCCACAGAAGAAGCAAATCACAGCGACAGGCCCTCTTGAGGGCTGCAATTCAGTTGCACTCCAGAGGTGGGATTTTTCGATAGTGACGGAACTGGGTCGGTAGCAAATAGGATGACAAGAACAGATAGGCACTGATGTGGAGCTTCAATACAGAGTTTGTTGCTCTTGATAGAGCCTGGTGGGGAATGAGAGGCAGTGCAGTGAGGTGCTGCGGAAGTCTGAGAGCCAAAACCCGGAACATTGCACAGTCCAAATCATATAAAACATCGTGACTGCATGAGCTCTATGTTTAGCTGCCTGCTGAACAATGCTAATGAACCGACACTTTGTATTGACACAGACAGGTGAGGGTGGTCCAACCGTAGGTCCGCGGGCCACAGCTGGACCAGGGATGGGCCAAGAATGAAATCAGCTTTAGGTCAAGAGAAATTTAATGCTGTATATTTATCTTCAGTTTTTCCTATGCCATTTCTTCTAATTGGTTATCAGATTTCTTTCGTGGTTTGTTCGTAATAAAAGTATATGGGGAAGTGGAGATATAGCGCCATGCCTTTTTTAACTTCCCTGCTAGACGGAGATGAGTGGTCACCTTCACGCCCCGGTCGCTTTACCCCCTGCGAAGTAGCCTCTTTCTAAATAAAATGCTCCATTTTATAAGAAAGCTGCTGTCTCACGGATCTGTTTCCCACGCAGGGCCTCAGTTGCAAAGCTTCAAGGCTTCATATTGTAAGAAACTGTACACTGCCTTACAAGATAAAATTAACGTGTGTGACTCGTGCACTTGAGACATCGTCATCATTTATGTACACCGATACAAGCACGTAACTTGTATAAAATTATAAGTTATCCATAAACATGAAACCTTATGTATGTTTCAGCGATAAACCTCAATCCTCAGGGAGACACGAAACATGTAGGAGGTTTCGTGTGTCATTCATTCTGCAGTCTGTCTTACGACAGGTCCGTAGCCTCTTCCAAAGCGAGTTCTCCACACAGTGCGATCTAGTGCTTCCTCTTTCAATTTCCAGTATCTTCTCTTTTCCTTAAAGTCATCCAGTAGCTACTTACGTCTTCTCCCTCGTCTTCCCGTCATTTCTATCCTTCCTTCTACCTTTCCTTCAATCACGTGTTTCAGAAGGCAGTTTATACGCAAGATGTGACCAATCCAGTTAGCCTTTCTTCTTTTTATTGTATGTACGATATTCCTCTCCTCGTTGACACTGTGTAATACTTCTTCATTTCTCACACGATCGGTCCAACTTTCATGTTATAACTTTATACAATTTTTGTGTCTATATTGGTGTAGATAAATAATTACAAGCACAATGCACGGAATGAACAATATTAAATTTTGGGATATCGTGTCCATGTGGCCCACTCTGTGGAAGATGACAGACGACCCTAAAGTAGATTATACGGGAAACTGGATAAAGCACGAAATTTGAAAGACATTTTCCATTATTGTAATACGTCATTGTGATTTCACTACTTGACTAACTAAACAACAAACAAACAAATTAACTGACTGACTGACTAACTAACTGTCAGTCTAAATAAGCAACTGACTCCATCTTGAGGAACTGATAGTTCCTCAGCTAGTCAAGAGTTTCTCCCTAATTTATGCAACCCTTAGTTTCTTTACCGTGTTTATAAGAATAGCCTAGTCACTATATCGACTGAGCTATTCTGGCTCCGATGTAATTAATCGTGCTGTTTATTTTTCGCAGCCTTTGTTTGACTATATCGACAGTGATAAGTTGAACAGAGTGTCAGGCATACTCACAATAAGCAGGTCCTTCTGTAAAGAGCTTGCATACACGAGACATCAGTAAAATCTTACTTCGGAATGAGACTTGGTGTAAAACTCTACGTTCTAGACTCTTTCATTAAGTTATATATAAGCGTATAAGAAGTTTACAGCAACTTTCAATAAACTCGTGGAGGCGCAGAGATCAAATAAACTTTCATAAAGACACGTCCTCGAGCAAGCAGCGTGTGGCATTGCACTTCGCCTGCCGATCTTACGGTCTTCTTCTGATCCTTCAATTTGTTTTGTTCTCCCCAAACTCTACGTCAGACACTGCGAATAACTGGTCTTAGCTACAAATCCTCAACGCTTCATGATATGCTTTTCTCTTTACATTTTATAATTAACAACTGTGGGTGGAAACAAAAGTTTATTGATTGAAGAATTTGCAGACATTTCCATCTGTAGCTGAACTTTTGCGGCTATTTCGGTCTGGCGTGTGTCAAATCTCGTTTCGGCTCCCCATAACAGTGTTTCCTCCCCGTCCGCCCGTACCAGTGGTCAGCAGTCTGAGACGTTTACTGTCTTTTACCGCTCGAACACTGGACACCTGCGTTCGAATCCTACTGCTCGGCTTCTGTGTTTGTGTTGTCCTTTGTAGGTGACGGCCTTACGACTGATTTATCTTTCGTCCAGAGCCCTACAAAACGACATCTACAAACCTAGAAGACAGGAGGCGGGCCATGTAGCATGCACGGAAATGGACATAAACGCTCGTTTGTTTTTAGCGTGGGATGGTGTGGTTAGGTCGTCAACTCTTTCTCCGGCCTCTCTGTCTCCACCGTGTTTTGTGTAGTCTACTTGTCTCGTAAACAGCGAGACATCGTATTCTTGCAGTTCTGCCCTAAAAGGGGAGACACCGTGTTGTCTCTACTTATCTTGTAAAGGGAGTGTGTATCCCATTTGCTGCACTTGTCTCGTAAGTGGCGACGTGTTTGGATCTTCAGTTTTATCCTAGGCCTCAGTTCGTACCACATAAGGGACACTGTCTAGTATTGACGGCCATAAATGTAGGCATGTCTTTAGGTAGAGAACCTGTTATCTCTGTCCGGCTTTAACCAAAATCGGGAAGTTCTACAAATGTTAGTAAGAACCTCAAATATTAAATTTCACGGAAATCCGTCCGACAACAGTCGCGTTCTTTGGTGCGGAGAGACAGACGGAAGCAGTCATGACAGGGCCGGCGGTCGCTGACGTCTTGCGCAACTGCTTTGCGACAATGCTTAAAAGCTTGGGTTCGAACATGGCTCAGGACATGTGAGACATAAATGTGTGCCTGTTTTATTTTCTCCTCTGTGTAGGTACTGCCTTGACGGCTGATAGTTGCATATCGTCTGCTAAGACTAAACGAAAATGAAACAGGTACGGCTAGTAAGTAAATACGTATGTCAGTTTGGAGTGGGTCGATTGGTTCGCCGGTCAGAAAATAAAGTTATCCCTATGTACGCCATGAAGGCATAAGGGAGAGGGGAGGCATAGCTCCACTCATTCTGAATCTCCGCACTAGATGGAGGTGAGTAATCAGCTTTGCACACCGACCGCCTTGCCCCCGGAACGTAGCCTCTAGTATCTATTGAATGGGAGTTTGGGCGGGCCCTACAGTCTGTCTCGATAATTTAGAGAAGAGAAAAATACCTTTCCCTCGTCGGGAATCAAACCACGGTCTTGTGGTTGTCCAGGCCGTAACCTAGTCACTATACTAACCGAGCTATCCTAGCTCCTCGCCAATCAGCAATGCCACCACATTTATAATATGAGCCTTTGCAAAGCACTTCACCCAGTGATCTAGGTATTCGTGTTGGTAATGAAGGAATTATACTCAATGTCAGCTGTTCCGAGCGCTACAGTGTTCCCACAGTGTTGTGTCCCTGTCGTACGTAAGAACTTGCCATGCACTACTGTCTCTTTCTTTTCCTGGTACCAGTGAGTGAATCTTCTCATCATTTAAACCGTCACGTAGAACATTACAGCCTGTGCTCAGAAACTCACATCACATTGGCCTGTGTGAGGGGGAGATTAAACAAAAGATGTGCAGCACGGCGAATATTTATTGTCTTATTTGAGCCAGAATTAGATTTTGAACCAAGGTGTGCTACGACCGTCTGGTGGCAAGACAGACGGAACGTCTCTGTGCCACTGTTTGATCCCCACTTTGCAGGCTATTGCGACTGTTGTTGTCATACGTTGAAACTAGGGGGTCTTAGGGGCCGAGCGCTGTCAACACTTCTCGTGGATTTAGATCTTATTCGAATTACTCAAGTCTTATTGTGTGTAGTTATGTCTCAGTCTTTTGTATTGCAGTGCTATCAGAATTTATCACTGTTAGTCTGGACCTCCCAAACCCTCTGTACTCTCTACTTACAGTCTGGACCTCCCAAACCCTCTGTACTCTCTACTTACAGTCTGGACCTCTCAAACCCTCTGTACTCTCTACTTACAGTCTGGACCTCCCAAACCCTCTGTACTCTCTACTTACAGTCTGGACCTCTCAAACCCTCTGTACTCTCTACTTACAGTCTGGACCTCCCAAACCCTCTGTACTCTCTACTTACAGTATGGACCTCCCAAACCCTCTGTACTCTCTACTTACAGTCTGGACCTCTCAAACCCTCTGTACTCTCTACTTACAGTCTGGACCTCCCAAACCCTCTGTACTCTCTACTTACAGTCTGGACCTCCCAAACCCTCTTACTCTCTACTTACAGTCTGGACCTCCCAAACCCTCTGTACTCTCTACTTACAGTCTGGACCTCCCAAACCCTCTGTACTCTCTACTTACAGTCTGGACCTCCCAAACCCTCTGTACTCTCTACTTACAGTCTGGACCTCCCAAACCCTCTGTACTCTCTACTTACAGCTGGACCTCCAAACCCTCTGTACTCTCTACTTACAGTCTGGACCTCCCAAACCCTCTGTACTCTCTACTTACAGTCTGGACCTCCCAAACCCTCTGTACTCTCTACTTACAGTCTGGACCTCCCAAACCCTCTGTACTCTCTACTTACAGTCTGGACCTCCCAAACCCTCTGTACTCTCTACTTACAGTCTGGACCTCCCAAACCCTCTGTACTCTCTACTTACAGTCTGGACCTCCCAAACCCTCTGTACTCTCTACTTACAGCTGACATCCAAACCTCTGTACTCTTAACTTACGTCTGACTCCCAAAAACTCTGTACTCTCTACTTACAGTCTGGACCTCCCAAACCCTCTGTACTCTCTACTTACAGTCTGGACCTCCCAAACCCTCTGTACTCTCTACTTACAGTCTGGACCTCCCAAACCTCTGTACTCTCTACTTACAGTCTGGACCTCCCAAACCCTCTGTACTCTCTACTTACAGTCTGGACCTCCCAAACCCTCTGTACTCTCTACTTACAGGCCCAACATGTACAATATCCAAAACAGTACTTACAGTCGTTAAAAGTACAGTTTGACGTCTGACTCAGAAATAAAATTTAAAGCTGATATTTCCTCATGTAGTAAAGTGAAGAAATTTCGGCATTTAAGGAACCCGACGTTTCGTTTCTGCTTGCATAAAACCCACAGCTGGTTGAACAATGCCATTTACATTCAGGCAAGACATCTCGGAAATGAAATCAGTTGACATTATTTTGTATCTGCTTACTGTGTGCTCTGTGCGGTCAAAAAGGCCAACTTGTACGATTTAATTCACCGCTTTGTATCTGCTTACTGTGTGCCCTGTGCGGTAAAAAAGGCCAACTTGTACGATTTAATTCACCGCTTTGTATCTGCTTACTGTGTGCCCTGTGCGGTCAAAAAGGCCAACTTGTACGATTTAATTCACGCTTTGTATTGCTTACTGTGTGCCCTGTGCGGTCAAAAGGCCAACTTGTACGATTAATCACCGCTTTGTATCTGCTTACTGTGTGCCCTGTGCGGTCACAAAGGCCAACTTGTACGATTTACTTCACGGCTTTTCGTCACACGTTGTATCAAATGAACACTGCAGAGTATCGCTACTGCTCGCGCGTGCGGGCGTGGCAGATACGTGAACTGGGGGTAACATAACCTGGTCAACACAGAGCCTTGCTTGACTCAATACTCGTAGTGGAATGCAATTAACTTCAAGGAGCAGAGTCCATGAGACGCTGATAGTCCCTCAGCTACTCGGGAAACACCCTCGCCTTTCATTGTAACCGAAGTTTCACTGCCGTTGTGACTGGTCATGGTCCGCAGTTCGATTCTTGGATAGGTTTCCAAGGATGGGACAATAAACTTGGGAATTTGGCAAGGAGTTCGATTTAGGCTATGTACGTAATGAGGGCGGTGAAATCGCTGCTTTTATTTGGAAATGCTGCGCCGAATTGCACGCGGCACACGTGACCGCAAAATAGAAACAAGTCATTATGGAATCAATTTCAGCGCGTGTTGAAAGCAGCGCAGAACAAACTGGGTCGAAAACGACGTAACTGCGAAGCATTCAGTTCTGAATCAGCTTCTTCGCGCAATTAATTGCTCTGAGCCAGTCGGAGAATGAAATCTGTCACGACAGAGACGGTTTGCATGGCTAAGACGTTCGAGCTTGGGTGAGCAGGTGGCTGGACTCTGACGTAAGTACTGGTGGAGCAAACAGAGGGGTCGAGCGTCGCCCTTGACAAGTGAATATCATTCGACGAGTAAATTACAGTCAACCCCCAATATAGCGCCTCCCGATATAGCCCCACTCTCACATAGCACTTATGGAAGTCTGTGAACAGAAATACCCTATTATTTTAACATTGGGAATCCCCGATATAGCGCCAACCCCGCTAGCCGCCATCCGCCAAAGACTTAGGTGACACAACTGTGCCTATAAGCATCAACTAATGTCCGATATAGCGCCATGTTGGAAGTATTTTAAGGAATGCGTATAGTGTGGGTTGGGATTTCTGCCTGGCGGGAGAGCTTGGGTTGAAAACTATAGGCTGTGCCAAAACATTTGTCGTCTAGGCACTGCAGAAATCCTTTTTCAACTGTTCCAGCAGCAAGTTTATTTGGGACTTGTGCTTTTTAATTGTCTTGCTGCACGTTCAAACAGGCTCTGATGACTTCATAACCCCGGCTTCCTTTCCCTTCCTCTTTGCGCCGCTTTCTGAGCTCCAGTTCCAGTTAGCAGTCCCAGACTCTTCAGACGACAGCCTGGAGATTCCAGTACCCTGTGCACCGAGGCGATAACGTGGGTGACCAACGTAACATTAACAGCACTGGCTCTGAACTCCGAACTCTTTATTATACTACTGAAGTACGGCCTCCTACACAATGTGTACCGGGTCTCTTTCCAGGGGGTAAAACGGCCGGGGCGTGTAGTTGACCACCCACCATTATCTAGTACCAGGGTTAAAGAAAGAGTAGATCTATACCTCTACTCACCCTCTGGGCCTTCGTGGCCTGTTCTAGGGAGAGCTTTACCTTTACCTTTTTTACTGAAGTACGGGGAAGAGGACAGTGTTAGGAGGAAGTGGTCTGTGCTTACAGAAATCAGTTTACTGCAGCCTTCGTGCAGAATACAGCCAGTCACTGTTGGTTATTATGGAGCAACACCAACAGTGACAGGCTGTATTGGTGACACACTCAGTGAAAATAACAAGTGGAACAATCTGGCAGTGCTAAATAGAAAATATTAAAGCTACAAACACGAAAACCTGGAGGAAGCATTAGCAATATGATACAGCAGCTAAATGGTAAAAACGTTACAGTAATAGACGAAGTTGTTAAGGTGATGGCGAAGATGATTGCAAGTACTGCACACTGCTGTTGTACTAAATGTTCTACTGATATGTTCTTATTTTGTAATTAAACTCGTTTATCGTCTTAAGTAACTTGTACGAGTTTGGAAAGGTCAGCATTGCGATATAACGCCACAAAGTGCGGTCAACAAACGGTGGCGCTATATCGGGGTTGGCTCTGCATGTGAAGATGGTTGAGGGCCACTGCACATATTGTGCGTGTGGATTTATTTGGCATTTGGACGTATAGTTCTTTTTACGGCAGTGACTTGTGAAAATGAATAGCAAGAGTCATTAGTTGTAGACACACAAGTGTAGCAAATTGGCCCTAATTAAGGTATTGTGAAGCAGCTTTGATACACAAACTGACAGCGCGGAGAGTACAGCTATCACCGCAGCAGGCGCTGCTTGCTATGAAGAATTGAGAATAAATCAATTTGGTGCTAATACAAGAGTCAATACGTCATTACTGTCAGACAGAGGAGCGTCGACAGTCCATGGCAGCTCTGCCACGAATATTCACTGAGACAAGTTCCGTGTTCTCGTCTGGACGCTGCTAGTGTCATAGCTGGAAGGAATGATCGCATCGTGTTCACAACAGCCCATTCGAGGCCCTGTGAAACACTTTGTGACGTGGTAGAGCAGGCTGGAGCTTCAACCACTGCTGGTGTCCGCGCGTGCACACGACATGTCACAACTAGCCTTCGTATTGGAGGCCGTTGAAACGCCATGCCGTGTGAAAGGAAAGTCATGGCTACGGAAGACATCTTTACAGAACTGTACACAGTTTGTAAGGTAAAATGCTTCGTTACCGAAAATGTAAACTGGGCAATTATCTTGGCAATGGCGCGATATTTTTAATTTGATTCCTACAAACCACATTATAGATCAGTGCTGCCCAACATGCGGCCCACGGGCCACATGCGGCTCTGGGGGAAAGTATTTGCAGCCCTCAGTCACTTGAATATTTTCAATTTAAGAAGCGTAACATGATAGGTCTACAGAACATGATGTGGCAACTTCAGTAAACAGCAGTGACACAAATATCGTGTTTGTAATAACGGCGTTCTAGTGAATTCAATCCCCCCCACCTTTCGGTACACGTGTACACACGTGCGGCCCTCGGGCGAGTCCTTGCGAATTGTGTGGCCCCCCAGTGGGTTGAAATTAGCCAGCCGTGCTTTAGCTTCAAACGACTTTGAACATACATCACACTAGCGTATTGAAATTAAAATAGCTCGGTCGGTATAGCGACTCGCTACGGCTGGAACGGTCCGGGGATCGAATCCCGGTGGGGGCGAGATTTTCTGCACCCGTCCAGACATGCCCTGGGGCCCACCCAGCTTCCTGTACAGGGTACAGGGTCATTCCCAGGGATAAAGCGGCCGGGGCTTGGCGTTCATCGCCCACCCCCATCTAGCGCCGAGGTTAAAGAAAGAGTAGAGATATACCTCTACTCCCTTTGTGGGCCTTCATCGCAGGTTATAGGGTGAACTTTACCTTTTTAACCTTAACTGGATTGGTCACATGTTGCGTAGAAACTGCCTTCTGAAACATGTGATTGAAGGAAAGTTAGAGGTAGGATAGAAGTGACGGGAAGACGAGGGAGAAGACGTAAACAGCTACTGGATGACATTAAGGAAAAGAAAATATACTGTAAATTGAAAGAGGAAGCACTAATCACACTTTGTGGAGAACTCGCTTTGGAAGAGGCTACGGACCTGTCGTAAGACAGACTGCAGAATGAAGAGGCTACGGACCTGTCGTAAGACAGACTGCAGAATGAAGAGGCTACGGACCTGTCGTAAGACAGACTGCAGAATGAAGAGGGTAGACTGTGTAAGACAACTGCAAATGAAGAGGCTACGGACTGGTCGTAAGACGAGCTGCAGAATGAAGTGACTACGACTGTCGTAAGACAGCTGCAGATAGAAGGAGTTACGGACCTGTCGAAGACAATACAGAATGAAGATGCTAGGACCTGTCGTAAGACAGACTACAGAATGAAGATGCTACGGACCTGTCGTAAGACAGACTGCAGAATGAAGAGGCTACGGACCTGTCGTAAGACAGACTGCAGAATGAAGAGGCTACGGACCTGTCGTAAGACAGACTGCAGAATGAAGAGGCTACGGACCTGTCGTAAGACAGACTGCAGAATGAAGAGGCTACGGACCTGTCGTAAGACAGACTGCAGAATGAAGAGGCTACGGACCTGTCGTAAGACAGACTGCAGAATGAAGAGGCTACGGACCTGTCGTAAGACAGACTGCAGAATGAAGAGGCTACGGAACTGTCGTAAGACAGACTGCAGAATGAAGAGGCTACGGACCTGTCGTAAGACAGACTGCAGAATGAAGAGGCTACGGACCTGTCGTAAGACAGACTGCAGAATGAAGAGGCTACGGACCTGTCGTAAGACAGACTGCAGAATGAAGAGGCTACGGACCTGTCGTAAGACAGACTGCAGAATGAATGGATTGCAATTAAATAAGCAATCCCTCGCCATCAGCGAAGCACGTTTCGTGTTGTTTTCCAACTGCGGTGCTGAAGACGGAGGCAGCACATTTCTCCGAAGTGCCAGCACTCTCTTACAAGCCCACCACCGCCTTGCTAGACTAGAAGCCTGTTGTTCCCGTGCTCTGCAAGCTATGAAGTTATATGGGGGGGGGGGGGGGTGAAGGCGTAGCTGCACTCGTTGCTAACCTAACGCTCGATGGAAGGCTTCACGTCCCGGCCGCTTTACTCACTTCCGGGGAAAGGTGTCTCCCAGAGCCGGTATGGACGCCGTTGTCTTGGTCGTCCAGCCCATAGCTTGGTCACTACACGTACTGAGCTCTCCCGGAGACCTAGATCCTACGTATATACTTGTCTTATGGGATATGACGCCGTGTGAATTGGTACTAGTTACAGAGTTTGTGAAGAGTTTGCTGCCTCCACCTTCAGGACAGTTCAAGAAGAGGGTACCCTGAAGATGGAGGCAGGTAAACCAGCCGAAAAGTCGGTAAACGTGCAGTGCGGACGAATTTCCCGGACGGTCGTCGTCTTTCCGACGACCCTGTCTGCTTTATTTCCTTACTTTCCCCCACCCCAACCCAGCCTTTCGTGCTAACTGCTGGTCCATCAGCAACTCACGCCGTGCTCTCCGTGTGCAGCCTCCCACTTGGCAAGTCGTGTCGGACTGGAGTCTAACTTATGCTTTGGCACTGGGTGAGCGCTGTGTCGGCTCGCTGCTGGTTCAGTTGCATCTGCATTTGTTGAGTGTCCGGCAACACTTCGCAAGTACTGTATTTCGTGTTGACAAACAGCTTGGGCCTTCTTATGTTCCTTGCACTTGAGTGTGTGTACCGTTGAGTATCCGCTTACTGTTGTTTTGGCTCACATTATAATAAATTTGTCTGCTATTTGTTTAATTCTTGGTTCTTATCTGACGCTATTTGTGAGATCCCCCCACCAACCTTCCACGTGTTCTCTGTTTAGACTGACCGTGTCTTGTATTGCAGACTGCATGCTTTAAGGTATGCTTAGGGAGGTGGGGGCCTCTCACTAATTACCGATCGACACGATGTCATATCCCACAAGACTGCAGTCTTCATCATCAAAGCTGTGTAAATGTCAGATCACACATGCTTTATAATTTGTTTACGTCTGCGAAATATCAATGGCTGCCGCAGCAAGACATTCACATTTGCTGCAGTCAGAGCTGAAATAATATTCAAGGCAAATTTTATAGCTTCCAGATTATTTTGCAGTGCCACCTATTGTCACAATTTTTTATATTTTATTTCTAAAAAGTCTGTAATTTGTATTTTGAGTGTTAATTGACATAACGGACAACGTAATCTAGGTAGAAATTTATTCCGTACCGAGCAGTGAACAAACTGCGCCTACAATTATAAAAGCTAATCTGTTACTGCTGTGTGGAAAAATATCGCAGTTTGTTCTGAGATCCATGCTGTACGTGTAGAATGTACAGTGTTTCAATATAAACATGGTGGTGTACGAGTATAAAATAAATACTGGGCCATACAGTTGTGTCTTCATGAATGTTAACAGCAACGCTGGTTCCCAAACACTCTATACGCTGTAAGCACGCTGTGTCTTTAACTGCCGTGTTTGTCAAACATAAACACCGCCTGCGTCCGTCGAAATGGGCAGCTGCTGGTTGAATTCACTGGTCGGAATCACACGGAAGTAACAATCGTTATGGGCGTGCCATGGCTCAGGCGGTTAGTCGGAATCACACGGAAGTAACAATCGTTATGGGCCGTGCCATGGCTCAGGCGGTTAGTCGGAATCACACGGAAGTAACAATCGTTATGGGCCGTGCCATGGCTCAGGCGGTTAGTCGGAATCACACGGAAGTAACAATCGTTATGGGGCTGTGCCATGGCTCAGGCAGTTAGTCGGAATCACACGGAAGTAACAATCGTTATGGGGCGTGCCATGGCTCAGGCAGTTAGTCGGAATCACACGGAAGTAACAATCGTTATGGGCCGTGCCATGGCTCAGGCGGTTAGTCGGAATCACACCGGAAGTAACAATCGGTCTATGGGGCTGTCCTGGTCAGGCAGTTGACGGTATCCACGAGTAAAATCGTTTGGCCGTGCCATGATTCAGGCGGTTAGTTCGGAATCACAGAAAATGTATACATCGTTTATGGGCGATGCCAGGCTCAGGCGGTTAGTCGGAATCACACGAAGTAACAATCGTTATGGGGCCGTGCCATGCTCAGGCGGTTAGTCGGAATCACACGGAAGTAACAATCGTTATGGGCCGTGCCATGGCTCAGGCGGTTAGTCGGAATCACACGGAAGTAACAATCGTTATGGGGCCGTGCCATGGCTCAGGCGGTTAGTCGGAATCACACGGAAGTAACAATCGTTATGGGCCGTGCCATGGCTCAGGCGGTTAGTCGGAATCACACGGAAGTAACAATCGTTATGGGCCGTGCCATGGCTCAGGCGGTTAGTCGGAATCACACGGAAGTAACAATCGTTATGGGCCGTGCCATGGCTCAGGCGGTTAGTCGGAATCACACGGAAGTAACAATCGTTATGGGGCGTGCCACGGCTCAGGCGGTTAGTCGGAATCACACGGAAGTAACAATCGTTATGGGCCGTGCCATGGCTCAGGCGGTTAGTCGCCGGCCTCCCACCGCGGAGGCCCGGGTTCGATCCCGGGGGCAGTCCATGTGGGATTTTTGGTGGACAAAGTGGCACTGGGACAGGGTTTTCCCCGAGTAATTCGGTTTTCCCCTGTCAATTTCATTCCACAGGTGCTCCATTTACTTGAAAAAATGAAAAAAACTGATCATATTTCATCTTTATCACATGGTTGTATAAGAAGCCTTAAGGCTGCGGTGCGTCCGTAGCCTCAGCTGCGGGGCCCTTCACCACAAAAAAATCGTTATATAAGTGTAATTTATTCCGTGATCTGGAGGCATTTTCTGGTCAATTCTGGATGACAGTTATTCTTCATAAATTACTCAAACGTATTTGAGTTTGTATCATCCGTAATAATAAAGACAGAAGATTTCCCGTAACCACACTCTGCTTTCGGCAATAATTATGTACGTAGTTATATGTACATAATGTTATATGTACGTATTTTTAGATGTACATAATGTTGAATGGATTATTCACGATGACAAATAAATTACGAAGCACTAAGAAATGCAGTTTTATGCGGAAGACATTTGTACACGTTGAAACTAGCTAGATAGGGCCCGCAGCCGGTTTGGAACCTTTGGCGAAGACTTTTTGTCCCCGTCGGGGATCGAAGGTAGGTCGCACCGCCTGTGGCCAGTAATTGTACCAAGTGAATTACCGCAACCGGAAATACACGGAACGGTGCATCGTGTGTTCCTGTCACTACTTGTGTGACTGCCGGCGATCTTTCGCTTGAACGGAAGTCCTCGTCACCCTTTTGCAGGATTATTCCACTTATCTATGTTGTCGCGTTCCCTGGGGTGTCATCGTAGAAACCCAGCTCACTTGCTAATGAGACTTAATCCGATTTAATGTACTCTGACAGGAGACATGGCGCCTGTATTAGTGTGTTTATGTAGATGAATTAGTTCTGATGCTGAGCGACCTGAAGGCTGCTCAAGTGCTGAGCAAGCAGGTGTCTGTGATTTTAATATTGCTTCCTAGCTGTTTGCAGAGTTGCAGGTATATTAGGAGCTGTATTTCATGTGAGCCGACCCTAGTGGCCGCGCGGTGTAAGGCGTGGGTCTGCGCCCGTTTGCTTGCTGGGACTGCGGGTTCGAATCCAATCGACGGCATGTATGTCTGTTGTGCGTGTTGTTTGTTGTCAGGTAGAGGTCTCTGCGTCGGGCTGGTCACTCCTCCAAAGGAGTCCTACCGAGTGTTGTGTGTCTGAGTGTGATTGTGAAGCCTCGACAATGAGGAGGCCCTGGCCCACTAGGGGCTGTTGTGCCATTGGAAAGAAAAAATAATGTGAGAAAGTGTTGCATCCAACTGGGAAAGTTTAAATGAAATTTGTCAATGGTGATGAAGGAAATTAAGAAACAACGAGTACTTGCTTACTTTCCTCTTGTTGCTCGATGGCCTAATTTAATGTAACGAATTTAGGAGGATTGTGATGAAACAGACGTCTAACACGGACAAGAGAACAAGCGCTGCATGAGTATCAGTACGATACTTTATACTGTGTTAGCTCATGAACATGTACACAAGATTAGACTGACACAACATAAACAGGAGAATTTATTTTGTTCGATGTCAGGACTTTGCAGCCTAGTACTACAATTCCAGCAATTGCTTTGTTAATTGGACGCTTATTCGCTATATCTGCCTGTGTTTGATGTTAGTCGGTTCGAATTGTGACCTTGGCAGTAACTATCTCGACAATAGAATGTTGGTGGCTCCTGTTCTTATTTACAGGCGAATGTCGATATACAGTGAGTTCTACTGCGATGTCGGACGCTAGCGGAATGTCGGTCGCTCCGCATGCCAAACACCGCGTTCAGCCCGCTTGATGGCGTTGCCGTCTAGAGAGCTCCCTGTAGCGGTCGAGCGCTTCTGCCGTATCTTTCTAGTTCGCTGTTCGCAATCCTGTCATTTTATTTCACCCACAGAAGTTCCGTAGTTCATACTATGAGCGCGAAGTCTAAGTATCAAACTGACGTCAGTAGCCTGTGTGTCAGCAAGTCTTACTGTCACTGTCAGGCACTAACAACCAGACTGCAAATATGTATGTAGGTTAAGCAGGGACGTACCGTGGTACTGGCGGTCAGTCGCCGGCCCGGCTTCTGTTCCAGTTCAGTCAATGTGGGATTTGTGGTAGACAAAGTGGCACTGGGACAGGTTTGTCTTCGGTTACTTCAGTCTGTCCCTGTGAGTATCATTGAACCAATGGTCCGTACTCAATTATTCATCTGTCACCGACACTATGTCACCTTAGCAATTGACAGCGTCGTTAAATAGTACAATTCAAAATAGGGAATTCAGAGAGAATAGGATGAGGACCACAGCTAGTACGTCGTACAACATTAGTATGATGGAAATTGCCTTTGAGCACGGAAGAACGCGGCAGAGATAAGAATGTCTGCGATCAGCGAACGCAGATCATTGTTAGCTTGTGTTGCTGCGTTAGTAAATTAGGCTTCCTCAGTGTTCACTTCTAAACACAACACAACAGTAATAGTACTAACATATGTAGCAATTGAAATACTCGTATAACTTACGTGATAGGAACTGCGTCACTGCAGTTTCATCACGCTTGTTCACTACTTGCAGTTTTAAGTAGCTTTGGTATGGCTCAGGCGGTTAGTCGCCGGCCTTCTACGGCGGAGGCCCGGGTTCGATCCCGGGTCAGTCCACGTGGGATTTGTGGTGGACAAAGTGGCACTGGGACAGGTTTTTCTCTGAGTACTTCAGTTTTCCCCTGTCAGTTTCATTCCACCGGTGCTCCATTTACTTGGAAAAATGAAAAGAAAACTAATCATCTTTCTCTTCATCTTCATCACAGGTTTGCACAATAAGCCTTAAGGCTGCGGTGCGTCCGTAGCTTCTGCTGCGGGGCCCTTCAACACAAAAATCTTCGGTGTTTCAAGCTACGACTGAACCGCAAATTGTACTTAAAACATCACGCCGACAAGTTGAATGTTGGCGATCTTTTTCTGTGGGTGTTAAAATGTTTTAGCTGCTTGAGTGAGGGAAGGGCGAAAGAAAGAAAGAAAGAAGTTGACTGTATTGGTACTCCGCTGCGGTTTTTCGAATTCTTTTTCGGCCTCTGTGAACCCTCCTCTGCCTCCTTCTTCCGTTTTCGGTAGTTTTCTTGCTTTTGTGCGTTAGTTAGTCTCGGCATCGTGAACCTGTAAAAAACAGCGCCGAGGTGACCCACCTATGTGTACCGAAATGTAAGACGTTAGATGGTGAGAGTGTGAAAATCGTAGGTGATTTTGACATGGCCGCCATTTTGGCAGATTTCAAGATTTTTCGATGATTTTTTTTTTTAGCGTGTAGGCATATTCCTTACCTTTCAAACTATGTGTCGTTCACTGCTGTAGTCGAAGTAGGCGCGGAGCACTGTGAAGAAACGTAGGTTAACGCGAAAGTCTGACACCGCGAGCGCCGAAGTAACCCACCTATGTGTACCGAAATGTAAGACGTTTTACGTCAAAAGAAGTAGATTCGGTGTGCAGTAGACTTTAGCTACTGATGTGCATGCGTATTGTGTAACTTTACTGCATTGATTAAATAAAGCATAATGTTGAAGACACCGCCAAAGGAACGCTAACATCCGAAATAAGGAAAATAGACATTAGTGGAACATTGAAAAGCACATCAGAAGAACTTGTTAGATAACCTGAAATGAATGGAGGCAAATCGACTACGAAGACACCAGCCGAAGGGCCGACGAGACATAGGGCGACATAGACGAAGATGACAAGACCAAGGGCACCTCGAGCTTGAAAGAAACAGGTTGTGGGACCTGAACCTTAGACACGTTCATGATGAAGATGATGATGATGATGATGACAGAGAAGGCACTTGGCACGCCGAACACCGAGTGTCATGAGTCTGCCAGTTTCTGTTTTATAGGCTATCAGAGCAATATAGCGTGTCTAGACTTGTCAAGTTTACGAGATTTCGGAAATAGGAGACTGTACATTACGACCAGAAATTTATGAACGTGAATTATTGATGACATGTCTCGGAAAGGAGAGCTTCTTGTGGCCCATGGTCTGCGGCGAGTGCGGGGCGTCGTGGTGCTGCGTGTGACTGTGAACAGTTGTGTGTATGTGCAGCAAGTCACACTGTGACAGGGAGCATGTGAACAGTTGTGTGTATGTGCAGCAAGTCACACTGTGACAGGGAGCATGTGAACAGTTGTGTGTATGTGCAGCAAGTCACACTGTGACAGGAAACATGTGAACAGTTGTGTGTATGTGCAGCAAGTCACACTGTGACAGGGAGCATGTGAACAGTTGTGTGTGTGTGCAGCAAGTCACACTGTGACAGGAAACATGTGAACAGTTGTGTGTATGTGCAGCAAGTCACACTGTGACAGGGAACATGTGAACAGTTGTGTGTATGTGCAGCAAGTCACACTGTGACAGGGAGCATGTGAACAGTTGTGTGTGTGTGTGCAGCAAGTCACACTGTGACAGGAAACATGTGAACAGTTGTGTGTATGTGCAGCAAGTCACACTGTGACAGGGAACATGTGAACAGTTTGTGTGTATGTGCAGCAAGTCACACTGTGACAGGGAACATGTGAACAGTTGTGTGTATGTGCAGCAAGTCACACTGTGACAGGGAGCATGTGAACAGTTGTGTGTGTGTGCAGCAAGTCACACTGTGACAGGAAGCATGTGAACAGTTGTGTGTATGTGCAGCAAGTCACACTGTGACAGGGAACATGTGAACAGTTGTGTGTATGTGCAGCAAGTCACACTGTGACAGGGAACATGTGAACAGTTGTGTGTATGTGCAGCAAGTCACACTGTGACAGGGAGCATGTGAACAGTTGTGTGTATGTGCAGCAAGTCACACTGTGACAGGGAGCATGTGAACAGTTGTGTGTGTGTATGTGCAGCAAGTCACACTGTGACAGGGAGCATGTGAACAGTTTGTGTGTGTGTATGTGCAGCAAGTCACACTGTGACAGGGAACATGTGAACAGTTGTGTGTGTGTATGTGCAGCAAGTCACACTGTGACAGGGAACATGTGAACAGTTGTGTGTATGTGCAGCAAGTCACACTGTGACAGGGAACATGTGAACAGTTGTGTGTATGTGCAGCAAGTCACACTGTGACAGGGAACATGTGAACAGTTGTGTGTATGTGCAGCAAGTCACACTGTGACAGGGAACATGTGAACAGTTGTGTGTATGTGCAGCAAGTCACACTGTGACAGGCAGCATGTGAACAGTTGTGTGTGTGTATGTGCAGCAAGTCACACTGTGACAGGGAACATGTGAACAGTTGTGTGTATGTGCAGCAAGTCACACTGTGACAGGGAACATGTGAACAGTTGTGTGTATGTGCAGCAAGTCACACTGTGACAGGGAACATGTGAACAGTTGTGTGTATGTGCAGCAAGTCACACTGTGACAGGGAACATGTGAACAGTTGTGTGTATGTGCAGCAAGTCACACTGTGACAGGGAGCATGTGAACAGTTGTGTGTGTGTGCAGCAAGTCACACTGTGACAGGGAACATGTGAACAGTTGTGTGTATGTGTGTGCAGCAAGTCACACTGTGACAGGGAACATGTGAACAGTTGTGTGTATGTGCAGCAAGTCACACTGTGACAGGGAACATGTGAACAGTTGTGTGTGTGTGCAGCAAGTCACACTGTGACAGGGAACATGTGAACAGTTGTGTGTGTGTGTGTGCAGCAAGTCACACTGTGACAGGGAACATGTGAACAGTTGTGTGTATGTGCAGCAAGTCACACTGTGACAGGGAACATGTGAACAGTTGTGTGTACGTCAGTCGGCATCGCTAATTCGATACGACTTGAGAGCATGTGACTTATGTTGTTACAGGCATGAACAGTAGTTGTCCGAGCGTTTATCTGTAACTTAAACTGCATTCTGAAAAGAAATGCAACTGTGTGTAGGTGATGTGTTTGTACGTTGTAAAATAAGAACATTAGAGCCGTAAGAACATTTAAATTATCGATCAATTCATCGAATTGAAATTAAAATGTGTATTTTGGTGGCTGTAGGCCTACTGGGACAAAATTACTGCATGAAGACTTTGCATGCAGCGCTTTCAGTTCGCCAAGCTATCAAGATTAGCCACGAAATTATATATTACGTAATTTTCTGTATCCCCATTTAACTTCCTATCTCTTGGTTTCAAATATTGGTGGTGGGATCGTTCAGTTGGTCTTGTGGCTGGGATACGGGGTGGAAGGCCAAGGAACAGTGGCGCAACTGTCGGCAGAGCGAAGCGACGTTTCCCTTCTCCAGACGATCAGACCGGCGCTGTCTTCCACCCAACCTCCTAGTCAATAGCAGGTGCTGTGTTCACGGGGGAAAAACCGGCCGGAGTGTGGAGCTGACAAATCACCTCCATCTAATGCGGAGGTTAAGGATGTGTGGACCTTTACTTCCACTTTCATCACATGTTTTATGACGTGCACAGGTTCAAATGCTACCCTCAGCCACACAATAACCGCAGATGTTACTGACATGTGCGTAGCATGTATGGTCTTGACACGTGTGAAGGTACCACGTCGACATGTGCGTAGCATGTATGGTCTTGACACGTGTGAAGGTACCACGTCGACATGTGCGTAGCATGTATGGTCTTGACACGTGTGAAGGTACCACGTCGACATGTGCGTAGCATGTATGGTCTTGACACGTGTGAAGGTACCACGTCGACATGTGCGTAGCATGTATGGTCTTGACACGTGTGAAGGTACCACGTCGACATGTGCGTAGCATGTATGGTCTTGACACGTGTGAAGGTACCACGTCGACATGTGCGTAGCATGTATGGTCTTGACACGTGTGAAGGTACCACGTCGACATGTGCGTAGCATGTATGGTCTTGACACGTGTGAAGGTACCACGTCGACATGTGCGTAGCATGTATGGTCTTGACACGTGTGAAGGTACCACGTCGACATGTGCGTAGAATGTATGGTCTTGACACGTGTGAAGGTACCACGTCGACATGTGCGTAGCATGTATGGTCTTGACACGTGTGAAGGTACCACGTCGACATGTGCGTAGCATGTATGGTCTTGACACGTGTGAAGGTACCACGTCGACATGTGCGTAGCATGTATGGTCTTGACACGTGTGAAGGTACCACGTCGACATGTGCGTAGCATGTATGGTCTTGACACGTGTGAAGGTACCACGTCGACATGTGCGTAGCATGTATGGTCTTGACACGTGTGAAGGTACCACGTCGACATGTGCGTAGCATGTATGGTCTTGACACGTGTGAAGGTACCACGTCGACATGTGCGTAGCTTGTATGGTCTTGACACGTGTGAAGGTACCACGTCGACATGTGCGTAGCATGTATGGTCTTGACACGTGTGAAGGTACCACGTCGACATGTGCGTAGCTTTATGGTCTTGACACGTGTGAAGGTACCACGTCGACATGTGCGTAGCATGTATGGTATTGACACGTGTGAAGGTACCACGTCGACATGTGCGTAGCTTGTATGGTCTTGACACGTGTGAAGGTACCACGTCGACATATGCGTAGCTTGTATGGTCTTGACACGTGTGAAGGTACCACGTCGACATGTGCGTAGCTTGTATGGTCTTGACACGTGTGAAGGTACCACGTCGACATGTGCGTAGCATGTATGGTCTTGACACGTGTGAATGTACCACGTCGACATGTGCGTAGCATGTATGGTCTTGACACGTGTGAATGTACCACGTCGACATGTGCGTAGCATGTATGGTCTTGACACGTGTGAATGTACCACGTCGACATGTGCGTAGCATGTATGGTCTTAACACGTGTGAATGTACCACGTCGACATGTGCGTAGCATGTATGGTCTTGACACGTGTGAAGGTACCACGTCGACATGTAGACAGTATAAGCATTCTTTATGTGTATATAAAATCATGTTCCAACAAATGTACACCCTTTGTTATCTGCTATTTAATACAGTTTATATTAAAAATAGTCCAACATGTTTCGAACCATGTCACAGTTCATCTTCAGGGACTCAATTATTTATTACACCAGCTATAGACGTACGGTACTCATTAACATATATAAGTTGGTAGATAAAATGCCGTTAACTGTGTTGAGTTTGTGGTAACTGTATCAGCTACTTCATGCTCGTCATTTGTTTGCTAGTGGTGTACTGTGGTATAGTGGTACGAACTGTGACATAGTTCGAAACATGTTGGACTATTTTTAATATAAACTTTATTAAATAACAGATAATACAGTGTGTACATTTGTCAGAACACGATTTTGTATAATCAAGACAATGCACGGTACAAATAACATAAAATTCGTTATGTTTGTTAAGGCACTGTGCCGATATTTGCACAGTGTGGCAGGTCCGGACCTGTTTAGTTACGACGCCTACATTTTCGTTGAATAACTGAGCAATTTCCTTTGGACTGTCGACCTGACGGGCTGGACTCGAACCGTGGTACTGATGCTACGTGCTCTGTCACAAGTACACACGACATTAACACAGGCTGCTACTGTCCGTTGTGACATCTCTTGTAGTTCGCTTATAGCGCGGTGCCACACTGACAGGAGTTTAGGCACAATGTGCGATTTTGTCAGATGACAACAACAACGTGTAATTGGATGAAAGCAGTAATTCGATTCGGCACTTGTGCCTGACACAAACCACGAGTTTTCAGTTATCACTTTAGAGTCGTTTATGAACATGATCCGTCAACAGTGGGATACAATTCACTTGCTGTGAATGGCATAAAGCATGCGTGCAACTAATAAAGCAGCCTGTTTTATGTAAGTGCTGTATACATTACAATCATTAGTGGCGTCAGCCTCACATTAACCTGAACACTAACACTAATGTCGTATCAGTATGCAATGCGACTGCTATGAAGGTCAGACCATTAAAATGATGGTGAAAATAATAAATTCTGATTGTTTTATTCTAATGAACTGTAATTTTGCCTGTTTTGTGTGCGTGTGAAATTTGGTCTGTCACAGTGAGGGAGGAACATAGGCTGAGGGTGTTCGAGAATAGGGTGCTGAGGAGGATATTTGGGCCTAAGAGGGACGGGGTAACAGGGGAGTGGAGAAGACTACATAACGAGGAACTTAATGATCTGTACTCATCACCAAATATTATTCGGGTGATCAAATCAAGAAGAATGAGGTGGGCGGGGCATGTAGCACGTATGGGGGAGGGGAGAGGTGCATACAGGATTTTGGTGGGGAGACGTGAGGGAAGGAGACCACTTGGAAGACCCAGGCATAGATGGGAAGATAATATTAAAATGATTCTTCAAGAAGTGAGATGGGGGCTTGGACTGGATTGATATGGCTCAGGATTGGAACAGGCGGCGGGCTGTTGTGATTGCGGTAATGAACCTTCGGTTTCCGTAAAACGCAGGGAAATTCTTGACCGGCTGAGGAACTGTTAGCTTCTCAAAGAAGACTCTGCTTCATGGAGTTAGTTACTTACTTCGTTAGTTAGATAGATAGTTATTTAGTTAGGAGAAAACACCAAATAGGGACAGTAAATCGAACTTGAGGATGTGCGTATTTTTCTAACGCTTACGCAGCAAGACGTACAGTACCTGCGAAGAAGAGCGCCAGAATAATAGAAAAACAAATTGTTGTCCTACATTCTGTGTGTAAGGTTTGATGTTTGAAATTCTGTAAACAATACAATTGTACATGTTCAGTGTTACACAATCATGTGGTCGTAGTACCTGAGAGGCTACTGACGCCCCACGTGTAATGTTTGTCCTTACAGAAGCACGTCATGTGCGTGTAGAACAGGGCACAAGGGTGTCAGGCATTCCGCAGACCGGGCAGTATTACAATACTTGCAGTTCAGTGTTCACACCTTACATTGAACAGCAGATCTACTTGTTACAACGACCTTCACGACATTCGATATATCGCCGCTATTCATGCCTGGCATTCTGCATCAATCGTTGCAGTAACGCACCAGCAATCAGTCGTAATACGACACCAGACGGTTACCTTTTCACTACGGGGATGCGACCAGGACTTACTGTGTCTTCTGATCGCCACTGCAACACGGCACGGCAAGGCACAGCGCGACTTCTAGACCGCTCAGTGTCATGGCTTGCGACATGGCTCTGGCCCGCGGACTTGGCAGCTCGACAGCCTGGAGTCTGAAGTGTTGTGAGCGCCTTCACTACGTTCGTATTGCGGAGGGCAGTAGAACAAATAATGGCGACGACGGCGATGTACCGAAGGTCGTGGAGGTCATCTGGACAAGCAGTCTTGAGAACGTGAGGCACAGAGGACAACTGCGATCATTATGCTAGTGCTATTTATCTTCGTTTGTTGTACGTCTGTCACAGCAGACTACGGACAACCATCACCTTCTCGCGCCCCACTCTGTATAAAATAATTGACGTAATTCAAACAGGGTAGACTAAATGGTACAAGCGATTTCCTTCAAGAAAAAATATTTGGCCCAGAAGTTGGCCACATGCATGCCGAAACGTATCACCCGGTCGGCAATTCTCCCTAACTGGGAAATGCATTTTTGTGACACTGTAAATAAACTTGTTTCTAAACAAGTTATGAAATTCCTCAGTAGGCATTAAAACAAGGTAGCAAATGTACGGTAACATAACACTGAGGCACCTTCGGATCCCTGGTTTACATAGTCCTTACTCTTCTAATTCTAACAATTCCACATAGCAGTTTAAAAGAAATATTCCAAGTAACTCACTTGCCTCAGAACAAAACACCGTTTGCTTGTTAATGGCCTGTTACCCGCATAAACATACAATGTGACTAAACAGATCCTAATGACAGTTAAATCCTTGCGTAACTTCTCGGTTTTTGTATCACTGGCTGCAGATGTAGTTTGTTTGTGCTTGTACTTTAATTACACTACATGCAAATCGCATATATGTGGCGCCTGTTATGTTCCGATCGTTAACTATTTCTTTGTCCTCTCTAGCTCTTACGAATTCCTGTAAATTATCTCGTAAACCAAACGATCTTTGACAAAATACGTTTCACATAAATGTATGTTTTGGTTTTCTCTACACAATTTTATGAACCCTTTTTCAATCCAAGAAGAAGTTAGTTAGATACTGTCATACATTGATGTAGGTCTTCCTGTAAAGTGGCCGTTATTTTTTTTTTTTTTTTCAGATTTTGAATAAATTTTAATTTAATCTACGCATGTCTGTAAAAATCGCCATTATAAATTTCAAGAAAGTACGTCCAGCGGTAGTCGAGTCATTCCATGTGGATAGGCGAACGGACAGACATGAAGAAGCTGTCGCAATCTGTGATTGTTTTGCGACAGCGCCTAAGAAAAGGAATGAGCTCTATGGATAAAGCAAATGTTTACCTTCATAAAAGTCTTACTACTTTAATGATCCTATAATTTATGGAGGATAGGTACGCTGTGGGCAGTTTGCTATGACAGTTGAGTTCTTGCATTGCTTACCGTGATGAGTAAAGCACTCGTCCGTCTTGATACAGTCTGACGAACTTGTTGGGCGTTGTGATGGTGTGCAGATACGACTGTTTGCCGTTGTAGAAATACGTGTCCGGCTTCCAAATTCTTTGTAGCATTGAAATGCTGAGTGCCAGCGTCTCTTTGTTGCCCTGGAAGGCAAGCCGGCGATCTACCCACGACTGACGGAAGTAGCAGTCCATCGAGTAAGTCTGGAAGCATCGAGAGCCATTGTGCCTGAGACACGACGCTACAGTGTTTCTAAATACAGCTGATACGTAACTTGATGTACACTGCACATGTGCATTGGGCTTCTGTCGATAATTTCTCCTATGTTTCAATACAATGCATGATAATTGATACTGCGACCGCCCACATGCAGTGGCCTTAAGTACGTGTGCTTGCCCCTTTGCGTGTGGTTCTTCCTATAGAGGAATTTCAGTGAGTAGAGAAAGACGTCCATTTGCATAGTGAGATAATCGAGTATCATGCTTTCCTTTTTGTAAGAAGAAAAACTGGCGATTTCACCACGACGGCCGCGTTTACACCCCCTTTGACATTTGATTGATGAACGGGAAATTTGGTACACAGGCCGGAAGGTTGCGGGTTCAATTCCCGATGGTGTCAATGGAATTTGTTATTGACATAATCCTTTCGGTCGCAATATGGCCGTGGAGTGAACTCAGCGTCTAACAGAAATGAGTACCAGGAATATTTTCTGGGGGGTAAAGGCGGCCGGTGCGTAGGGCTGACAACCTTACCACCTTCATGTGCCGATTGTCTAGAAATCTGGGAGCCTCAACCTCCTGGAACCCTAAGAGTCTGTCCAGGCCTGTAATGGGATTGCTTTGCTTTTACAGGAATTTTGGTATGAACATTGTGCCACTGGCGGTCATTACAAATGTAACATTCCATTTCACACGTTAGTATTAACATTGCGGACATAGAACGTGCGCGATGGGACACTTGGTGCAGGTTCCTGCAATGTTACATCCTAGCAAATGTTTAGAAATTGTGTAGGCCAAGTACTCTTAGTTGATGAATTGAGGGCTGTGCGAACATTTTGCCTGATACCAGTCTGACAGCAAGTAATGAACCAGTGGAGTTACAAGGATAAAATTGTTGCAAGAGAGTGAAATAAACTTACCTAAAATTATAGACCAAATACTGTTTTTAGTTGGGGCACGCGAAAGGTCGCGGGTTCGATTCGCGATGGTATCATTCGAATTTTTCGTTGACATAATCCTTCCTGTCGCACTATGGTCCTGGGGTCGACTCAGCCTCTAACAGAAATGAGTACCAGGAATATTTCGTGGGGGATAAAGGCGGCCGGTGCATAAGTCTGACAACCTTACCACCTTCATGTGCCGATTGTCTTGCAATCTGTGAGCCTCAACCTCCTGGAACCCTCCGGTCCTGTCCAGGCCTGTGCCTGCTTTACCTTTACATGCAGAGCCATGCTTTAGTGTCGTCATAACCTGTAGCTTACTTAAGGAGGAAGTTTTCCTCCAACACCTGATTTAAACATCATCTGATACTGTGACCAATCAGCACGGAGGTCCAACGTGCTAACTCTTGAACTAATGCATTTTATGGTATGTTGTTAAACGTAAATCACGAAAATGTAGAATTATAATTATTCGACTCGTGTAACTGCGTGTAAGTGCAGCAGGATCATAAGGCTTTTGTAAGACTTGTTCGGAACTCCATGCTGAATTAGTGCCACACATTGTATTACAAATGTGACAGAAAATTACTGTGATTTGTTTAACAGAAAGAATCACTAATTTGAAATTTTTAACTAATTGTTGATTTGTATTACATAACAATTTATTCATGCATGCCAGTACGTATATCTGTGCACCTACCATATCCACTTCAGAAATTGGTCCCATACTCCTGACATTGATGTCAACTTCTATGATGGCGGGCGGACCTACAAGAGAGCAACATGAACATTTGTAACTGCATACAAGGCAGGCAACGTAACATTGAGGCGCTGCGCATGCGCCGTATTATATTGTCATCTGTGGCCTGTCCGGCTTTACCATATTTTTCCTTATTATCTCATAAACGGCACGATTTTCGGAAAAAGTTATTGAACATAAAATGTGTGTTTTGATTTTCTGTACAAATTTTGTCTGAAACATTTCTCATTCTAAGAAGAATTGAGGGAGATATTATCATAAATGTACATAGGTCTTCATGTAAAGTACCGTTATTGTTGTCAGACTTTAATGAAACTTGAATTTTCTAGACGGTTTTTTCGAAAAATTAAGTGTCAAATTTCATGAAAATCCTTCCACTGGGAGCCGAGATGTTCGATTCGGACAGACAGACAGACATGACGAAGCTAATACTCGCTTTTCACAATTTTGCGAACGTGCCTAACATACAATAGAACCACCAGTAACAATTTATTTGTTTGTGTTGTCCACCAGATGCAACAAGTCGTTGCCACAGTTCATGCAGTACCATCAGTTCTGTCCAAGCACCAGTCGTTGCCACAGTTCATGCAGTACCATCAGTTCTGTCCAAGCACCAGTCGTTGCCACAGTTCATGCAGTACCATCAGTTCTGTCCAAGCACCAGTCGTTGCCACAGTTCATGCAGTACCACCAGTTCTGTCCAAGCACCAGTCGTTGCCACAGTTCATGCAGTACCATCAGTTCTGTCCAAGCACCAGTCGTTACCACAGTTCATGCAGTACCATCAGTTCTGTCCAAGCACCAGTCGTTGCCACAGTTCATGCAGTACCATCAGTTCTGTCCAAGCACCAGTCGTTGCCACAGTTCATGCAGTACCACCAGTTCTGTCCAAGCACCAGTCGTTGCCACAGTTCATGCACTACCATCAGTTCTGTCCAAGCACCAGTCGTTGCCACAGTTCATGCAGTACCATCAGTTCTGTCCAAGCACCAGTCGTTACCACAGTTCATGCAGTACCATCAGTTCTGTCCAAGCACCAGTCGTTGCCACAGTTCATGCAGTACCATCAGTTCTGTCCAAGCACCAGTCGTTGCCACAGTTCATGCAGTACCATCAGTTCTGTCCAAGCACCAGTCGTTGCCACAGTTCATGCAGTACCATCAGTTCTGGCCAAGCACCAGTCGTTACCACAGTTCATGCAGTACCATCAGTTCTGGCCAAGCACCAGTCGTTACCACAGTTCATGCAGTACCATCAGTTCTGTCCAAGCACCAGTCGTTACCACAGTTCATGCAGTACCATCAGTTCTGTCCAAGCACCAGTCGTTACCACAGTTCATGCAGTACCATCAGTTCTGTCCAAGCACCAGTCGTTACCACAGTTCATGCAGTACCATCAGTTCTGTGCAAGCACCAGTCGTTACCACAGTTCATGCAGTACCATCAGTTCTGTCCAAGCACCAGTCGTTACCACAGTTCATGCAGTACCATCAGTTCTGTCCAAGCACCAGTCGTTACCACAGTTCATGCAGTACCATCAGTTCTGTCCAAGCACCAGTCGTTGCCACAGTTCATGCTAGTACCATCAGTTCTGTCCAAGCACCAGTCGTTGCCACAGTTCATGCAGTACCATCAGTTCTGTCCAAGCACCAGTCGTTGCCACAGTTCATGCAGTACCACCAGTTCTGTCCAAGCACCAGTCGTTGCCACAGTTCATGCAGTACCATCAGTTCTGTCCAAGCACCAGTCGTTGCCACAGTTCATGCAGTACCATCAGTTCTGTCCAAGCACCAGTCGTTACCACAGTTCATGCAGTACCATCAGTTCTGTCCAAGCACCAGTCGTTGCCACAGTTCATGCAGTACCATCAGTTCTGTCCAAGCACCAGTCGTTGCCACAGTTCATGCAGTACCATCAGTTCTGTCCAAGCACCAGTCGTTGCCACAGTTCATGCAGTACCATCAGTTCTGGCCAAGCACCAGTCGTTACCACAGTTCATGCAGTACCATCAGTTCTGGCCAAGCACCAGTCGTTACCACAGTTCATGCAGTACCATCAGTTCTGGCCAAGCACCAGTCGTTACCACAGTTCATGCAGTACCATCAGTTCTGGCCAAGCACCAGTCGTTACCACAGTTCATGCAGTACCATCAGTTCTGTCCAAGCACCAGTCGTTACCACAGTTCATGCAGTACCATCAGTTCTGTCCAAGCACCAGTCGTTACCACAGTTCATGCAGTACCATCAGTTCTGTCCAAGCACCAGTCGTTACCACAGTTCATGCAGTACCATCAGTTCTGTCCAAGCACCAGTCGTTACCACAGTTCATGCAGTACCATCAGTTCTGTCCAAGCACCAGTCGTTACCACAGTTCATGCAGTAACCATCAGTTCTGTCCAAGCACCAGTCGTTGCCACAGTTCATGCAGTACCATCAGTTCTGTCCAAGCACCAGTCGTTGCCACAGTTCATGCAGTACCATCAGTTCTGTCCAAGCACCAGTCGTTACCACAGTTCATGCAGTACCATCAGTTCTGTCCAAGCACCAGTCGTTGCCACAGTTCATGCAGTACCATCAGTTCTGTCCAAGCACCAGTCGTTGCCACAGTTCATGCAGTACCATCAGTTCTGTCCAAGCACCAGTCGTTGCCACAGTTCATGCAGTACCATCAGTTCTGGCCAAGCACCAGTCGTTACCACAGTTCATGCAGTACCATCAGTTCTGGCCAAGCACCAGTCGTTACCACAGTTCATGCAGTACCATCAGTTCTGGCCAAGCACCAGTCGTTACCACAGTTCATGCAGTACCATCAGTTCTGGCCAAGCACCAGTCGTTACCACAGTTCATGCAGTACCATCAGTTCTGTCCAAGCACCAGTCGTTACCACAGTTCATGCAGTACCATCAGTTCTGTCCAAGCACCAGTCGTTACCACAGTTCATGCAGTACCATCAGTTCTGTCCAAGCACCAGTCGTTACCACAGTTCATGCAGTACCATCAGTTCTGTCCAAGCACCAGTCGTTACCACAGTTCATGCAGTACCATCAGTTCTGTCCAAGCACCAGTCGTTACCACAGTTCATGCAGTACCATCAGTTCTGTCCAAGCACCAGTCGTTACCAACAGTTCATGCAGTACCATCAGTTCTGTCCAAGCACCAGTCGTTACCACAGTTCATGCAGTACCATCAGTTCTGTCCAAGCACCAGTCGTTACCACAGTTCATGCAGTACCATCAGTTCTGTCCAAGCACCAGTCGTTACCACAGTTCATGCAGTACCATCAGTTCTGTCCAAGCACCAGTCGTTACCACAGTTCATGGCAGTACCATCAGTTCTGTCCAAGCACCAGTCGTTACCACAGTTCATGCAGTACCATCAGTTCTGTCCAAGCACCAGTCGTTACCACAGTTCATGCAGTACCATCAGTTCTGTCCAAGCACCAGTCGTTACCACAGTTCATGCAGTACCATCAGTTCTGTCCAAGCACCAACACTATCATGTTTAACGTTCAAACAAGACCGCCCGATCTCCAGTGGACAACAGAAAGTTACGTGTAGCTTTACCGCAGCAGAGTAATAGTAGTTTGTAACGCGAAAACCGACATATGTAATATACGATAAACAAAATAATGACTGATGACATGCCTAACTAATAAACGTATAATATGTAATTAAGAAACAATAATGTCACCCAGTGAGGCGTCTGATACTGGAATGACTGTTGGTTCAGTCATTCAGCACTTTCAAAAATGTTTAATTGCGCATTGTTATCTTTAGAGGAAACCAAGATTTAGTTTGATTGTAGAATATAAGGCAACGTTAAAACACGGCGATGAAATCTTATGAAATTTCATGTCACCAGGCGCTGGTTCGGTCATTCTGTAGTTAGCAGTCATGCAAACAGTGAGTTCAGTCGGTCATCGGACGGTGCTAAGCAGGGGAGGTTAGCGGCAAGCCTGTGTGTGTAAGCACTCAGTGGCGAGAACTGCTAATTAATTCAAGTGGCTAAGCGACTAAGTTCCCTGATTACAGGAACAGTGAGTGGCTGGCGGCATCGCGCTACCGGTAAATACACGTATGTGTGTTACAGAACGTACGAGGTGCTATGCACCAGCAACGAGAGGATGTGTAGTCTTTACTATGCGATAAATGGGTGTATTGGTGATTGGAACTGTGGTGGTATGATATTAGCTGTATAAAAACATTACATATAGCCTGTGATTTCAATATACGTTATAATAAAAACGATGTAAAAACTTAGTAATACACAGGACTCACATAAACTTAGTAAACACAGGACTCACATAAACTTAGTAAACACAGGACTCACATAAACTTAGTAACACACAGGACTCACATAAACTTAGTAACACACAGGACTCACATAAACTTCGTAATACACAGGACTCACATAAACTTAGTAATACACAGGACTCACATAAACTTAGTAATACACAGGACTCACAAAACTTAGTAATACACAGGACTCACATAAACTTAGTAATACACAGGACTCACAAAACTTAGTAATACACAGGACTCAACTAAACTTAGTAATACACAGGACTCACATAAACTTAGTAATACACAGGACTCACATAAACTTAGTAATACACAGGACTCACATAAACTTAGTAATACACAGGACTCACATAAACTTAGTAATACACAGGACTCAACATAAACTTAGTAATACACAGGACTCACATAAACTTAGTAATAACAGGACTCACATAAACTTAGTAATACACAGGACTCACACTAAACTTAGTAATACACAGGACTCACATAAACTTAGTAATACACAGGACTCACATAAACTTAGTAATAACAGGACTCACATAAACTTAGTAATACACAGGACTCGACAAAACTTATAATACACAGGACTCAGACAAACTTAGTAATACACAGGACTCACATAAACTTAGTAATACATAGGACTCACACAAACTTAGTAATACACAGGACTCACACAAACTTAGTAATACACAGGACTCAGACAAACTTATTAATACACAGGACTCAACAAACTTAGTAATACACAGGACTCAGACAAACTTTAAAGTATATACCACAGTACTAATATTCTATTTAATACAAACGTATGACTAGCATAAATCTCTATAATACACGAGGGGACTCGAGTGGTGTTGCTTTAGTATACACAGGACCACACAAACGTAAATGTTACACAGGTTTTATTATGACAAAACTTGTAATTCCAAAGGTCCGACAAATTATATACACAGGACTCAGACAAACTTAGTAATACACAGGACTCACACAAACTTAGTAATACACAGGACTCAGACAAACTTAGTAATACACAGGACTCAGACAAACTCAGCTCTAAGTGTAGCCTATACCAACAGTACTAATATTCCTATTTTATCCCACGTACTACGTAAGCTGATAAATTTTCCTCCTGATTATGACCGCGCAGAAGGTCGAAACTTGTCTCGTTTGAGTGGTGTTGTTGTGTTGTTGTATTGTTGTGTTGTTGTATTGTTGTGTTGTACAGCACGTACACACACAAACGTAACTCGTGTTCGATGGTTTTATTGTATTTTGCTAATTCGTTCAAAACTTGCTTAGCGATGTCGCCAAATGTCCGACAATAATTTGGACTGTTATCCTGAACACTGCCGATCCCAGTGGCCGCGCGGTCTAAGGCGTGGGTCTGCGGCCGCTCGCTTGCTGGGATTGTGGGTTCGAACTCCGCCGGGAACATGTATGTCTGTCTGTTGTGAGTGTTGTGTGTTGTCAGGTAGAGGTATCTGCGTCGGGTTGATCACTCGTCCAGAGGAGTTCCTACCGAGTGTGGTGTGTCTGAGTGTGATCGTGAAGCCTCGTATGAGGAGGCCGCTGGCCCACTAGGGGCTGTTCGTTATGGAAAAAAATCCTGACCACTTGTTATTCCTTGTTTACAGGACGGGGGTACCAGCGCACAGCAGCCGTTTCGACCTTCACATCACAGCTAAAGGTAGGCACCCACGACTTCTCACTCGCTCAGTTTATAACATGTAGCCCCGATACTACAGAACAGAACTGCGTAGTTAAATGCAGTTATGGCAATCACTTCGTGTTCAGTTTGCGTGACGGTAGCTTTGCAAGTTTAAAATATCATGTCAAATGTACGCACCTCCAAAATCTGGACGCACACTGTTGTCGTAGCCTCTCAAGAGATTGTCCAGGATTTCGGATATGTTCCTGTGGTTGTTGAACTGCGCCGTCTGCACGCTCCCAGGTCTGCAAGCAAACAAACGTATTTGCTGTTAGTGAGTCTCTTAACGCAAGCTGTGTTAGCTGAAGTGTGTGTTGTGCTGTGTCTGTGTCTGTGTCGTACTTCCAAGCCCGTTTGTTCGCTTATGCTCTCTTTTATCTTAACATTTTTTGTAAAGACATTTGTGTTTATAGAAAGGCTTACATTTCCTTCCCAGCTTAGTGGGGTCCCTTGTCACATAAAGCATGTCTTCAGGTAAGGGTTGAAGATGGCCTTCAGGTATGAAGGGTAACTGAAGCATTAAACAACCAGTAGCTAGCAGCCGAAGTGCGGTGGTCGTCTTGCTTGGAGGTTGGTCGTGGGGTTATAGTTCTGTGTTACGAAACTTTTTACAAAGGCGTGGGAAATTGAAGCACTTATTGGCACCATGTAAATAACGTTGGTCTTGGAAATATATTGTTGGAGTGTTAAAGATTGTGACATGGATATTGGAAAGTATGTTAATTAGTTTGTCAGAATGGGAGATAGATGGCACTGGGTTAGCGTCATTTGGGATTGTGGGTGTTGAAATTGAAGGTCCTGTTTTATTTGTGTTTTTATATAAATCAACTGCGTATTAAAAATTGATTTCGTTACAAAAAAGTGAATGTTTTATATTTTCCACATTAAAGTTGGCTGGACAGGTTGATATTGCATTTAGAAGCACTCGGCAGAAGCTTTGCCGCTGTACTTGCTTCAGGCTGATTTTTGATACACGTTTATTAAAATTCGCTTCAGAATGACGCATGGTCGCACTCACGTTCGGATGAAGAGCAGTTCTAATTGTGGAGTTATTGAACCGAAAGTGTCTGCGTGTTCGAGGAACAAACGGCCTGCATGACATCTCTGTCCATCAACAGGTCACTCGCTGACTCAAGAGCACTGACATCACTGTCACACGTTCAGTTGTGCCGATTGTCAAGCGTTGTAATGTGAACGCGTGTTACTTCGCGTTGACTACACCACTTATGGTGCTCCAGTGGCTGTGGATTGCGGCACTACCGTTCGTGGAAATCGAACTTGAAAACTGCTGAGTATAGGAACTGCGGGAAGCCAGTAGTTTCTGTTTTTCAAGATATTGTCTGCATTGTATGGTAGCCGAATGTTCATCACCGCATTCACAATAGCCCGCCACTTGTCCCTATCCTGTGACATTAATCTAGCTTGGGCCTTCCCATTTTATACTTTTGGATCCATTTTATCACTGAGTCATCCAAGTCGTATCTGTCCTTCAGTGTTTTGTACTAACAGCCTCTATTCATGTCTCTTCTCTCCCGTGCGTGCCACATGTCCCACCCAACTCATCTGTTTTGACTGAACATTATGACGAAGAAACCGGAACAAGAACCTAACCTAACAAAAGTTGTTCAGACCACTGCAGCTCTTGCACGAATAACAAGTACCGTATCACGTCCCGGTGATGAATCGTAAAACAGATCCTACCTAATGTGCTACAATAACAGAATAAGGAAAGAAATTAAGAGGTAAGAGAGGAGCTTCAAGTCTTGTGCGATGTTACGTCGTGTCGGCTGGCACAGTGTATGTTACGTACGGTTGTTACGTCGTGTCGGCTGGCACAGTGTATGTTACGTACGGTTGTTACGTCGTGTCGGCTGGCACAGTGTATGTTACGTACGGTTGTTACGTCGTGTCGGCTGGCACAGTGTATGTTACGTACGGTTGTTACGTCGTGTCGGCTGGCACAGTGTATGTTACGTACGGTTGTTACGTCGTGTCGGCTGGCACAGTGTATGTTACGTACGGTTGTTACGTCGTGTCGGCTGGCACAGTGTATGTTACGTACGGTTGTTACGTCGTGTCGGCTGGCACAGTGTATATTACGTACGGTTGTTACGTCGTGTTGGCTGGCACAGTGTATGTTACGTACGGTTGTTACGTCGTGTCGGCTGGCACAGTGTATGTTACGTACGGTTGTTACGTCGTGTCGGCTGGCACAGTATATGTTACGTACGGTTGTTACGTCGTGTCGGCTGGCACAGTGTATATTACGTACGGTTGTTACGTCGTGTCGGCTGGCACAGTGTGTGTTACGTACGGTTGTTACGCCGTGTCGGCTGGCACAGTGTATGTTACGTACTTTGTTACGTCGTGTCGGCTGGCACAGTGTATGTTACGTATGGTTGTTACGTCGTGTCGACTGGCACAGTGTATGTTACGTACGGTTGTTACGTCGTGTCGGCTGGCACAGTGTATGTTACGTACGGTTGTTACGTCGTGTCGGCTGGCACAGTGTGTGTTACGTACGGTTGTTACGTCGTGTCGGCTGGCACAGTGTATATTACGTACGGTTGTTACGTCGTGTCGGCTGGCACAGTGTGTGTTACGTACGGTGGTTACGTCGTGTCGGCTGGCACAGTGTGTGTTACGTACGGTTGTTACGTCGTGTCGGCTGGCACAGTGTATGTTACGTACGGTTGTTACGTCGTGTCGGCTGGCACAGTGTGTGTTACGTACGGTTGTTACGTCGTGTCGGCTGGCACAGTGTGTGTTACGTACGGTTGTTACGTCGTGTCGGCTGGCACAGTGTATATTACGTACGGTTGTTACGTCGTGTCGGCTGGCACAGTGTGTGTTACGTTCGGCTGTTACGTCGTGTACGGCTGGCACAGTGTATGTTACGTACGGTTGTTACGTCGTGTCGGCTGGCACAGTGTATGTTACATACGGTTGTTACGTCGTGTCGGCTGGCCACGTGTGTTACGTACGGTTGTTACGTCGTGTCGGCTGGCACAGTGTATATTACGTACGGTTGTTACGTCGTGTCGGCTGGCACAGTGTATGTTACGTACGGTTGTTACGTCGTGTCGGCTGGCACAGTTTATGTTACGTACGTGTTGTTACGTCGTGTCGGCTGGCACAGTGTATGTTACGTACGGTTGTTACGTCGTGTCGGGTGGCACAGTGTATATTACGTACGGTTGTTACGTCGTGTCGGCTGGCACAGTGTGTGTTACGTACGGTTGTTACGTCGTGTCGGCTGGCACAGTGTATGTTACGTACGGTTGTTACGTCGTGTCGGCTGGCACAGTGTATGTTACGTACGGTTGTTACGTCGTGTCGGCTGGCACAGTGTATGTTACGTACGGTTGTTACGTCGTGTCGGCTGGCACAGTGTGTGTTACGTACGGTTGTTACGTCGTGTCGGCTGGCACAGTGTGTGTTACGTACGGTTGTTACGTCGTGTCGGCTGGCACAGTGTATGTTACGTACGGTTGTTACGTCGTGTCGGCTGGCACAGTGTGTGTTACGTACGGTTGTTACGTCGTGTCGGCTGGCACAGTGTGTGTTACGTACGGTTGTTACGTCGTGTCGGCTGGCACAGTGTATGTTACGTATGGCTGTTACGTCGTGTCGGCTGGCACAGTGTATGTTGCGTACGGTTGTTACGACGTGTCGGCTGGCACAGTGTATGTTACGTACGGTTGTTACGTCGTGTCGGCTGGCACAGTGTGTGTTACGTACGGTTGTTACGTCGTGTCGGCTGGCACAGTGTGTGTTACGTACGGTTGTTACGTCGTGTCGGCTGGCACAGTGTATGTTACGTATGGTTGTTACGTCGTGTCGGCTGGCACAGTGTATGTTACGTACGGTTGTTACGTCGTGTCGGCTGGCACAGTGTATGTTACGTACGGTTGTTACGTCGTGTCGGCTGGCACAGTGTGTGTTACGTACGGTTGTTACGTCGTGTCGGCTGGCACAGTGTATGTTACGTACGGTTGTTACGACGTGTCGGCTGGCACAGTGTATGTTACATACGGTTGTTACGACGTGTCGGCTGGCACAGTGTATGTTACATACGGTTGTTACGACGTGTCGGCTGGCACAGTGTATGTTACGTACGGTTGTTACGTCGTGTCGGCTGGCACAGTGTATGTTACATACGGTTGTTACGACGTGTCGGCTGGCACAGTGTATGTTACATACGGTTGTTACGACGTGTCGGCTGGCACAGTGTTGTTACGTACGGTTGTTACGTCGTGTCGGCTGGCACAGTGTATGTTACATACGGTTGTTACGACGTGTCGGCTGGCACAGTGTATGTTACGTACGGTTGTTACGACGTGTCGGCTGGCACAGTGTATGTTACGTACGGTTGTTACGTCGTGTCGGCTGGCACAGTGTCACCGACGGTTACGAAAAGCGCAGCGCCTCCATTATGGAACTGCTTGACCCTGAAGAAGGAGGCACTGCGCCCCACCAAAACTACGCATGTACTGGTCGACCCAGGTCAGTTCCAGTACTAACGTGGATAGCTTCGGATAAAGCTGGGTTGCACAGTGACAGCACTGCAATTTAAATATTATGAGCAGCTGGATGAAGAAATGGCAGGGTTGGATGATTGGTCTTATAAGTGTTTAATGTGTTCGAGTGTATGGGCAAAGAGCTGTTTTGTACACACAGTGAGGAATGCAGAGCACTGGAAGCTAGATAAAGAGGTGCGAATAGGTTTAGATTGTTATAATTTTATGCAGGTAAGAGAGAAGTGTGAAATAATTTATAGGATTTTGGAAGGATGTAGGTGGTTTATTGAATAAACTAGACGAATGGGGAGTTCTAATTAAGCTGATGAACAGAACAGAATTCAGGACGAAAAAATATGATAGCTAAAAGTTTTGGAAAAGATAAGAAAGAAGGACGGTGATTATGTTGTAAAATTTGAAAGGTATTTGGTTCATGAGGCTAGGTGGCACTTTTGTGTATTGGACAAGGGGGATAGGGTAAGGTATAGGATGTATAAAAATACCATCTGCAGAACTAGACATAAAGACTGCGAAATGAAAAACATGACAGGCAATGTACGTATAAGGTAACACTAAGGCGCTTTCGAGTAACCATTGTTGCCGTAGAAAAGCAATAAGTATTACCTATTGTGAGTGTGTGTCTGTAGCCTTAGTTATCCAGCATGCAAAGCGCATGCGCCGTATTATATTGTCATCTGTGACTTGTCTGGCTGTACTATATTTTTCCACATTATCTCATAAACGGCACCATTTTCGGAAAAATGTTATTGAACATAAAATGTGTGTTTTGATTTTCTCTAGAACGTTTGTATGGAACATTTCCCATTCCAAGAGGAATTCAGCGAGATATTATCATAAATACATAGGTCTTATTCTAAAGTACCTGTTATTCTTATCAGAGTTTAATGAAACTTGAATTTTCTCGACATGGCTTGAAAAATCCTCAAATATAAAATTTCATGAATTCCAGTGAGAGCCGAGTTGCTCCAGCAGAATGACAGATGGCAGATATGACGAAGCTAATATTCGCTGTTCGCAATTTTTCGAAGGCGCCTAAAAAAAGGTGTTAAACAGACGTAGCCTTCTGTACTGTTTGACTGAACTGATAAATGTTGGATCTGACTTGACTATTCCACATGGCGCCACGTCTCAGAGGACTTGAATCTTCGTCAACACCTTTGTGACTAACTCGTATATCGCTAAGGCACGGGTCCTAAAATTTGTCAAACGTCTCGGAGCCACTTCAGAATTCCTGGCGCCAGAAGTGTGACATGAAGCAAGATCCGTACAGCATAGCCGTAATATTAGGCGCCAACATAGTGTTCAGTCGCCCGGGCGCCCTGCTCTCCAGGATTTTTCAACCCCTGCTCTAAAGAATATCCATAAAAGAACATTCAAAACGTGTCCAGGATGTCTCCAGACCGTGCATACACACAGTTGCTGGAATGCAGGTATCCTTTTGAAAGGCGGCGGTATCAGTCGACATGCAGCTGCTGCTGGACAAAGCAGAACAGCGAAGGACTGAAGAGGGAAGAAGACGAAGTGGCGATTGTGGCTGTTAGCACCCCAGCTGTGGGAAGTCGTTTCACTTATCGGGCATCTGCAATGGACGTAACACGTGCCGTGTTGCCTGGTGACCTGGCTTACGACAGAGCACCGCTCTCTCGCTCTCATGTTTGTGGTGTATTTGCTCGGTGCTTCTTGTACGGAAATGTAAGCATTTAACATACGGACAGCAGCATGTGACGTGAGTGGCGGGGGGGGCAGTGTCGTCTGTGAAATGACATCCGCTCAGGCTGACAAGTTTGGCTGGGAAGTTGCGTTTGTAGAATAGACGGTCCACTTGAAAACAATAGGATCGCGGGTTCGAATCCACTTCAGGCAATAAATGTTGGTATTATTCTGTGTTATAAGTTTTAAAACTTTCGCGGCGACATGATTCAATGTAGTCTTCTCGGGCGCACAGCCGCGTCAATTCGTTTGAATACAACGTTTCGGGGACGGAGCCTAGTCCCCGAAACGTTGTATTCAAACGAGTTGACGCGGCTGTGCGCCCGAGAAGACTATATTATTCTGTGTTGTTCTATGGTCGTATAGGCTTACGGTGGTTTGATTCGCTGTGTGATTGAAGATATGACAGTTCAGAAATACTTGTCCGAATTTAAACTTGTTCGTTTGCACGCCGTGAAGGTATATAGGGGGAGTACAGGTATAGCTCCACTTATTATTAACGGCAGACCGTGTAATTCAGCATTCATGACAGCTTTGTATCTAGTCTGCCGTGTTGTGTCATGTTGAGGGATGTAGCAGACCGTGTTCCATGTATCGTGCTTTTCGAGCGGCTCTTGTTACGTTGTGTCACACTGTTGCCTCGTGCAAAGAGTGCCTTGTGTCTCAGGTTACCGAAGCTATTGAATTATGTCATGTGAGAAGCTGGTCAGTTGCTGACAATAAACCATTACCGCACTGCTGACGTTGAGCGATGGACGATCAGAGAAGAGCCTGGCATCCGGGTCGATGTTTATAGATTTGATGATGAGTTTACACAATCAGCACTTCCAACCGCACGTTAAGAGCGGAACAGTTCTCACATCTTGCTGCTCGCCTAATGTTAGACTTCACAGCCGGAAAGTCGTGTTATCACAGCAGACTATTCCAGTGGAGTAGGGAATAGTTGCTCAGCTTGTCAAAAAAATATAGCGCATTTGGTGGAACTCCGCATTTCATTACCGTACGCACAAAAGCCCTTCAATGACACGTACCTTCAGCCAGTCGGATGCAGCCCATTCCGTCATATTCTGCGTATTTATGGTCGAGTTCATTACGACATACCATCTGCTTCTAGGTCTCTCTACGTGGCCTCATTCCTTCAGATATTACGGAGTTTGTAAATGTTCATTAAACGGCGCTATATATGTCACATATAGCAGGCTTAATGCATTAGTATTTTATAGGAATGTTTTCCACAGAGAAGTCGATTAGAAGTTTGTAAAATCGTACTTCTACTGGTTCGATGCAAAGTGTAATTTAGCCTATTCCTGTAACTATCATCGCAGATCCGCTGTACTAAAATTTACTGAAACATGTCCAATGGCTAAAAAGGTAAATAAAAAGGTAAATTTCACCCCATAACCTGCCATGAAGGCTCAGATAGGGAGTAGAGGTATAGCTCTTACTCGTTCTTTAACCTTCGTGCTAGATGGGGTGGGTGGTCAACGCCACGCCCGGCTGCCTTTACCCCCTTGAAAGAGACCCGGTACCCATTGTACAGGAGGCTAGGTAGGCCCCAGGGCCGGTCTAGACGGGTGCCGAAAATCTCGCCCCCACCGGTATTCGATCCCCGGACCGTCCAGCCCGTAGCGAGTCGCTATACCGACTGATCTGTGGTTAAAGCAGATGATTTTTCGCCTTACAAATGTCGTAAATTCAAATAATTTATTAACTAGCATGCAAGCTGCGTAGAAGACGGACCGAACTGTTGAATTTTGTATTGAATAACTACGTTCTTCAATTGTTGGAGGCTTCGTTATCTTTCTTAAAATATGGGCTTCAGCACAATGTAAAGCAGTCGTGGTATTCTTTCTCACATCAAGATGCTCATAGTAATTTCAAATTTGGAAGTAGGTATATGTCATATAAAAAATGAAAAAAGGCTTTTGAACTTCATAACTCACATCTGGGGTAAATAAATATGCCGGTAACCTCGAGTGGGTTAAGGTAACACTAACATCTGTAACATCCCGCGAAAGAAATATTGTTAATCTGAGTCAGCGATATTAAACACGCGCGACTACAGCTGTCAGACTGACTTCATTACAACAATTGTCGGTACAAAACTGAGCATAGAGATTCTCAATGTTAATGCGGGACGATTAAAATACACGTAAGTGTAGATTGAAGTGTTGCTGGGTGCTGCTTCGTATTGACTGCCGTAGGATTGAAGTGTTGCTGGGTGCTACTTCGTATTGACTGCTGTAGGATTGAAGTGTTGCTGGGTGCTACTTCGTATTGACTGCTGTAGGATTGAAGTGTTGCTGGGTGCTACTTCGTATTGACTGCCGTAGGATTGAAGTGTTGCTGGGTGCTACTTCGTATTGACTGCCGTAGGATTGAAGTGTTGCTGGGTGCTACTTCGTATTGACTGCCGTAGGATTGAAGTGTTGCTGGGTGCTACTTCGTATTGACTGCCGTAGGATTGAAGTGTTGCTGGGTGCTACTTCGTATTGACTGCTGTAGGATTGAAGTGTTGCTGGGTGCTACTTCGTATTGACTGCCGTAGGATTGAAGTGTTGCTGGGTGCTACTTCGTATTGACTGCCGTAGGATTGAAGTGTTGCTGGGTGCTGCTTCGTATTGACTGCCGTAGGATTGAAGTGTTGCTGGGTGCTACTTCGTATTGACTGCCGTAGGATTGAAGTGTTGCTGGGTGCTACTTCGTATTGACTGCCGTAGGATTGAAGTGTTGCTGGGTGCTACTTCGTATTGACTGCCGTAGGATTGAAGTGTTGCTGGGTGCTACTTCGTATTGACTGCCGTAGGATTGAAGTGTTGCAGGGTGCTACTTCGTATTGACTGCCGTAGGATTGAAGTGTTGCAGGGTGCTACTTCGTATTGACTGCCGTAGGATTGAAGTGTTGCAGGGTGCTACTTCGTATTGACTGCCGTAGGATTGAAGTGTTGCGGGTGCTACTTCGTATTGACTGCCGTAGGATTGAAGTGTTGCTGGGTGCTACTTCGTATTGACTGCCGTAGGATTGAAGTGTTGCAGGGTGCTACTTCGTATTGACTGCCGTAGGATTGAAGTGTTGCTGGGTGCTACTTCGTATTGACTGCCGTAGGATTGAAGTGTTGCAGGGTGCTACTTCGTATTGACTGCCGTAGGATTCCGGAACACGAGATTTGAGGTTTTCGCAGCGGTGCTGGTGAACATCAAAGTTTTCTGGCGCATGACGCCGTAGATCGCAAGGTGAAAGGCGTGCTGCCCGTCACCACTATTCGAGAAGCCAGGCAGTTGACGGTACACATGTGTCCCTGCCCACGTCACGAAGGCATATGGGAGGAGCAGAAGTATAGCTCCACGCGCGCTTAACCTCGGCACTAGATGGATGTGACTGGTTGATTTCACGCCCCGGCCGCTTTACTCCCGGAGAAGGAACCCCCGTACTCGCTAAAGGAGGCGGGATGGGCCCCAGAGCCGGTCTGGACTGATTTGGAGAACAGGAAATATCTTGCCTCTGCCGGAATTCGAACCCCGAACCCTTCCATTCCGTAGCTAGTCGCTATATCGTCTAGGCCTTTCCGGCTCCCAGGAAGATAGGCAATCATAAAAGGAAACCGTCCGCGACAGGTAACGCCTTCGACCTCCGGAGTGTCTCAGTTTGTTGCAAGAAGCAGCAGCACTCGGTCTCTATGTGCATCTGCTGTGCAAGTTACGCTGTGCGGCTAGTCGCCGCGATGGTCCAGATTTAATCTCACAGACTCCATGCGGGATTTGTGGTAGACAATGTGGCAATAGGGCAGGATTTGCGAAGCTTTCCTGCTACTGCTTTGCAACCGGTCAAACCGGTGTGTGTGTGTTCATTAATGTAGCCTGCTACAAACTTCGCACATTGCCGTGAATACTGGAAATAATGTGGCTGTTGGCAACCACTTGGAAACGGCGTGACATATTTCTTGAAATACAGTAGCACAAGTAAATGTGACATGGCTTATCAATCAGCGTTGTGGCATGTAGACTAGGCCTCTCAATTTAAAGCCAGTTTATATTTAGTTGTTGGGGCACGCGGTGGCGCAGTTTGGCTAAAAGCCGGAAGGTCGCGGGTTCGATTCCCGATGGTGTCATTGGAATTTTTCATTGACATAATCCTTTCGGTCGCACTATGGCCCTGGGGTCGACTCAGCCTCTAACAGAAATAAGTACCAGGAGTATTTTCTGGGGTGTAAAGGCGGCCGGTTCGTAGGGCTGACAACCTTACCACCTTCATGTGCCGATTGTCTAGAAACCTGTGAGCCTCGACCTCCTGGAACCCTAAGGGCTGTCTGGGCCTGTAATGGGATTGCTTTAGCTTTGCTTTCTTTTTTATATATTTCGTTGTTACTGAAGTTTATACAAAGCGTTCATGCCATTTACGTTTTCTGTGTTTCCTTGTTCATCTCCTGACTTTGGACGTTAAATACTGGCAGTTGTGGTCACGTCTCTTTTCCCTACAAAATACCACTGCACGATACTTATCCACTGTCAGTTTCAGGCCGCAGTAACAAGGACTTCGGTGTCACCCCGCTGCTAAACTGAAACACAAGTTTTATTGCATAGCGCTATATGATTTGTCTGTTAGTGTCGCCTCTTCCTAGCAGCTTCTAAATTTTGTTATGAGAGCTGGTCAGAAAATAAGTTTACATGGCGTGTAATTTGTTAAGTAAAGACTCTCGAACATCCCGCACACAGAGACTGCAATTGTTTAGAGCGCTGAAGCAAAATCGTGGCCCATCACAAAGTTAAAGGTGATAACAGTGATGACAGTTGTCACACGATGGCTGGTAACACGAGACACGGACTGGTACCAACTGGGAACAGAAAAGCTCGTCCCACGATTCGATGAACATCTCAGCTGTGGCCCCACTGTGTGCAAAATTGATGTGATAGCAGTGGAATTAGACGTGAACCTTGCCTGTTACAGCAGAAACTAAAACTCACGCCTATGTACATTGAAAAATTATTTTCTGGAATGACTCTTCTGTTTATTATTGACAGCAACTATAATTCGCCCTTTATTTGAGATCAGATCGTGTATATATATATGTATATATGTGTCTGTATATATATGCCGATCCCAGTGGCCGCGCGGTCTAAGGCGTGGGTCTACGGCCGCTCGCTTACTGGGATTGTGGGTTCGAATCCCGCCTAGGGCATGGATGTCTGTCTGTTGTGAGTGTTGTGTGTTGTCAGGTAGAGGTCTCTGCGTCGGGCTGATCACTCGTCCAGAGGAGTCCTACCGAGTGTGGTGTATCTGAGTGTGATCGTGAAGCCTCGATAATGAGGTGGCCTAGGCCCCAAAGGGGCTGTCGAGCCATTGGAAAAAAATGTATATATTACGTGTATGTATTTATATATGTAACTGAAAGTAAGACGTCATATTTGTACAGTACGAGAAGTTCTGTTGTTAAAATACTCTTGGTTGCGACATCGTGCGCTATTCTCCCCGTTTGCAATTGTCTCAAATGAAAAGGTCGTAGAGACGCTGGACCGTAACGCAGAACGTCGTAATGCTACGACGTCGCAATAGGCGTCATTGTGACCTGCATGCTGTACAAAAGGGCTGCTGAATATCAAAGCAACAAAGTGTCTCATAAACACGTTGAGGTGCTATTACGTGACTTACGTTTGAAACGCAAATGTGGCAAGGCGGTCGATGCTGACTAACAAAGTGAGAAGGGCTGCCGATGAAGGCCTCGCCTCGAACACGTGAACTTCCATTTTGGTCTCCGAAACAGCTTCTTTTGTCTTATCGGCGACACCTGCAACATAAATATGTGATATCAAATTTATTGCTAAATAGGCTAATGTATATTTTGGAACATCTACTTCTGGCTTTGATTGCAGGCTTCCACCGCGATGTTGATGAGATCTGCGCTCTTCTGGGATATTACGCGGCGTCGTGTGGTAATTGTTTACCGACATTTCGGGACAACGTATCGGTCCCATCTTCAAAGGTCAAGAGTCCGAGTAGGACTCGGACTCTTGATACATTGTCCCGAAACGTCGGTAAACAAGTAGGCCTACCACACGACGCTGCGTAATATCCCAGAACAGAGCAGATCTCATCTTACTTCTGGCTTTGTTTGAAGTTACGTACTTAAGTGACTCCATGAAGGGAGCCTTGCTTGAAACGCTGTTGGTCACGCAGCAAACGCTGTTGGTCACGCAGCAAACGCTGTTGGTCACGCAACAAACGCTGTTGGTCACGCAGCAAACGCTGATGGTCACTCAGCAAACGCTGATGGTCACTCAGCAAACGCTGTTGGTCACGCATCAAACGCTGTTAGTCACTCAGCAAACGCTGATGGTCACTCAGCAAACGCTGTTGGTCACGCAGCAAACGCTGTTGGTCACTCAGCAAACGCTGTTGGTCACGCAGCAAACGCTGTTGGTCACGCAGCAAACGCTGATGGTCACTCAGCAAACGCTGTTGATCACTCAGCAAACGCTGTTGGTCACTCAGAAAACGCTGTTGGTCACTCAGCAAACGCTGATGGTCACTCAGCAAACGCTGTTGGTCGCTCAGCAAACGCTGTTGGTCACTCAGCAAACGCTGATGGTCACTCAGCAAACGCTGTTTGTCGCTCAGCAAACGCTGTTGGTCACTCAGCAAACGCTCCGTATTTAATGGAAGCCGATATTTCGTAAAGGGATTTAAAAGGTCTCTCTAAGAGCCCTTAGAAAGGTAAAGGCAAGTTCACTCTAGAACAGGCCATGAAGGCACAGAGGGCGCTAGATGGGGGGGGGGGGGTCAACGCCATGCCCCGGCCGCTTTACCCCCGGGAATGACGCGGTACCCATTGTACAGGGCTGGGTGGGCCCCAGGGCCGGCCTGGACGGGTGCGGAAACTCTCGCCTCTCACCAGGATTCGATCCCCGGACCGTCCAGCCCGTAGCGAGTCGCCATACCGATTGAGCTATCCTGACGCACCTAAGAACCCTGTCCTTAGATAAATGAATACATTCCACACCAGCTTTGCCACCTTGTGCATCTGTAAGAAAGAGTTTAGGTAAAGCACTGCAGATGTTATTCCTCTGTATTTGCGAATGCGATTCTTTGCTCTTACAGCGAAAAGTATGACCTTATTAAGCTAAACAAATAGAAATATTTACGGATTTTCAACAGCATAGTGATGGGTTATCAACTTGAGATCTTCCGTAATCATCAGAAATTCTGACTGATCGTGTTTGTGATCGTGTGGGTAGAAGGTGTACCAGTTCACTTCTATTGACAGCTCTACTGACATCTCATGATTGTAAGGAGTGATTTCGAACAGTATGCTCTGTGATAAACAGAAATCGTCAGCGCGCAGCAGAGGTTACTGATATACGTTGATTGGTTGTGCAGAGATTTGTGGTCCTGTTTTGAAGATCTGAACTGATTAATGAACCTCAGCAGTACAGAGCGATGTCTGTAGGACGTAAGGTGATATAGGGCATGCAGGAAGCTATGAGGTCGACGATGTCTGTAGGACGTAAGGTGATATAGGGCATGCAGGAAGCTACGAGGTCGACGATGTCTGTAGGACGTAAGCTGATATTGGGCATGCAGGAAGCTACGAGGTCGACGATGTCTGTAGGACGTAAGGTGATATAGGGCATGCAGGAAGCTACGAGGTCGACGATGTCTGTAGGACGTGAGCTGATATAGGGCATGCAGGAAGCTACGAGGTCGACGATGTCTGTAGGACGTAAGCTGATATAGGGCATGCAGGAAGCTACGAGGTCGACGATGTCTGTAGGACGTAAGGTGATATAGGGCATGCAGGAAGCTACGAGGTCGACGATGTCTGTAGGACGTGAGGTGATATAGGGCATGCAGGAAGCTACCGAGGTCGACGATGTCTGTAGGACGTAAGCTGATATAGGGCATGCAGGAAGCTACGAGGTCGACGATGTCTGTAGGACGTGAGCTGATATAGGGCATGCAGGAAGCTACGAGGTCGACGATGTCTGTAGGACGTAGGTGATATAGGGCATGCAGGAAGCTACGAGGTCGACGATGTCTGTAGGACGTAAGCTGATATAGGGCATGCAGGAAGCTACGAGGTCGACGATGTCTGTAGGACGTAAGGTGATATAGGGCATGCAGGAAGCTACGAGGTCGACGATGTCTGTAGGACGTGAGCTGATATAGGGCATGCAGGAAGCTACGAGGTCGACGATGTCTGTAGGACGTAAGCTGATATAGGGCATGCAGGAAGCTACGAGGTCGACGATGTCTGTAGGACGTGAAGGTGATATAGGGCATGCAGGAAGCTACGAGGTCGACGATGTCTGTAGGACGTGAGCGTGATATAGGGCATGCAGGAAGCTACGAGGTCGACGATGTCTGTAGGACGTAAGCTGATATAGGGCATGCAGGAAGCTACGAGGTCGACGATGTCTGTAGGACGTAAGCTGATATTGGGCATGCAGGAAGCTACGAGGTCGACGATGTCTGTAGGACGTAAGCTGATATAGGGCATGCAGGAAGCTACGAGGTCGACGATGTCTGTAGGACGTAAGGTGATATAGGGCATGCAGGAAGCTACGAGGTCGACGATGTCTGTAGGACGTAAGCTGATATAGGGCATGCAGGAAGCTACGAGGTCGACGATGTCTGTAGGACGTAAGGTGATATAGGGCATGCAGGAAGCTACGAGGTCGACGATGTCTGTAGGACGTAAGCTGATATAGGGCATGCAGGAAGCTACGAGGTCGACGATGTCTGTAGGACGTGAAGCTGATATTGGGCATGCAGGAAGCTACGAGGTCGACGATGTCTGTAGGACGTAAGCTGATATAGGGCATGCAGGAAGCTACGAGGTCGACGATGTCTGTAGGACGTAAGCTGATATTAGGGCATGCAGGAAGCTACGAGGTCGACGCAAAGCCACGTGTCCTTGTGTTTTCCAGTAATGGTTACTGAATTCAACCATCCAAATAAAGTTGTATATTTTGGGATGTAAAAGATGATTTACGAGACATGTACGTCGCTAAAACTGATCAAAACAAGAACAGTTGAAGTTAGAGCTTGAAGGGGAGAACTGTAAAGCAGATCATGCTTAGCAATTACGGAGCTCTTCAAGTGGCCGGTGTGACTAATTGTGACTGAAATGTGCACGTTTGAAGTACTGAACAGTTTGAACGTGTCCCTGATGCAAGATTTGAGGTTCTCACAGAGTCCACTAGTACTGGACATGGCGATGCGTAGATGCGTACACAGAAACACACGTTTCGGAGGACATTACTGCCTTCATCTTCAGGGCTGTGCAAGAAGAGTTGGATTATCCTTAACAGGTGCAGCAATCTATTCTAAAACGCTTGTTGCTTTATGCCAACCTACACGGCGTCATATAACTGAAGACCTGAATCTTTTCTAGTCCTGCTGATCGTCTGAAATAAGCCGAAACTTGTGACGTGATCAAATGGTTTTACTTCACATGTACAAGTGTTCATGAATCTAATATCCTACGACAGGCATATAAAGGTAGGCCTAATGACGTCAGGCCGCACGTGTACCACACCTGTTGTCTGTGTCGCTACTTCCAAGGGGCACGTGAGTATCCGACATGGCACGTGCTAAACAGTCTCTTTTATTTATAATACTGCACGTACGGTGTGAGTCACATGCGCTGCTGGTGCGTGCGGGGGGGGGGGGGGGCTTGGAGCGAGGATTTATCGAAGAAAATTTGTTTTTTATTGTTTTTATCGGAAGTTCCATAAAGCCCATTCCTCGGTAAGCAGTGGTTGCTGTGACCAGCTTGAGCGTGTGTCAAGCTGGTGATCTAACTGTATTGCAGTGCTTGAGGTGGGCTTGCCGGATTAGCTCAGTCGACACAGTGACTAGGCTAGTGGCTGGACGACCGAGGAATCGTCCTTCGATATCTGGCAGTGGCAGGGGCCTTCTGCAGACCGGCTGGTGATGTTGCCGTGTGACAGTATGGCGCTGGATCGTGAAGCTGACCAATCCTGCCCGTCTAGTGCTGAGCTGAACTGGAGCTATAGGCCTACCTACACTTCTCTATATGCGTTTATTGCGCGCATAAGGACAAATTGACTCACATGATGCACTCAAAATTTATCGCGCGGAGACACTGTTAGTTAACAAAACAGCTGGTCGGCTATGGACACAGAAATGTAAAGCACGACGGCCTTCTTGGTACACTGTGTGTCAGAAACATGTGCAGATGTTACCTCTGCATCACGCTCCGCAGTTACAACACGCACCTGTGAAGGTACACTTTACTGAGTCGCTGTGCGTTCTCGGCGGTGTGTGATAATTGACGTCTGCTAGACACCGACGTGTAATGTCATTTGTTTGTACCGTCACGACGGAGACGCACGCAGACTGCGAAGTGCCAGTGCAGACACGACAACAAGTGAACAGCCGACACTTCCGCGACATTGTGTTTGGAATTACGACACGACAGACAGCTCTGTAACTAGACGAAGTGCTCTTGAAATCAGAAGGCAAGTTTGAAATGTACTTTGTGCTGTGGTGTTTCCCATTACGTGGAAACTGTAAGTTGCAGCACAACTGAATTGATACTGTGCGTCTTCCTTGCAATTAACACACATATACAAGCTTATTGCCAACTTATTGCTAACTAATTGCACGTATATTTGATTTACAAAAGTACTACTACATGTTTCGGCTTATTCCGTATCCATTCTCAGGGAGCAACAATATTCAAAGACATATATAGCGTTTTTACGTGGCTTGTCGATTGTAAATGGCAAAATATAAAATGATTATTAATGTCAATATACTTTTGAGTAATAATGTATAGTATTATACTAAAATTGTGTTACAATTATTCTAATACAAAGAGAGTGTTAAAAGTTTAAAACGATGCATCCGAACATCTTGAAAGAGTATAATGTTTTCGAGTTTTAATGAAGTAAAAAGATCTGGAAATTTATAGTTAAAATTAAGTACTATTTTAGAGTTTGAGGTTCTTTGAGAGCAAATGTAGCTGATAATTAATAGAGTACATAACCGATATGTTAGCACATGAACTTGCTTCACATTGTGGTCTGCTGAGTTATAAAACGGCACTTCCCGCTGGTGCTACAGAAGTTGTTGAGGAACATGGCGCCTCCACATTCAAATTTAAGCGTCTCATTTAACGACGCTGTGATTTGCTGAGCTTATGTAATGTCGGTGATAGATGAATGCTTGATTATGGAGCATTGGTGGAATGATGGTGAAAGGGAGAAGCAAAGTATTCGGACAAAAGTCTGTTCCAGAGCTATTTTGTCCACCAGCAACCTCACACAGACAAAATGAGTTCGAATCCGGGCGTCTGTGGTCAGCGGCATTTGTAAAATGCTACATGTTTCGACCTCTAAGGATTTCCTTCCTCGGTATCAATCAGCTACCCCCCAAGTCGCAACAGGCCTTTAGACGCGAGTGTACCGCTGTGGGTTCAAACCCCAGACATTCATCCAACCAAAGCTCACCCCCCTCCCCTCCAAACGGACAGCACCATTTGTAACAAAAGTCCTTACGTAGAAAACGTGAAGGCCTTGAGCCAAGACGGGACATCCGTTAGCGTAAGCACAATCCCCTTTATAGTTTCTCAGTACGATATCGGTGTCACAGCCTAGCAGTGCGCCAGGGTACCGCGCTTTGCGCGCCTTCGCCCTTCACTTTCAGTTTGTTTGTTTGTTTGTTCAGACGTTAACCAGCAAGCAACAGAGTTCTGTAGCTACATAATATTTGTTGACACTGTCATTATTTTCAAATTACGAGAAACTGTTACGAGTCTGTATTGTGGAGTGACGAAGTTCACGTAGAATAGTCGCTTTTAGCAATTATGTAAAGGCGCTTAAAAATGATTTACCTCACGGTACTTCAGTTTCAAAGTGATTTGCCAAATCTATTTCTGATTTGTCGTCAGACGTAGCTACGTCATGGTCGTAAGGCACGATTAATCAAACAGTGCCAGTGGCCTATTATAAAGTCGTACTTCAGAAGTTGCTAGGTGCAAGTGAGGAGCATCACTTGCTGCAGCCAGTGTGCGGGGCGACGTTCACAGGGTGGATGTAAATATTGTGCGTGTGAGCGACTGCACGTCTGCGCTCTGTGGAGTGCTGCACTGCCGATGTAAATATTGTGCGTGTGAGCGACTGCACGTCTGCGCTCTGTGGAGTGCTGCACTGCACGATGTAAATATTGTGCGTGTGAGCGACTGCACGTCTGCGCTCTGTGGAGTGCTGCACTGCACGATGTAAATATTGTGCGTGTGAGCGACTGCACGTCTGCGCTTGTGGAGTGCTGCACTGCACGATGTAAATATTGTGCGTGTGAGCGACTGCACGTCTGCGCTTGTGGAGTGCTGCACTGCACGATGTAAATATTGTGCGTGTGAGCGACTGCACGTCTGCGCTCTGTGGAGTGCTGCACTGCACGATGTAAATATTGTGCGTGTGAGCGACTGCACGTCTGCGCTCTGTGGAGTGCTGCACTGCACGATGTAAATATTGTGCGTGTGAGCGACTGCACGTCTGCGCTCTGTGGAGTGCTGCACTTCACGATGTAAATATTGTGCGTGTGAGCGACTGCACGTCTGCGCTCTGTGGAGTGCTGCACTGCGCGATGTAAATATTGTGCGTGTGAGCGACTGCACGTCTGCGCTCTGTGGAGTGCTGCACTGCACGATGTAAATATTGTGCGTGTGAGCGACTGCACGTCTGCGCTCTGTGGAGTGCTGCACTGCGCGATGTAAATATTGTGCGTGTGAGCGACTGCACGTCTGCGCTGTGTAGCCTGGAACACATCTAGGCTTATCGGATCAGTATGCTGTCTGTGTGTTTTCTGTGAGTTGCACCATTTAAGATTTTGAAATATTTGACAGATTTTCACGAAAACTTGTACAAAGTTATGCCATTACAAACCACCCCAGCGTCATACATTTTAATTTCCCACAACACTATTAAACAACATGGCCGAAGCACGAAATTCTGACGTGGGAGAAACACTAGCGCCTCCTAATTTAGCTTCATAAAATGACGTATGATGATAGATCTTCGAAGAATGGGCAAATCTCCTTCAGGTAAATTTTCTAGACGTTAAAATGACAACGTGACGCTTTCAGTCTGATGCCGATAACTAATTAACCATTTTAGGCAGGAATGTGGAATTTGGACCGTGCCAAATTTGGATGTTATAATCGACAAATTTAATGCGGAATGCACATATACTTGAGTAAAAAGTAAATAATAATAATAATAATATAAAAATAGTGCACAATATTGCAACTACGCCCCAATACAATAACAAAGTACTGGTTTTGAGTGTTTATCAGAACTACTCGTTTTCTCCTATATTTTGCAGTTCGCTATGCCTCCTCTTGTCGTGACGTAGGCGGTAGTTCCATCCGATTTGTGTCAGTGTGTGTAGCTACTGGCTGGCTAACCACTTCTGCGCGCCACATTACATACGCACAATTCCACATCTCGCATGTCACAGTACCATAAATGACAACCAAATCAAAACGAATTTTGCATTCTCTCTATTAAGCGGTTTTCAGTAGGCAATTGACCAGTGCCGTGTCCCAGCAGATGCAATTTGCTAGCAGCGGTTGCCCGGACTGTCGGTGAACTGCCTAACAGCGCGGTGCACAGTTCGACTTCGAAATTAGCTAGATGTAAATGAATTAACATTCATTTGTCATAATTGATTATGAATAATTATATATTTACGAATTACCGGGATATCGCAGTTGGTACAATGACCAGGCTACGGGCTGCACAAAGAGGATTCGTAATGCCGTCCCCAGTGGGGGCCAAGAGATTTTGCTCTTTCTTAAACAAACAGATCGCCTAGTCTTCTGCTCCTCGAGTACCGGGCGCTGTCCTCGGTTGTAGCACACCACTGTATTCCATCCACCTAGTGACGAGGTTAGGAATATGTGGAGCTGTACCGCCACTCGCCCATACGCGTTCTTGGGTGCATAGGGACATTCAGGTACTGATCGCCCCATAGCCCTCCGGATTTGTATCCGGGGATGTCTCATTTCCAATCTTCATTGAGGTATTCATACATTCTATTAGACCTGCAGGCAGCAAATGTACATTTATCCAGTTATCAGTCACACACAACAAGAAGGTAATTGTGAAAGTTTTCTGGCGACTAGTTTCGACTCTAAGATCGAGCCATCATCAGAACGCAAGAACAGAAAAATTACTTGCAGGTAGATTCTGACGTAAAACAGGTAAAGCTATCCCTATACAGGCCTGGACAGGCCCTTATGGCTCCAGGATGTTGAGACTCCGAGATTTCCATACCATTGGCACATGAAGGTGGCAAGGTTGTCAGCCCTACGCACCTGCCGCCTTAAATATTCCTGGTAATCATTTCTGTTAGAGGCTGAGTTGACCCCAGGGCCATAATGCGGCCGGAAGGATTAAATCAGTGAAAATTTTGAATGACTATCGGGAATCGAACCCGCAACCTTCCGTAGCACAGTGCCTCAACCAACTGCTCCACCGCTTGCCCCAGATTCTGAGATAGTACCTTAAATGACGTTATGATAGCTTCCGTTCACTATCCGTTTTTTTTTTTTTCCAATGGCTTGACAGCCTCTTGGGGCCTAGGCCTCATTTTTCGAGGCTTCACGATCACACTTTAGACACACACACACTCGGTAGGACTCCTCTGGACGGGTGATGAACCCGACTCAGAGACGTCTACCTGACAACACACAACACTCACAACAGACAGCTTTCCATGCTCCCGGCGGGATTCGAACCCACAATACCAGCAAGCGAGCGGCCGCAGACCGACGCCTTAGACCGCGCGGCCACTGGGATCGGCTCAGCATCCGCTAGTCTTGCTAATACAGCGAGACTCGCCGTCCGTGTTGTCAGCAGTCGCATTGTGTATTTCATTAGGAATATTGTTCCATGTAATCACGTGTAGAGGGAGAGTAGTGCTTTATTTAACGATGCTGTTTTTTGAGGGACCTTGTAATACGCCTTAGACCTAGTCGACACAATTATTCTTGAAGAATATGGCACCGCAACGCACTGCCAACCTTGACATGCAGGCCTGCGTGTCACAGACGTAGCGGGGCTCGACAGTGGCTGCCGGGCGCGAACCTCAACACTCAGCTGACATTACTGCACCGTCTGTACGCTGCAAATCTGTTTCCAGTTGTACATTGCGCCATCAATAATTTACTGCCACAAAACGGCTTCTTTAATAAAGGTTTACGTTCTCGGACGCCACTCATCGTTAAGTGTCCCCGAAGACACTGGAAACACGTGGCTGCATTATTTATTGCAGACATTCTTCAGCCTGCTTTACTCTGCCAGCCACTTCAAGAGAAATGAACGTACTGCCTTGGTTTCTAAAACAATAGAATTCGGCTGGCATATTCTGTATCCTACGAAGTGACAGCCGAGATGGAAATTACAATGAAGTTTGCATTATTAAAACTGCAGAGTCGGTGCTTGGCGTCATGCTGCGTTTGTGAGACAATGTATCTCTTCTGGTCAGATTTTGTTTCATCTAGTCCCATTATCCACTAGTAACCGGAGACGAATAGGAGGCCGAGAGAACTGGATAATTAACTGCTTCGTAATTTGTAACGTTCACCACACCGTTAGGATTTACGAATCTGGGCTTAGTCGCTCTATTTACCTGCAGATACACAGAAAAATGCGACAACAGGGGATGAGCCATGCCTCAGGCTTTTAGTCACCGGCCTCTCACCGAGCAGGTCCGTCTTCGAGTCCAGGATAGTCCGTGTGAGGTTTGTGGTGAAAGAAGTGGCATTGGGCCAGGTTTTTATCGGAGTACATCGATGTTTCATTGACAGTATCATTCCACCAATGCTCCATCCTCAGTCATTCATCTATCACAGACGACATGTCCTTAGCAGTTGACAGCATCGTTAAATAATCTGCTTAACACGAAAGTAGACGTGAAGGGACACTAACGCCATGGAGCAGCTAGTCAAGAAACTCTACGGCATTTGTGGAAACAGCAGGTTCATTACCGTATTCACAACAGCCCGCCACGTGTCCTTATACCGAGCCAGATGAAGCCAGTCCACACCCTCACACTCTATTTTTTTTAAATCCATATTAATGTCATCCATCTATGCCTAGGTCTGCAAAATGGTCTCTTTTCTTCTGGTTCCCTCACCAAAACCCAATGTGAATTTCTCTGCTTCCCAAACGTGCCACATGTCCTGCCCATCTCATCCTCCTGGCTCTCTTCACCGTAAGAGTAGCCACCACGAGCTCTCTAACCTCCGGTTACTGCCACAAAATGTGCCTCAGTGCTCTGCTCGCTAACACACTCAGCTTATGCAAGGGAAAACACAAAACTAACGTTTTACAATGTGGTGGCAACTCCCATCCTTGTATGCGCAAATGGAATTACGATTATGGGTTGCTTTGACATTACACTACTTATTCCGTGCATTTTTCTTGAGATATTCACTTATTGGCTCGCATTTGTTTGGTGCAGTTCTTTGGTTTTATAATGGAATATTTGGATTGTGGATGTGAAGTTAGGAGTCACAAAGTGATGAGTGTTATTGTAAAGCGTTGAAGCTTTGTTTAGTAATTTTAAGGTAGTTAATGCTGGCGTGGGATAGCTCAGTCGGTATACCGACTTGCTACGGGCTGGACGGTGGTGGGACTAAATCTTCCGTGCTGCCCAGACCGGCCCTGGGGCCCACCCAGCCTCCTATAAAATGCGTACCGGGTCTCTTTCCCGGGGGTAGAGCGGCCGGGGCGTGGCGTTGACCACCCACCCCATCTAGGGCCGAGGTTGTGAATGGGTAGGAGCTATACCTCCACCTCCACTCTGTGCCTGCATAGGCACGTCATGCGGTGAACTTTAAACTTTAAACCTGGCCTAGCGGAAATTATGCATGAAGCGTATCAGTAAGTTGTTTAATTCTTTACGAAAGTTTACGATTCACCCACTGCAATAACCACTGCAAAACGTAAAGGTAATGTTGCACAGAAGGTCTTGTTATCACATAAGGTACGAGTATAGCTGTCAATGACAAGACAGGCTGCAGGACAAAGTTAGCAGCTGCAAACAGTAAGAGAATCTGATCATGTGTTTCTGGTGCAAGACGGACTGCACTGACTGCTACAGACATGCAGAGCAATGTTAGAGGAATTCAGTACAGCAGTGTGTGTCCGCGCGGAACTTTGGTTCTTTGCAGCGATGAAGTTTTGTGAAGTGTGATGTATCTGAAGGGCACTGTAGATGCACTTCACTTTTTTCCATACTTACAGTAGCCTATAACTCTTAAATGTTGTATCAAAGTGCTTAGAAAGGGGGGGGGGGGAGACGTTCCATTTGAAGCATGTGGTGAGAATGGAGCCGATATCAGATCGATGAAATCGGCCACAATAGAAATGTCGATGTAAACACTGTCACATGAAGGAAATGCGTCTGAATGTGCTTTGGAAGCAAATGTTATGTGTGTGAGGAATGTTTATTGTCACAGTGGCCTATTGACAGTATGATGTTTATTGTCACAGTGGCCTATTGACAGTATGATGTTTATTGTCACAGTGGCCTATTGACAGTACGATGTTTATTGTCACAGTGGCCTATTGACAGTACGATGTTTATTGTCACAGTGGCCTATTGACAGTACGATGTTTATTGTCGCAGTGGCCTATTGACAGTACGATGTTTATTGTCACAGTGGCCTATTGACAGTACGATGTTTATTGTCACAGTGGCCTATTGACAGTACGATTTTTATTGTCACAGTGGCCTATTGACAATACGATGTTTATTGTCACAGTGGCCTATTGACAGTACATTTATTGTCGCAGTGGCCTATTGGCAGTACGATGTTTATTGTCACAGTGGCCTATTGACAGTACGATATTTATTGTCACAGTGGCCTATTGATAGTACGATTTTTATTGTCGCAGTGACCTATTGACACTACAATGTTTATTGTCACCGTGGCCTATTGACAGTACGATGTTTATTGTCACAGTGGCCTATTGATAGTACGATTTACTTTGTTTTCGTGATAACACAATTTCACAGATTGTCAGCATGTATATGCAACATGCACAGACAATGACATTTGTAACATTTCAGTGTGCACGTCGTGTGAACGCACTGGCTGTAATTACCTACAAATTACAGACGAACCCGGTTATAACGACATCGGTTTAAGCGACACCTGTCTATAACGTCAGATATTCTGTGCACAATTAATTCCTCACCGTTAACCATAACACTATATACCTCGGTTATAACGACACTCGTTTATAACGACACAAAACATTCAGTCCCTTTCATGACGTTATAACCGAGTTCGACTGTCTAGTTTTAAAATGTTTGACGTTTTCTTGCTGTTATCAACAACGTCACCATTGTCACGGGTCACACCTGCAGCACTCTAGCGCAATGGTATTCAACCTGGGGTACGAGTACCCCCGGGGGTAAGCGAAGACATCTTAGGGGGTACGTAAAATTAAAAAAAATAAATATATTATTTCATGATAAACACTGAATAATGAGGCCCAGATTTAGGGTTAGCCACAACAGACCGGACGTAAGGACATGCGATTTGGGAGCGCCATTTCTCTCTCTCTCTCTCTCTCCTTTACGCGATTCTTATCTGGGCGGCTAGTTTCATTTTATTCCACATAGTGCATATAATTGTGCTTTGCTAAAATACATTTGTTCCTTTATTAATTTTATATGATAGGCAATAATATATTTGTTATTTAATAGCTTGACTCTCCTTTTTCTCATTTAAAACTTATTATTTAATACATTATTTTGGATGTAATTTATTTAACTTATTTTAGATGTAGATTATAGACTGTGTATAACTTGAATTATGCACCAACAACTCTGGGGGTACAAAGTTGAAGAGAAATTATATGTGGGGGTACGCGAACAAAAAAGGTTGAATACCGCTGCTCTAGCTTACAGTGGCTGTTACACTTGATAGCCAGTGAGTCACAGACTGATGTTGACATGTTGTGAGGTTATTATTGTGACAGATATGTTTTGGGATGTGAGTGGACGGAGCTGGCTAGGGTCCCGTCCTATAGCGCTCTGTCCTTCTGGCGGCAAGGATTTTGGGTTTAGCGCCCACGATGTCTGTCCTGTCATTGGAACTATATTATTGTCCTTCAGTGCAGTAACGCGTTTGGATTCTGGCACTGCAGTCATCACACTGTTAGTTGTCTAACGAACATTGTGATGCAACGTAACGTAATGTAGCGCACTGTAAGGCACAGTGTTGTCTGACGAACAGTGTGATGCAACGTAACGTAATGTAGCGCACTGTAAGGCACATTGTTGTCTGACGAACAGTGTGATGCAACGTAACGTAATGTAGCGCACTGTAAGGCACAGTGTTGTCTGACGAACAGTGTGATGCAACGTAACGTAATGTAGCGCACTGTAAGGCACAGTGTTGTCTGACGAACAGTGTGATGCAACGTAACGTAATGTAGCGCACTGTAAGGCACAGTGTTGTCTGACGAACAGTGTGATGCAACGTAACGTAACGTAATGTAGCGCACTGTAAGGCACAGTGTTGTCTGACGAACAGTGTGATGCAACGTAACGTAATGTAGCGCACTGTAAGGCACAGTGTTGTCTGACGAACAGTGTGATGCAACGTAACGTAATGTAGCGCACTGTAAGGCACAGTGTTGTCTGACGAACAGTGTGATGCAACGTAACGTAATGTAGCGCACTGTAAGGCACAGTGTTGTCTGACGAACAGTGTGATGCAACGTAACGTAATGTAGCGCACTGTAAGGCACAGTGTTGTCTGACGAACAGTGTGATGCAACGTAACGTAATGTAGCGCACTGTAAGGCACAGTGTTGTCTGACGAACAGTGTGATGCAACGTAACGTAATGTAGCGCACTGTAAGGCACAGTGTTGTCTGACGAACAGTGTGATGCAACGTAACGTAATGTAGCGCACTGTAAGGCACAGTGTTGTCTGACGAACAGTGTGATGCAACGTAACGTAACGTAATGTAGCGCACTGTAAGGCACAGTGTTGTCTGACGAACAGTGTGATGCAACGTAACGTAACGTAATGTAGCGCACTGTAAGGCACAGTGTTGTCTGACGAACAGTGTGATGCAACGTAACGTAACGTAATGTAGCGCACTGTAAGGCACAGTGTTGTCTGACGAACAGTGTGATGCAACGTAACGTAACGTAATGTAGCGCACTGTAAGGCACAGTGTTGTCTGACGAACAGTGTGATGCAACGTAACGTAATGTAGCGCACTGTAAGGCACAGTGTTGTCTGACGAACAGTGTGATGCAACGTAACGTAACGTAATGTAGCGCACTGTAAGGCACAGTGTTGGAAATTAACATTATGGCGCTATTCATGCCGTCAGGTTAATAAGGATGTCGACTGTTTCGAAATTGTTTTAAACAGAGAAAGTAGAAAGAAGGGAAAGAAGGCACAAAAAGTAAATAAAGAAAAGTTAAAGAGAACCCATGCTAAGTTAAGTGACGTTTCTTGCATGAAGTGAGTGCTTAATGTGGAGGTAATGACTGTGTGTGTCCATACGTTGCAGCACTGCAACAAATCAGTCGAACGTCTAAAGCGGAAGAGAGCCACAAAAGACGCACGCCATGGTAGCTATGAAATGGCTTATAAAGTCATTAGAGCTGTGGCACCAGCATATACAGCTCGCTCGATGTTTTCAGTGGACACACAAATTGCAAACCGCCTATACATAGAAGCAAATGCTGCGGTTGGCAGAACTGGTCACGCATGGAAAATCATACGTATTTGAAATCAGCGGCTGCGGAGGGATGCATGTACTCTCTTAATGACAGTTTGCCCTTTTAACACGCTATTCGTGCATCCTCACGCATGATTACACGTGCTGCACTTCCTCGACGCTGCGTCACGACTGACTGACCGGCTGGTGTGCAGTGTGGTGTGTCGCCTGCTCAGTGTCACAAATTGCTTGTTAATTTAACACCTGTTTTTGTGCTCCATCACAAGCCATAATTTACATAAAGAAAGATAGATTTTTTTTAAATCTCATCCACAAATGTTTTGGTTTGTTCAACGACGCTGTCAATTGCTAAGACTATTATATAGGCCCAGCGTCGGTCATGAATGATTGCGTATAAAGCAATCGTGAAATGATGCTGACAGCGGGCAAGTACTCGGAGGAAAACTTGTCTCAGTATCAATTTTTCCGTAATGTATTCCACGCAAATTGGCCTGGGCTCGCACCTGGACCTTGACGATAACGGGCCAGCAACTAACCTCCTGCGCACTGCCTTGTCCACAGAAAAAGCACATTAAGTATATATTTTATTTAATTTTACAATCAGACCAACAAGTCGTTTGACACACTTTGTATTGGCAACAGGTTTCGGCTCATAAATGAGCCATCATCAGGCCACAACAAAAAATTGTAAACTGGAAACCCTAATTATTATACGAGGTCTGTCCAAAAAGTATCCGACCTTGGGCCGGGAAAAAAAAGTTCTGTATCTGGGTGGTTACAATACCTAATCCCCTTCAAAGTAGGCCTCTTGTGACTCCACACGCTTAGCCCAGCGGTCCTTCCATCGCTGGAAGCAATTCTGGAAGGCTTGTTTTGGAATGGTGTGCAGCTGCGCCGTCGCGTTCTGTATGATGTCCTCGCGGCTGTCAAAACGGGAGCCTTTTAGCGGTGTCTTCAATCTCGGGAACAGCCAGAAATCACAAGGAACCATGTCAGGAGAGTAGGGAGCCTGGCGAACCTGCGGAATGCCGTGCTTAGCCAGGAAACCCTGGATCAGGTGTGATGAATGAGCTGGGGCATTGTCATGATGCAGCTCCCAGTTGCGTGCGTCCCACAGCTCCGGTCTGTTGCGCCGAACTGCATCACGAAGATGACGAGGGACTTCTTGGTAGTACTCCTTATTAACAGCTTGGCCTAGTGGTGCGTACTCATGATGCACAACACCCCGGTAATCGAAGAAAACAGTCAGTATCACCTTTACATTGCTCCGAACGTGTCGTGTTTTTTTGGGCCTCGGGGATGTTGGATGCTTCCATTGTGACGACTGGACCTTGGTTTCCGGGTCATATCCGTACACCCACGACTCGTCACCAGTGATCACAGTCTTCAGGAACTCAGGATCCCTGTTGGCGCACTCCAGCATGTCCTGCGCGACCTCAAGGCGGAGTTGTTGCTGCTCCGGCGAAAGCAGCTTGGGCACAAATTTTGCCGCCACTCTTCGCATGCCCACATCCTCAGTTAAAATCGTGTTTGCGGAACCTCTGCTGATCCCAACCTCATCAGCAATTTCCCGGACGGTCAAACGACGGTCCTTCATGATCAATGTCCGCACTTTGTCAATGACATCAGCATTTCGGCTCATTGACGGTCTCCCGGAACGCTGGTCACTGTCCGCCGACATGCGGCCATCTTTAAAGCGGTTGAACCACTATTTAATTTGAGTGACCCCCCATTGCATCATCACCGAAAGCCTGCTGAATTTTGCGGATTGTTTCTGCTTGGGTATCCCCAAGTTTCTGACAAAACTTGATGCAGTATCGCTGCTCCAAACATTCTGTCATCTTGAGCGAAACGAGAATGCGACGAACACGTGTTACACCACTTCGCTATCTGGCAGCGACAGACGCATCCGGCGGTGTTGCGAGGCAGCAAAAAATCACGCATGCGCATGAAAGTCCCTTCTACCACTACGCTCAGTTTCCCCACCCTTTCGCCATTACTTACCGCGGGAAAAAATATAGTCGGATACTTTTTGGACAGCCCTCGTATATGTCATAATATAGGTCTATATGGCGGCTCTGCGTCGCTTTTGTTGGTAAATTACAGCGACTTGACGCTCGCGCATACAACAGCAAAGAAACGGTTTTGTTCGGAGATAAGTGACATGAATGTCTTGCGGCTGGTAACTGTTCTTTCGGCGTCAAAATCTCAATAAATATTTATTCTGCGTCCTTAGCTTTCAGGACTAGCTCTGTGCTCTGTCTAGACTCAGAACTGTTTCTGCAATTGTAAGTCCACTAGAACTTTCGCCAGGATTCTTGGACAGACGATCGGCTTGTCGCAAGGCCTCTGTTTGTTTCTGCACATGACAGCAGAACACACAAGGAAACTTTGTCTGGGATTCGAAATGGAGATCCCAGTGTTTGAGTGATCCTAGACCACACGCCACGGCTGCTGTGATTGGCTATAAGTGGTTCCAGTTATGTACAAGACAGTCATAGAAACTTGAACCGGTTATTAGTTGGTTTTAAGTTACTGAATTTATTTGTATGCCATCAAGTGCGATACACACAGGGTTTTTATTGGAAACAGGAAGGAAAGAGCCCGCTTGGAAGACCAAGGCGTAGTTAGGGGATAATATAACAGGAATGTTAAAGAATACGATTTAATTTTGTACATAATCTAGTGTTTTTTTTGTGGTTAACGGCCCCGCAGCAGAAGCTACGGACGCACCGCAGCCTTGAGGCTTATTGTGCAACCCTGTGATGAAGATGATTTTTTTTTTCCGTTTTTCCAAGTAATGGAGCACCGGTGGAATGAAATTGACAGGGGAAAACCGAAGTACTCGGGGAAAAACCTGTCCCAGTGCCAGTTTGTCCATCACAAATCCCACATGGACCGACCCGGGATCGAACCCGGGCCTCCGCGGTGAGAGGCCGGCCACTAACCGCCTGAGCCATGACACGGCCTATAATCGAGTGTTAAAATCAACACTTGCCCATTTGACTAATATTACCAAGCAGCTGACTATCAGTAACCACTGTGCACACACAGTATGTGCATGTAATTGCACGCCACTTCACGTGACATAATTACTTCACGTGACATGAAACACGCACAGCAGTAACGATCTACAGTCTTGTCCGTCCGTTCCACCAGCACAAATCGCTGTGGCAACAAGCCCCACGTGCATTTACAGGTAATGCAACTATGCATGTACTGACCGTATACTTGCTTAGAGCAGTGTGGCGTATCACATACAGCTACAGTGTCAGTTTAACTGCCAATAAGCTGAGATGCGTATCACATACAGCTACAGTGTCAGTTTAACTGCCAATAAGCTGAGATGCGTATCACATACAGCTACAGTGTCAGTTTAACTGCCAATAAGCTGAGATGCGTATCACATACAGCTGCAGTGTCAGTTTAACTGCCAATAAGCTGAGATGCGTATCACATACAGCTACAGTGTCAGTTTAACTGCCAATAAGCTGAGATGCGTATCACATACAGCTACAGTGTCAGTCTAACTGCCAATAAGCTGAGATGCGTATCACATACAGCTGCAGTGTCAGTTTAACTGCCAATAAGCTGAGATGCGTATCACATACAGCTGCAGTGTCAGTTTAACTGCCAATAAGCTGAGATGCGTATCACATACAGCTACAGTGTCAGTCTAACTGCCAATAAGCTGAGATGCGTATCACATACAGCTGCAGTGTCAGTCTAACTGCCAATAAGCTGAGATGCGTATCACATACAGCTACAGTGTCAGTCTAACTGCCAATAAGCTGAGATGCGTATCACATACAGCTACAGTGTCAGTCTAACTGCCAATAAGCTGAGATGCGTATCACATACAGCTACAGTGTCAGTCTAACTGCCAATAAGCTGAGATACGTATCACATACAGCTACAGTGTCAGTCTAACTGCCAATAAGCTGAGATATTACCAAGCAATGCAGTATGTTGTTATACTTCGTGTCACTGAAATTTCTAGCTCTGATTGCTTGTGGGTGCTTCTATGTACAGGCCTATGTCTACCAATTCGGAACACTCAGACCAACAAAAGGCGCAATATTGTTCCTTAGATATTTATATTATAATATCACATTGAATATTCCTACATGTTTCGATCCCCAAGGGCTCATCATCAGGGAACCAAACCAAAGCAATACCGCATAAAGCTAAATTATCAATTTTTGTACACAGTTGACATGATGTAAAAGAGTTAAATAGTTAAAATGTAGACAGTTGTTTGTAGTGTAGTTGTATAAGTGCACTGTATCTTGGTGTACGGTATGTCAGAGGCAGCCTACGTACTTAACGAAGGATATCACAGTACCTTTGTAACCGGTTGCGTTTAATCACTTCGCACTTCCCCTCGTTAGAAATGTACTTCTTTATATGTTGGCATCACTGCAGCTGCGAGGATATTCACATTTTCTGCAATGCTAGGCAGTTATATCGTGCAAGTCTCTGCCCTCCCCTTCCTGCTCTCTACTTGAATACGTCAGCACATTAGTAAGTACTCAGTCATACGCCGTCTGTTTGGAGAGGCTGACGGCGGGCGACGCGACGAGCGACAGCGGTGTGAGACATTTTACCGTCAAGTGACATTCGCTTTGCGAGTGTGTGGGATGCACAAGTGCTGGACAGGAGCGTGAGGCTTGATTTGAGTCTATTACGCGGAAAAACAACGGCTCATTTTACAACACAGCTGGGTCTTTAATCTAAGGCAGTGTTTCCCTTAAAATTTAACACATTAATTATTATTTCAGGTGGAAATTTGTGCTTTAATATGACATGTAAATTTATGTCAGTACTTTCGAGGACAGGAGCGAGATATCGCATTCGCTATAGTGACTAGGCTATAGGCTGCAAAATGCGGGGTTTGAATCCCGGCAAGGGCAGAATATCTCTCCTCGAAAACGTCCAGACCGCCCATCCAGCCTCTTATTAATGGATAACGTTGGCTCTTTCCGCTAGGGTGCAGCTGGCCACTCACTTCTCTGTAGTAAAGAGGCTATGGATGAATGGAGGTACACTGCAGTCTTCATATAGCGTTCATATCGTGTTCAGAGTCAACTGTGCTTTCATTAACGCAGGATAAGGGATTTGAATAAATTTGATTAATAATAATAATAGTGTACATATAGTGTGCAGTAATATCAGTTACACACAATACCAATGGCAGTAATAATAACAACATATACCTGTAGGTATGAGGCAGTCTGTATGCGCCCCACAGGTATAGGCGTGTCAAAGGATGTGGCATATGATTGTGTTATGTGGCAACATGAATCACTTAGCGCATAAAACAACTCTAGCCGGCTTCGGTTACTGCATGTTATGGCCGCCAGGAATTATAGGAAAGAAACACTTCAGTTCATCGAATTTGACGCTATCCATCCCGTTGTGTACACAGACTTACACAAATAACACTACGTACTGCGTCTGACACAGCCGGGATTTGTTATTATTTATTATTCTGAAACACTACATGTTTCGATCAAGCGATCGTCATCATGTGTTTGTTTATACAAAAACTTAAAACTCAAGGTAAAAATGTAAAATTTTTCAAAATGTCGCATAATTTTACATTTTTACCTTCAGTTTTAAGTTTTTGTATAAACAAACACATGATGACGATCTGCTTGATCGAAACATGTAGTGTTTGAGATAATAATAATAAAAATACAGACTGTGTCAGACGCAGTACGCAGTGTCATTTGTGTAAAATTGCCAGTTCATCCGTTGCAACTGCGCGTTTTGCATCTTTCTTTGTTGTCATGGAGCAGCGAGTGAAGGTCAAGTGTTGTTTCGGCCTCACGAATACAGCTGCAGGAAGATACGGAATGCTTGAAACTGTTGACGGACATGAGGATGTGTTTCTGCGCGTGTGTTCGACAGGTTTGGAGCGCTCGGACGAGCACACGAGGACCGTCAACTGCTCGCCGTTCGGAAACAGTTGCAAACGTTCATGAACTGTTAACAGGGGCCGTCGAAGGGCCCTAAATTTGATGGAGGATCAACTGTGCATTAATCAAGGGTTGATTCGCCAGATTCTTCTTGAAGAATTGGGAAAGAAGAAGGTTACAGTCTCACGTTTGAGCAGAAGAAGCACAGAGTCACAACTTGCTGAAGACTTTATCCAGGCCTGTGAGAACTGCATGGTGACTGGAGACGAGTCGTGGATGTTTCAGAACGATCCCGAAAGGCAACGTCAGAGTAGGGGCTGAAGAACAAAAGCACTACCGAGGTCCAACAAGTACCGCTTGCAAAACTCGAGGAACGAAAGACGTTTGTCATTTTCTTTGATAAACAGGTTGTGGGCCACACAAGAAGTTGAATCCGAAGGACATACAGCGAACACTGAATGCTAGGTATGGATGTTGCAGTTACTGAAGCGGGATTCGAGAGTGACGCGGAAATTTCTACAGGAAGGAACTTCCTTCCCTTTGCATGAAAATTCCCCTCCTCGCTTTGCAGTATTGTAGCGCTTCCTGGATAATCGCAGCGTGCTGGATATTAGCTGTCCACCTTGTTCACCTGACCTCTCGCCAGCTGGCGTTTTTATTTCTTAAAATGGAAAATGCCCTCAAAGGAATACTTTCGAAGACGTCGAGGTTATCGAAAAGAACACTACCGCCCAATGAAATTGAGTTCCTTCGGAAGACTTCGATGACTGTTTCGTGAATTTTTTTGGAAAAATGTAAATAGTGTGTAGCAGTCAAGGGACATTACGTTGAAGGAAAAATTAAACACATTTCTTCTTGTTTCATGTGTTCTGTTGTTATGGAACGAGTCCCGGAACTTTAATTTTTGCCGTCGTACACACTTGCAGCCCCGTTACATACAGCAATCATAGAGACGTAACAGTTCTTTAGTATGGGATTTATACGAAGCAATGTATTCACTGTGAGTGTTAATACTGTTTTCGTACTGCCACATGCGGTGCTACACATAGCAGCACTGAACTTTAAAGGGCTGTCACTAGTAGCGCAAGTCTGTCACCAGAAGCGTAAGTCTGTCACCAGCAGCGCAAGTCTGTCACCAGTAGCGCAAGTCTGTCACCAGTAGCGCAAGGCTGTCACCAGCAGCGCAAGTCTGTCACCAGCAGCGCAAGTCTGTCACCAGTAGCGCAAGTCTGTCACCAGTAGCGCAAGTCTGTCACCAGTAGCGCAAGGCTGTCACCAGCAGCGCAAGTCTGTCACCAGCAGCGCAAGTCTGTCACCAGCAGCGCAAGTCTGTCACCAGTAGCGCAAGGCTGTCACCAGCAGCGCAAGTCTGTCACCAGTAGCGCAAGGCTGTCACCAGCAGCGCAAGTCTGTCACCAGCAGCGCAAGTCTGTCACCAGTAGCGCAAGGCTGTCACCAGTAGCGCAAGGCTGTCACCAGCAGCGCAAGTCTGTCACCAGTAGCGCAAGTCTGTCACCAGTAGCGCAAGTCTGTCACCAGTAGCGCAAGTCTGTCACCAGCAGCGCAAGTCTGTCACCAGTAGCGCAAGGCTGTCACCAGCAGCGCAAGTCTGTCACCAGTAGCGCAAGGCTGTCACCAGCAGCGCAAGTCTGTCACCAGTAGCGCAAGTCTGTCACCAGCAGCGCAAGTCTGTCACCAGCAGCGCAAGTCTGTCACCAGTAGCGCAAGGCTGTCACCAGCAGCGCAAGTCTGTCACCAGTAGCGCAAGGCTGTCACCAGTAGCGCAAGTCTGTCACCAGCAGCGCAAGCCTGTCACCAGTAGCGCAAGGCTGTCACCAGTAGCGCAAGGCTGTCACCAGTAGCGCAAGTCCGCCTGCCAATTCCCACCACCTCACGTCACGACTGACAACACTGCCATCAAACAACCAACATATCGGGAAGGTCGCTTTATATAGGCCTGCTTCTGCCGCGGTGTTTACTGAGGAAACCCACGCACATCCTGGACGCTTCCAGAATCAGTCTGAACCATTGCTTCTGGGTTGACATTTACACAGCCTTTAGTCACAGTCAGCTGGATTTGCAAAAATCTTCACAGACGACATCCCGTGTGTTTTTATAACTTAATTATTAGTAAAGGATAATTCACTCAACACACGTGTTACTTGATTATAAAAGCAACCCTGTTTTTACAATAACTCGCTACATGATTCAACCTAAAAAAAGTCATCAGGCGAAAGCGTACAAAATATAAAAGTAAGGCTGTGGATGTTAATTTTCTTGATAGAGAGCTCTTGCTTAGAAACGTGTTCTCTTTTTGTGATCAGTAAAGCTGCGCAAGAATTCATTAACATGACCTGAAATTATGTATATTATAACCATTGCTTACTCAAATAGTTGTGTTATTGCAAAATCATTTTCTGTGTAAAGAACCTCAAATTTTGTAGGCGAATAACTTTAAAATGGCAAATCATCAAATGTTTTTCCGTCAATTTTTCTTTCACGTTAAAATCAGTTTAGTCTCTTTTACATTTACATATAATTTCTTAAACCACAAGAACTGGGTACGTTGACCTAAAGATCTTAGTGTAATTATACGAATGGCGTCAGCAGAAGTGGTTAAGTGCAGTTGACTTGTTAAGTCTTCCTTTGACGCAGTAATAAGTTGTTTTTTTTATTCTGGAGAGGAGTTTTACTGTAACACACAGTTACGTGTATAACTTTATTTATTGTGCTGAACATTCAGACAATAAGTCAGTTGCACTACGTAACTGTCGTAACACAGAGCACAGCTCTAGTAAAGTCGACACTTCAGATCCCTGCAGCAATCGTAAATACAGGTACAGTAACAACAATAATAACAGAGGTGAAGTAAAGGCGTATGAGGGAGTAAATTATAGCTCCACTCATTCTTAACCTCGCCGCTAGATAGAGGAGAGCGGTCAATTTCACGCTCTACGTTTACCTACGGGCAAGATCCCCCTGGTATCCATTGTAGAGGAGGCTGGGCGGGCCCCAGAACTGGTCTGAACGTTTCGGAGAACAGAAATCTGTTGCAGTCAGGACGGTGACGTCCGGACAGAAGTCCGGAGTGAAAGTTCATAAAAGAAATTTTACGATTAAACGAGTTCACTTTACCGCGAATAAATCGCAGCAAACCTTCCGTTAATTCGTTAATTTTCATTATTTGACTTAGATACATTAATGTATTTGCTAGTGGCACATATATTTTGTCTTTGTGCTGGAACACGCAATGTCACGTTTCTACTTGAGGAGTGTCCAAAGTGTGGGTACTAAGCTTATGAGGCTAAACCGAATGCGCAGTGCTGTGCGCAGTAGCAGTCAACACCTAACAGTCTTGCTCTTACGTTACCCAAAATATTCGATCGAACAGTAGAAACGCAATCAGTGCAAAATCCCATAGAAATATTCTAAATAAATCTTATTTACTATTCGGCCAGCACATATGTCCACGATAAGTCGGTCCCTGTCACCACGATAAGTCGGTCCCTGTCACCACGATAAGTCGGTCCCTGTCACCACGATAAGTCGGTCCCTGTCACCACGATAAGTCGGTCCCTGTCACCACGATAAGGCGGTCCCTGTCACCACGATAAGTCGGTCCCTGTCACCACGATAAGTCGGTTCCTGTCACCACGATAAGTCGGTCCCTGTCACCACGATAAGTCGGTCCGTCACCACGATAAGTCGGTCCCTGTCACCACGATAAGTCGGTCCCTGTCACCACGATAAGTCGGTCCCTGTCACCATGATAAGTCGGTCCCTGTCACCACGATAAGTCGGTCCCTGTCACCATGATAAGTCGGTCCCTGTGACCACGATAAGTCGGTCCCTGTCACCACGATAAGTCGGTCCCTGTCACCACGATAAGTCGGTCCCTGTCACCACGGCATGCGCGTCCTCAGGTTGCGGATGGAGGAATGGCCTACAGATATGGAGAGTAGCTGCGCATACACTGAATAAACAGTCGCGGACAGCCGACAAGGGGTGGGCCTCCAGCTTGGGTGTTGAGCGAGGTGCTAACAACTCCTCACCGTAAAAAAATTACCATGTTGTGAAACACTGCACAAAACCTCGGACCTGGACTGATTCTTTGGTACAACCGAAGCAACGGAAAAGGAATATGAGATTTGGAACTTGGAACGTGAGGAGCTTGTATAGGTCAGGGTCACTTATGACAGCGGTCAGGGAATTAGCGAGGTACAAATTGTATTTAGTGGGTGTGCAGGAGGTTAGGTGGGACATGGAACGTGAGGAGCTTTTATAGGTCAGGGTCACTTATGACAGTGGTCAGGGAATTAGCGAGGTACAAATTAGATTTAGTGGGTGTGCAGGAGGTTAGGTGGGACAAAGGGGGCACAGTAAGAGCTGGGGATTATACTTTCTTCTGTGGAAAAGGAAATGAAAGTCATCAGCTGGGAACAGGTTTTGTTGTACACCAGAGAATAGTATCAGCAATTAAGAAAGTAGAGTTTGTTAGTGATAGGATGTCATATATGGTGCTGATAGGTCGTGGTGTGATATCATTGTACTGAATGTGCATGCACAGACTGAGGGGAAAAGTGATGACTCAAAGGACAGTTTCTATGAGGAATTGGAACAGGTTTCGATCATTTTTCTAAGTACCATATGAAAATCTGTTAGGAGGTTTTAATGCAAAATTGGGGAGGGAGGATACTGTTTGGGCCTAAGAGGGACGAGGTAACGGGGAGTGGAGACGACTACATAACGAGGAACTTAATGATCTGTACTCGTCAATAAATATTATTCGGGTGATCAAATCAAGAAGAATGAGGTGGGCGGGGCATGTAGCACGTATGGGTGAGGGAAGAGATACATTTTGGTGGGGAGACCTGAGGGAAGGAGACCACTTGGAAGACCCAGGCGTAGATGGGAGGATAATATTAAAATGGATCTTCAAGAAGTGGGATGGGGGGCATGGACTGGATTGATATGGCTCAGGATAGGGACAGGTGGCGGGCTGTTGTGAGTGCGGTAATGAACCTTCGGGTTCCATAAAACGCGGAGAATTTCGTGACTAGCTGACGACCTGTTAGCTTCTCAAGAAGGACTGTGCTCCATGTAGTTTAGTTAGTTAGTTAGTTATAGTAAAGTACATATGCATACTGGAATTGAGAGTACTTTGTTCGCTACATTCAGAGTGTTCCGAAATAGTTTTGTGGGTAAAGCTAGCCCTGTGCATTCCACGAAGACGTACGTGGCGAGCGGATGTGTAGCTCCACTCATTCTTAACTTTGCGCTAGATGGAGGCGAGTGGTCAGTTTCACGCTCCGGCGACTTGCTCTCTCAGACTAGGTTGTGTTGACAAATCACGTAACATTCATGAGTGCAAGTAGTCGGTATTTATTGTGACATTCAGACCGAACAATGTGTGGAAAAATGGAAAGTTCTTGGTCGTACAGCAGGATGGTACAAATAGTTACCACTAGGCTTTAAATGGTAAAGTAAATAAAGAGTGTTGCTGAAATAAACACGTGGTAGGAGCTGGAAGAGCAGGTAACATGGGGGACTTAGTGTACCGGAGGTAAGCCTCTCGAATCTTGGCGTGGCGCGGGTACCGACTGCGTGTTGTCGAGTGTTTCTTCAGTAGCTCAGGGTGAGTGCAGTAGGACATACCGTTACACCGACTGCTGCAGCTGTGTCTCCAGTCCTAACACAGCACAGCACGGCCACAGCCTGTCGTCTGATCTGACCGCTATGTAACGTCCTACCGCACTCTATTAACACAGCCTGTCGTCTGATCTGACCGCTATGTAACGTCCTACCGCACTCTATTAACACAGCCTGTCGTCTGATCTGACCGCTATGTAACGTCCTACCGCACTCTATTAACACAGCCTGTCGTCTGATCTGACCGCTATGTAACGTCCTACCGCACTCTATTAACACAGCCTGTCGTCTGATCTGACCGCTATGTAACGTCCTACCGCACTCTATTAACACAGCCTGTCGTCTCATCTGACCGCTATGTAACGTCCTACCGCACTCTATTAACACAGCCTGTCGTCTGATCTGACCGCTATGTAACGTCCTACCGCACTCTATTAACACAGCCTGTCGTCTCATCTGACCGCTATGTAACGTCCTACCGCACTCTATTAACACAGCCTGTCGTCTGATCTGACCGCTATGTAACGTCCTACCGCACTCTGTTAACACAGCTGTCGTCTCATCTGACCGCTATGTAACTCCTACCGCACCTATTAAACAGCCTGTCGTCTGATCTGACCGCTATGTAACGTCCTACCGCACTCTATTAACACAGCCTGTCGTCTGATCTGACCGCTATGTAACGTCCTACCGCACTTATTAACACAGCCTGTCGTCTGATCTGACCGCTATGTAACGTCTACCGCCTTGTTAACACAGCTGTCGTCTCATCTGACCGCTATGTAACGTCCTACCGCACTCTATTAACACAGCCTGTCGTCTGATCTGACCGCTATGTAACGTCCTACCGCACTCTATTAACACAGCCTGTCGTCTGATCTGACCGCTATGTAACGTCCTACCGCACTCTATTAACACAGCCTGTCGTCTGATCTGACCGCTATGTAATCCTACCGCACTCTATTAACACAGCCTGTCGTCTGATCTGACCGCTATGTAACGTCCTACCGCACTCTATTAACACACCTGTCGTCTGATCTGACCGCTATGTAAGTCCTACCGCACTCTATTAACACAGCCTGTGTCTGATCTGACCGCTATGTAACGTCCTACCGCACTCTATTACACAGCTGTCGTCTGATCTGACCGCTATGTAACGTCTACCGCACTCTATTAACCAGCCTGTCGTCTGATCTGACCGCTATGTAACGTCCTACCGCACTCTGTTAACACAGCCTGTCGTCTATCTGACCGCTATGTAACGTCCTACCGCACTCTATTAACACAGCCTGTCGTCTGATCTGACCGCTATGTAACGTCCTACCGCACTCTATTAACACAGCCTGTCTCATCTGACCGCTATGTAAGTCCTACCGCACTCTATTAACACAGCCGTCGTCTGATCTGACCGCTATGTAACGTCCTACCGCACTCTATTAACACAGCCTGTCGTCTGATCGACCTATTAATGTCCTACCGCACTCTATTAACACAGCCTGTCGTCTGATCTGACCGCTATGTAACGTCTACCGCACTCTATTAAACAGCCTGTCGTCTATCTGACCGCTTGTAATTCCTACCGCACTCATTAACACAGCCGTCGTCTTATCTGACCGCTATGTAACGTCCTACCGACTCTATTAACACAGCCTGTCGTCTGATCTGACCGCTATGTAACGTCCTACCGCACTCTATTAACACAGCCTGTCGTCTGATCTGACCGCTATGTAACGTCCTACCGCACTCTATTAACACAGCCTGTCGTCTGATCTGACCGCTATGTAACGTCCTACCGCACTCTATTAACACAGCCTGTCGTCTGATCTGACCGCTATGTAACGTCCTACCGCACTCTATTAACACAGCCTGTCGTCTGATCTGACCGCTATGTAACGTCCTACCGCCTCTATTAACACAGCCTGTCGTCTGATCTGACCGCTATGTAACGTCCTACCGCACTCTATTAACACAGCCTGTCGTCATCTGACCGCTATGTAACGTCTAACCGCACTCTATAACACAGCCTGTCGTCTGATCTGACCGCTATGTACGTCCTACCGCACTCTATTAACACAGCCTGTCGTCTGATCTGACCGCTATGTACGTCCTACCGCACTCTTTAACACAGCCTGTCGTCTCATCTGACCGCTATGTAACCACCTACCGCACTCTATTAACACAGCCTGTCGTCTCATCTGACCGCTATGTAACGTCCTACCGCACTCTATTAACACAGCCTGTCGTCTCATCTGACCGCTATGTAACGTCCTACCGCACTCTATTAACACAGCCTGTCGTCCATCTGACCGCTATGTAACGTCCTACCGCACTTATTAACACAGCCGCTCTCTGATCTGACCGCTATGTAACGTCCTACCGCACTCTATTAACACAGCCTGTCTGTCTGATCTGACCGCTATGTAATGTCCTAACCGCACTCTATTAACACAGCCTGTCGTCTATCTGACCGCTATGTAACGTCCTACCGCACTCTATTAACACAGCCTGTCGTCTGATCTGACCGCTATGTAAGTCCTACCGCACTCTATTAACACAGCCTGTCGTCTGATCTGACCGCTATGTAACGTCCTACCGCACTCTATTAACACAGCCTGTCGTCTGATCGACCGCTATGTAACGTCCTACCGCACTCTATTAACACAGCCTGTCGTCTGACTGACCGCTATGTAACGTCCTACCGCACTCTGTTAACACAGCCTGTCGTCTCATCTGACGCTATGTAACGTCCTACCGCACTCTATTAACACAGCCTGTCGTCTATCTGACCGCTATGTAATGTCCTACCGCACTCTATTAACACAGCCTGTCGTCTGATCTGACCGCTATGTAACGTCCTACCGCACTCTATTAACACCTGTCGTCTATCTGACCGCTATGTAAGTCCTTACCGCACTATTAACACAGCCTGTCGTCTGATCTGACCGCTATGTAACGTCCTACCGCACTCATTAACACAGCCTGTCGTCTGATCTGACCGCATGTAACGTCCTACCGCACTCTATTAACACAGCCTGTCGTCTGATCTGACCGCTATGTAATGTCCTACCGCACTCTATTAACACAGCCTGTCGTCTGATCTGACCGCTATGTAACGTCCTACCGCACTCTATTAACACAGCCTGTCGTCTGATCTGACCGCTATGTAACGTCCTACCGCACTCTATTAACACAGCCTGTCGTCTGATCTGACCGCTATGTAAGTCCTACCGCACTCTATTAACACAGCCTGTCGTCTGATCTGACCGCTATGTAACGTCCTACCGCACTCTATTAACACAGCCTGTCGTCTGATCTGACCGCTATGTAACGTCCTACCGCACTCTATTAACACAGCCTGTCGTCTGATCTGACCGCTATGTAACTCCTACCGCACTCTATTAACACAGCCTGTCGTTGATCTGACCGCTATGTAACGTCCTACCGCACTCTATTAACACAGCTGTCGTCTATCTGACCGCTATGTAATGTCCTACCGCACTCTATTAACACAGCCTGTCGTCTGATCTGACGCTATGTAACGTCCTACCGCACTCTATTAACACAGCCTGTCGTCGATCTGACCGCTATGTAACGTCCTACCGCACTCTATTAACCAGCCTGTCGTCTATCTGACCGCTATGTACGTCTACCATATAACGCTCGTCTGACTGACGCTATAGTCCACGCACTCTTAACAAGCGTCGTCTATCGACGAGTACCTCCGCCTCATAACAGGTCTCTGATTGACCGCATGAGCTACCGCACCTATAACACGCCTGTTACACAACGTCTACCCTATCCCCTTCGTCTATTGACCGCTATGTAACGTCCTCCATCTATTAACCAGCCTGTGTCTTGACGTATGTACGCCTACGATCTATAAACAGCTGTCGTTATTGACGCTATGTAATCTACGCACTTATTACACAGCTGTCGTGATCTGACGTAGAAGTCTACCGCACTTACACAGCTGTGTTGATGACCGCATGAACGTCTACCGCACCTATTAACAGCCTGTCGTATGGCTATGTAATCTACGCCTCTATACACGCTGTCTGATCTGACGTATGTACGTCACGCACTTTTACACGCTGTTCTGATTGACGCTATTAGTCCGCTTATACACGCTGTGTGATCGACGTATGTAACGCTACGCCTTATAACACAGCCTGTCGTCATGACGCTGTAAGTCTACCGTCTATAAACGCGTGTCTCACTGACGCTTGTAACGTCACCTTTAAACAGCGTTCATACGCTATGAACGTCCTACGCCTATACACAGTGCGTCATTGACCTTAATCCTACGCACTCTTAACACGCTGTCTGACTGACGCTTAATCCTACGCACCTAACACGCTGTGTTGATTCGTATGACGTCCTACACTCTATACAAGCGTCGTGATGACCGCTATTACTCACCGCACTTATTAACAGCTTGTTGATGCGCTATGTAATCACTCTATAACACCCTGCGTTGATCGCCGTATGAGTCCTACGACCTTAACTCGTCTGTTGCGTGTAGTCACCACCTTTAACAGGTGTCGTGACCGCTTGTACTCCTAACCGCCTCTATAACACATACAGTCGTTGACGCTATTAGTCTACGCACTCTATAACAGCTTCTTGATTGCCTATGAAGTCTCCGATATTACACGCCTTTGATTGCGATGAACGTCTCGCATTATAAGCTGTCGCGTGACGCAGTACGTCACGCACTTATTAACACACTGTCGTTGATTGACGCTAGTAGCTACGCTTATTAAACGCGTTGATGACGATGTATCTCGACTCTTAACACAGCCTGTCGTTGATCGCGTATGAGTCTACGATCTATTAACGCGTCGTTGTTGACGTATGTATCTACGCACTATAACAGCTGTCGTTGATCGAGTTGTATCTACGCACCTATTACAGCTCGTTATTACGCTATGTAGTCTACCGACTCTTTACCAGCTGTCGTCTGATCTGAGTATACGTCTACGACCTTTAACACGTGTTATCTGACGCTATGAACGTCTACCCCCATTAACAGCTGTCTTATCTGACCGATGATCTACGCACCTTACACAGCCTCTATGCGTATGTAAGTCTACGCTGATCTGACCGCTATGTAACGTCCTACCGCACTCTATTAACACAGCCTGTCGTCTATCTGACCGCTATGTAACGTCCTACCGCACTCTATTAACACAGCCTGTCGTCTATCTGACCGCTATGTAACGTCCTACCGCACTCTATTAACACAGCCTGTCGTCTGATCTGACCGCTATGTAACGTCCTACCGCACTCTATTAACACAGCCTGTCGTCTGATCTGACCGCTATGTAACGTCCTACCGCACTCTATTAACACAGCCTGTCGTCTGATCTGACCGCTATGTAACGTCCTACCGCACTCTATTAACACAGCCTGTCGTCTGATCTGACCGCTATGTAACGTCCTACCGCACTCTATTAACACAGCCTGTCGTCTGATCTGACCGCTATGTAACGTCCTACCGCACTCTATTAACACAGCCTGTCGTCTGATCTGACCGCTATGTAACGTCCTACCGCACTCTATTAACACAGCCTGTCGTCTGATCTGACCGCTATGTAACGTCCTACCGCACTCTATTAACACAGCCTGTCGTCTGATCTGACCGCTATGTAACGTCCTACCGCACTCTATTAACACAGCCTGTCGTCTGATCTGACCGCTATGTAACGTCCTACCGCACTCTATTAACACAGCCTGTCGTCTGATCTGACCGCTATGTAACGTCCTACCGCACTCTATTAACACAGCCTGTCGTCTGATCTGACCGCTATGTAACGTCCTACCGCACTCTATTAACACAGCCTGTCGTCTGATCTGACCGCTATGTAACGTCCTACCGCACTCTATTAACACAGCCTGTCGTCTGATCTGACCGCTATGTAACGTCCTACCGCACTCTATTAACACAGCCTGTCGTCTGATCTGACCGCTATGTAACGTCCTACCGCACTCTATTAACACAGCCTGTCGTCTGATCTGACCGCTATGTAACGTCCTAACCGCACTCTATTAACACAGCCTGTCGTCTGATCTGACCGCTATGTAACGTCCTACCGCACTCTATTAACACAGCCTGTCGTCTGATCTGACCGCTATGTAACGTCCTACCGCACTCTATTAACACAGCCTGTCGTCTGATCTGACCGCTATGTAACGTCCTACCGCACTCTATTAACACAGCCTGTCGTCTCATCTGACCGCTATGTAACGTCCTACCGCACTCTATTAACACAGCCTGTCGTCTCATCTGACCGCTATGTAACGTCCTACCGCACTCTATTAACACAGCCTGTCGTCTATCTGACCGCTATGTAACGTCCTACCGCACTCTATTAACACAGCCTGTCGTCTCATCTGACCGCTATGTAACGTCCTACCGCACTCTATTAACACAGCCTGTCGTCTATCTGACCGCTATGTAACGTCCTACCGCACTCTATTAACACAGCCTGTCGTCTGATCTGACCGCTATGTAAGTCCTACCGCACTCTATTAACACAGCCTGTCGTCTATGACCGCTATGTAACGTCCTACCGCACTCTATTAACACAGCCTGTCGTCTGATCTGACCGCTATGTAACGTCCTACCGCACTCTATTAACACAGCCTGTCGTCTGATCTGACCGCTATGTAACGTCCTACCGCACTCTATTAACACAGCCTGTCGTCTGATCTGACCGCTATGTAACGTCCTACCGCACTCTATTAACACAGCCTGTCGTCTGATCTGACCGCTATGTAACGTCCTACCGCACTCTATTAACACAGCCTGTCGTCTCATCTGACCGCTATGTAACGTCCTACCGCACTCTATTAACACAGCCTGTCGTCTGATCTGACCGCTATGTAACGTCCTACCGCACTCTATTAACACAGCCTGTCGTCTGATCTGACCGCTATGTAACGTCCTACCGCACTCTATTAACACAGCCTGTCGTCTCATCTGACCGCTATGTAACGTCCTACCGCACTCTATTAACACAGCCTGTCGTCTGATCTGACCGCTATGTAACGTCCTACCGCACTCTATTAACACAGCCTGTCGTCTGATCTGACCGCTATGTAACGTCCTACCGCACTCTATTAACACAGCCTGTCGTCTGATCTGACCGCTATGTAACGTCCTACCGCACTCTATTAACACAGCCTGTCGTCTCATCTGACCGCTATGTAACGTCCTACCGCACTCTATTAACACAGCCTGTCGTCTCATCTGACCGCTATGTAACGTCCTACCGCACTCTATTAACACAGCCTGTCGTCTCATCTGACCGCTATGTAACGTCCTACCGCACTCTATTAACACAGCCTGTCGTCTCATCTGACCGCTATGTAACGTCCTACCGCACTCTATTAACACAGCCTGTCGTCTGATCTGACCGCTATGTAACGTCCTACCGCACTCTATTAACACACGCCTGTCGTCTCATCTGACCGCTATGTAACGTCCTACCGCACTCTATTAACACAGCCTGTCGTCTCATCTGACCGCTATGTAATGTCCTACCGCACTCTATTAACACAGCCTGTCGTCTGATCTGACCGCTATGTAACGTCCTACCGCACTCTATTAACACAGCCTGTCGTCTCATCTGACCGCTATGTAACGTCCTACCGCACTCTATTAACACAGCCTGTCGTCTGATCTGACCGCTATGTAACGTCCTACCGCACTCTATTAACACAGCCTGTCGTCTGATCTGACCGCTATGTAACGTTCCTACCGCACTCTATTAACACAGCCTGTCGTCTCATCTGACCGCTATGTAACGTCCTACCGCACTCTATTAACACAGCCTGTCGTCTCATCTGACCGCTATGTAACGTCCTACCGCACTCTATTAACACAGCCTGTCGTCTGATCTGACCGCTATGTAACGTCCTACCGCACTCTATTAACACAGCCTGTCGTCTCATCTGACCGCTATGTAACGTCCTACCGCACTCTGTTAACACAGCCTGTCGTCTATCTGACCGCTATGTAACGTCCTACCGCACTCTATTAACACAGCCTGTCGTCTGATCTGACCGCTATGTAACGTCCTACCGCACTCTATTAACACAGCCTGTCGTCTCATCTGACCGCTATGTAACGTCCTACCGCACTCTATTAACAAAGCCTGTCGTCTCATCTGACCGCTATGTAACGTCCTACCGCACTCTATTAACACAGCCTGTCGTCTGATCTGACCGCTATGTAACGTCCTACCGCACTCTATTAACACAGCCTGTCGTCTCATCTGACCGCTATGTAACGTCCTACCGCACTCTGTTAACACAGCGTCCCTAGTTCAGTTATTTTTCCCTCCCCCCAGTGGGCCACGCCTCCTCATTATCGAGGCTTCACGATCACACTCAGACACATCACAGTCGGCAGGACTCCTCTGGACGAGTGATCAGCCCGTTGCAGAGGCTGCTACCTGACAACACACAACAGTCACAAAGGACAGACCTCCATGATTTCGGCGGGATTCGAACCCACAATCCCAGCACTCGAGCGGCCGCAGACCCACGCCTTAGACCGCGCGGCCACTGGGATCGGCCCCTAATTCAGCTAGCAGTCCCGAGTTTTAATTATATTCCACATTAATTCCTACTTGTGCTACTAATATTCGTTAGTCAGGTTCCAGTCATAAACGTTCGTTGTATTCCCTATAATCAGTCACAATATTCAATCCAAACCCATCACAGTACTCAATCTTGTATTTTGATCGTCTGTGATTGAATATTTTCACTGTTAAACACACCGTAGAGATGAACCAGTTCAACATATCCTTGTGTTCTTGCAGTAACGTTCAACCTTTCAAATTACACTCGCCTTTATTCATTGAAAGAGCTGCAATTAAAGCCGCAAATTCCAGGCTTTACAAACGAAATGCACTGTCGAAATAGCCCAACTCTGGCAAATAAATACCTAACCTGAATTCAGTTCTCGGTCTGACTATGAATTTTCCTGAGTGCTATTAATTTATGCTGCTTTTCTTCAGTTTTTCCAACAAGTTTAAGGATGCAGTGCTTTGAAATTGACCACAACCATTTCTGTCAATCTTTCCATTTCGCCGTATATAATGACAATTACTGCTTCCGTCGCTAAATACAATTTCAAGCGGATGAAACCTTGTTAAGCATATTAACATATTAACATATCAAGTTGTGTACACAATACGTATATGTACAGCGACATGTAACAGCAAGCGTACAACAGTAGTTCGTAAGTGATGCACCTCTACATAATTTTGCACAAGCAACTTGCACAACGTAAAAGCGCCTACAACCTTAAAACCCGAGCGCTATGTAAAACAGTCTATATTAAGGCAGAACTAAGAACATCCTCAGCATGTCATTACGCACTGTCGTCAGTATCAGCTCCCTCCGTAGCTCCACGTCCTAAACACTTAACCATTGTTGTGAAAAAGCAGAGTATTAAATGTTATGAGTGTGTGTCTGTATTTCTTCTTTTGTTATCCAGCATGCAAAGAGCATGCACCGTATTATATTATAATCTGTGGCCTGTCTGGCTGTACCATATTTTTTCATATTATCTCATAAACGGCACGATTTTCGGAAAAACATAATTGAACATAAAATGTGTGTTTTGATTTTCTCTACAACTTTTGTGTGAAACATTTCTCATTCTAAGAAGAATTCAGCGAGATATTATCATAAATGTACATAGGTCTTCATGTAAAGTACCGTTATTGTTGTCAGATTTTAATGACACTTGAACTTTCTAGACAGATATTCGAAAAAATACTCAAATACAAAATTTCAAGAAAATCCGTGCAGTGGGAGCAGAGTTGTTGCATGCGGGCGGACGGACATACCGACAGACAGACATGACGAAGCTAATAGTCGATTTTCATAATTTGCGAACGCGCCTAAAAATTCGAAGAGAGGATTAGGATACAGGAGCCCAGAGGTTTAGTGTACCTTCTCCTACAGGGCCCAAGTAAATACAGGTTTCCCGCCTTCTTTTGTCGGAGGATGGGGACCGATGATTTCCTGATTCTTTGTATTTTAATTATTGTTTTAATCGTGTGTAGGTAATTCCAAATGCAACGTACTACAGTCAGAATCCAATATAACTTTACTACACACATCACTGTCACAAATATATGCTTCTTAATAATACTTTGAGGGTTTATGCTTCTTCTGACCAAATGAAACCCATGCGGAAGACCCGACAAGTTGATGACAGTGAAACATGGCCATTCTGCACACAATTACCACAGCCGCACAAGGTCGTGCCGCATCTCTGCTAGTCAGAGTCGGTTTCTCACCGCGCATGCTCGCGTTTGCTTTCACTATATTCCACGTGGGTTTATGGTTCACAGCGTGGGAAAATGTTCCTCTAGTGCTTCGGGTTTCCCCCGTGAATTATTGTTACACCAAAACTCCGCATGAATTAACCACGGAGACACACCAAGAGACCGCAGATCGACGATGACATACTATCATCCCAACTGAAGAGACCACTGCAGTTCACCTAGACATACTATCATCCCACCTGAAGAGACCACTGCAGTTCACCTAGACATACTATCATCCCGCCTGAAGAAACCACCGCAATTCCACTGAGACATACTATCATCCCGCCTGAAGAGACCACCGCAATTCCACTGAGACATACTATCATCCCGCCTGAAGAGACCACCGCAATTCCACTGAGACATAATATCATCCCTCCTGAAGACAGACATACTATCATCCCGCCTGAAGAAACCACCGCAATTCCACTGAGACATACTATCATCCCGCCTGAAGAGACCACCGCAATTCCACTGAGACATACTATCATCCCGCCTGAAGAGACCACCGCAATTCCACTGAGACATACTATCATCCCTCCTGAAGACAGACATACTATCATCCCGCCTGAAGAAACCACCGCAATTCCACTGAGACATAATATCATCCCTCCTGAAGACAGACATACTATCATCACGCCTGAAGAAACCACCGCAATTCCACTGAGACATACTATCATCCCGCCTGAAGAGACCACCGCAATTCCACTGAGACATAATATCATCCCTCCTGAAGACAGACATACTATCATCCCGCCTGAAGAAACCACCGCAATTCCACTGAGACATACTATCATCCCGCCTGAAGAGACCACCGCAATTCCACTGAGACATACTATCATCCCTCCTGAAGACAGACATACTATCATCCCGCCTGAAGAGACCACCGCAATTCCACTGAGACATACTATCGTCCCTCCTGAAGACAGACATACTATCATCCCGCCTGAAGAAACCACCGCAATTCCACTGAGACATACTATCATCCCTCCTGAAGACAGACATACTATCATCCCGCCTGAAGAGACCACCGCAATTCCACTGAGACATACTATCATCCCGCCTGAAGAGACCACCGCAATTCCACTGAGACATACTATCATCCCTCCTGAAGACAGACATACTATCATCCCGCCTGAAGAAACCACCGCAATTCCACTGAGACATACTATCATCCCGCCTGAAGAGACCACCGCAATTCCACTGAGACATACTATCATCCCTCCTGAAGACAGACGTACTATCATCCCGCCTGAAGAGACCACCGCAATTCCACTGAGACATACTATCATCCCGCCTGAAGAGACCACCGCAATTTCACTGAGACATACTATCATCCCACCTGAAGAGACCACCGCAATTTCACTGAGACATACTATCATCCCACCTGAAGAGACCACCGCAATTTCACTGAGACATACTATCATCCCACCTGAAGAGACCACCGCAATTCCACTGAGACATACTATCATCCCACCTGAAGAGACCACCGCAATTCCACTGAGACATACTATCATCCCGCCTGAAGAGACCACCGCAATTTCACTGAGACATACTATCATCCCACCTGAAGAGACCACCGCAATTTCACTGAGACATACTATCATCCCGCCTGAAGAGACCACCGCAATTTCACTGAGACATACTATCATCCCGCCTGAAGAGACCACCGCAATTTCACTGAGACATACTATCATCCCACCTGAAGAGACCACCGCAATTCCACTGAGACATACTATCATCCCACCTGAAGAGACCGCAGAACAGTATGACTGTCTTTATTGGTTTAACCAGTTATTGAATAAATTAATCGTGTCATAAATTACGTGTATTTATACCTTTTCCCATACAATTCTTTCCAACACTTTATACAGTTTTGCAAAATTTTTCGTTACATGACATTTTTTGATGTTGAGTCCGTGAAAAATGTAATATTGAACCAAAATGCAGCAAACAGATCTGTACTGACAGCCTTCTTCATTAAAACCCTGACAACGAATGTTACCGTCGTGTGGCTAGCAATCCTGCTTCGCATTTTTTGGTCTCGACTGCAAATCTCGGCCTGCAGCCTGGCACTCTGAGGCAGGTTTTTGTGGTTTTTCTCAATACCTCCAGATAAACCTCAGAATAATCCCACAGATAAGACCTCTTACCTTACAGGCCCGGGTTTGATCCCAGGTCACTCCGTATGGGATTTGTGGTGGACAAAGTTGCACCGGGAGAGGTTTTTCACAGAGTGCTTCGGTTTTCCCTGTCATTATCTTTGCAACATTGCTCTACACTTGTACATCGACAGTATACTTGTAATCTTTGTAACTGGCAGCATCGTTAATTAAAACAATTTGTTTTCTCTGTTCTGAAATCGGCTATGGCCCCCCCCCCCCTTTAAAGTTCTTTCAAATTCACTACGTGCTACCCGTCCTATATAATTTAAGCTATTGACAATGTCGTTAAATAAACCAAGAAGAAGCACGACACTGACAAAACGAAACTCGACTTCCGGTAAGGGTCAGTGTTTGGCATCCGGTACATTTACTAAGAGCAGTCACGTGCCTTATTCTGGGATTACAAAACTGCGTCCGTAATCTTCCCTACCTGTGTAGATTATTTCGACTCGAACAGAGCCGAGCAGCTGTTACTGGAGCGTCGCGGCGACCAGCTGGAGCCGTCGAGACGCTGCCGACTGCTGGCAGCCACTGAGCGTGTGGCGGACTGACGCGAGCCATGTGCTCGAGCCAGCAGCGCAGTCGCGGTGACAAGTGTCATGGCTTACAGATATCGAACTGAACTGCTTGTTAACACGATCCTGCGAGGTAACATTTGTATTCTGCATCTATTTTTCCCCTTCTTTCACAGCCCCCCCCCCCTTATTTTTGCGTTCTTACTCCATGCGTTCTTTTTGTATATGTCTAACGCTAGAATAAAGGGACCAACAATAAAAGCACGTAAAGTACAGTAAAGCAGAATATAATATCGGCAGGGACAGGGATGAGGCTCCTCTGAGCCCTTCGGTCTCACCCTGTCAGTATTGCACCCCCAGTGCTGCACAGCCCCATTCACTCTCCCACCATTTAGGCTATACGGCCTCCATAATTAACAGATTGGCCAAACAAAACACTAAAACTAATGTTAGTGTTACTAACTTCCTTCTTATTTGCCTCTATCCTCCTATTTTCTAGCCTTTCTTACTTCCCGTGACCATGCTAACAGCATAAGCATCCGTCTGCAGCCTTACAGCAAAATGAGGTGTAAAGAGTTTCTTCATAAATGCAGGTCAGAACCAAAGGAAATATTAGTATTTAATTAGCAAATATTGTGCTTCTTTACGTTACTAATCACACCATAAAATGTAAAGTTGTTCCTATGCACGCCATGAGGGCATGTGGTGAGTGGAGGTACAGAGCCACTTATTCTTAATGTCGGCACTAGATGGACTGAGTCGTTAGCTTTACTCGCAGACCGCTGTGCTTCTGGGGAAATAGCCTCGGTGTCCATTGGATTCTGGCTGGGTAGGCCCACATCAAGTGTGGACACTTTGGGGAAGAGAAAAACTATTGCCCCTACCGGGACTCGAGCGACGACCCCTCTGTTGTCCAGCCTAGTCACTATGGCGACTAAGATATGTCTACATGTCTAGCGAGGGCGGTGTTGTTAAGGCAGTCACAAGAGTCCGCTGTTGGGCCGTCCTGAGCCAGATGAATCCAGCATACTGTAGCAGCAGTAACAATAGGGTATAACCCATCTTATTCTTGGTCTACCTACATTCCTTCTGCGGTTTGGAATATATTAATACACTAATTTGGGAATGTTGTGTCCACGTACCTCTATAATGCACAACAACACCACTTAACTCACACGTAATGTTGTGTCCACGTACCTCTGTAATGCACAACAACACCACTTAACTCACACGTAATGTTGTGTCCACGTACCTCTGTAATGCACAACAACACCACTTAACTCACACGTAATGTTGTGTCCACGTACCTCTGTAATGCACAACAACACCACTTAACTCACACGTAATGTTGTGTCCACGTACCTCTGTAATGCACAACAACACCACTTAACTCACACGTAATGTTGTGTCCACGTACCTCTGTAATGCACAACAACACCACTTAACTCACACGTAATGTTGTGTCCACGTACCTCTGTAATGCACAACAACACCACTTAACTCACACGTAATGTTGTGTCCACGTACCTCTGTAATGCACAACAACACCACTTAACTCACACGTAATGTTGTGTCCACGTACCTCTGTAATGCACAACAACACCACTTAACTCACACGTAATGTTGTGTCCACGTACCTCTGTAATGCACAACAACACCACTTAACTCACACGTAATGTTGTGTCCACGTACCTCTGTAATGCACAACAACACCACTTAACTCACACGTAATGTTGTGTCCACGTACCTTTGTAATGCACAACAACACCACTTAACTCACACATAACCAGTACTAATCAGTCTTCAATTCGTCTCTCATGCCATGTTTAAGATTCATTTTAATATTATCCCACTCTTTACTCGAATGTCTCCCAAAGTCTTCCTCAGATGTTTCAATTACAACTGTACAGATGTTTACCGGACCCATGCGTGCTACAAATTCCGCTCATCTCATCGTCTTTCAGTTTACCTTCCCCATGAACGAACACCTCCCCCTTTGTACATCTAACCTTATAAATACGATAAGTCGCTACGATGCATCACACATTGCACTCATGAATAGTGTTTGTTCTACGGCCCTGGGGTCGACTCAGCCTCTAACAGAAATGAGTACCAGGAATATTTCCTGGGGGGTAAAGGCGGCCGGTGCGTATGGCTGACAACCTTACCACCTTCATGTTCCGATTGTCTAGAACTCTGGGAGCCTCAACCTCCTGGAGCCCTAAGGGCCTGTCCAGGACTGTAATGGGATTGCTTTACCTTTACATACAGTCTACGCCTAACATTGATGCTTCGTTCTGTCCAAGTACGAACAACTCATAACATACGAAGGCACTTCGTACATAAACCTGCACACCAAACACGACACTGCACACAGGTTGCACGGACGCCACACCATTTCCTACATAAACCTGCACACCAAACACGACACTGCACACAGGTTGCACGGACGCCACATCATTTCCTACATAAACCTGCACACCAAACACGACACTGCACACAGGTTGCACGGACGCCACACCATTTCCTACATAAACCTGCACACCAAACACGACACTGCACACAGGTTGCACGGACGCCACACCATTTCGTACATAAACCTGCACACCAAACACGACACTGCACACAGGTTGCACGGACGCCACACCATTTCCTACATAAACCTGCACACCAAACACGACACTGCACACAGGTTGCACGGACGCCACACCATTTCCTACATAAACCTGCACACCAAACACGACACTGCACACAGGTTGCACGGACGCCACACCATTTCCTACATAAACCTGCACACCAAACACGACACTGCACACAGGTTGCACGGACGCCACATCATTTCCTACATAAACCTGCACACCAAACACGACACTGCACACAGGTTGCACGGACGCCACATCATTTCCTACATAAACCTGCACACCAAACACGACACTGCACACAGGTTGCACGGACGCCACATCATTTCCTACATAAACCTGCACACCAAACACGACACTGCACACAGGTTGCACGGACGCCACATCATTTCCTACATAAACCTGCACACCAAACACGACACTGCACACAGGTTGCACGGACGCCACATCATTTCCTACATAAACCTGCACACCAAACACGACACTGCACACAGGTTGCACGGACGCCACATCATTTCCTACATAAACCTGCACACCAAACACGACACTGCACACAGGTTGCACGGACGCCACATCATTTCCTACATAAACCTGCACACCAAACACGACACTGCACACAGGTTGCACGGACGCCACATCATTTCCTACATAAACCTGCACACCAAACACGACACTGCACACAGGTTGCACGGACGCCACATCATTTCGTACATAAACCTGCACACCAAACACGACACTGCACACAGGTTGCACGGACGCCACATCATTTCGTACATAAACCTGCACACCAAACACGACACTGCACACAGGTTGCACGGACGCCACATCATTTCGTACTAAAACCTGCCACACCAAACACGACACTGCACACAGGTTGCACGGACGCCACATCATTTCGTACATAAACCTGCACACCAAACACGACACTGCACACAGGTTGCACGGACGCCACATCATTTCGTACATAAACCTGCACACCAAACACGACACTGCACACAGGTTGCACGGACGCCACACATTTCTACATAAACCTGCACACCAAACACGACACTGCACACAGGTTGCACGGACGCCACATCATTTCCTACATAAACCTGCACACCAAACACGACACTGCACACAGGTTGCACGGACGCCACATCATTTCCTACATAAACCTGCACACCAAACACGACACTGCACACAGGTTGCACGGACGCCACACCATTTCCTACATAAACCTGCACACCAAACACGACACTGCACACAGGTTGCACGGACGCCACATCATTTCGTACATAAACCTGCACACCAAACACGACACTGCACACAGGTTGCACGGACGCCACATCATTTCGTACATAAACCTGCACACCAAACACGACACTGCACACAGGTTGCACGGACGCCACATCATTTCGTACATAAACCTGCACACCAAACACGACACTGCACACAGGTTGCACGGACGCCACACATTTCTACATAAACCTGCACACCAAACACGACACTGCACACAGGTTGCACGGACGCCACATCATTTCCTACACCAAAACCCAATGCACACCACAACACGCCAACACTGCACACAGGTTGCACGGACGCCACACCATTTCCTACATAAACCTGCACACCAAACACGACACTGCACACAGGTTGCACGGACGCCACATCATTTCCTACATAAACCTGCACACCAAACACGACACTGCACACAGGTTGCACGGACGCCACACCATTTCCTACATAAACCTGCACACCAAACACGACACTGCACACAGGTTGCACGGACGCCACATCATTTCCTACATAAACCTGCACACCAAACACGACACTGCACACAGGTTGCACGGACGCCACACCATTTCCTACATAAACCTGCACACCAAACACGACACTGCACACAGGTTGCACGGACGCCACATCATTTCCTACATAAACCTGCACACCAAACACGACACTGCACACAGGTTGCACGGACGCCACATCATTTCGTACATAAACCTGCACACCAAACACGACACTGCACACAGGTTGCACGGACGCCACATCATTTCGTACATAAACCTGCACACCAAACACGACACTGCACACAGGTTGCACGGACGCCACATCATTTCTACATAAACCTGCACACCAAACACGACACTGCACACAGGTTGCACGGACGCCACATCATTTCGTACATAAACCTGCACACCAAACACGACACTGCACACAGGTTGCACGGATGCCACATTCTTTACATTATCTCACATATTTCTTTTCCAAACTAATTCTGAGCTTCAATAGCACAATGTGTGGAGTTAAAACGGCACGTAGCCCTAAAATGACGTGCAAAATTGGAGATCTGAGATTTTCACAGCGATGCTGATGAAGATACCACACTTCTGCAAAAGTACGCCGTGTGTGTTGGCATATAGGGACGAACGTTTCGGAGGAACGTGTTGCGACCATCTTAAAGATAGGCAAAATCACGTGGACTTCTCCTGCGAAACGTCAGTAACAACACACGACTTTACATGGTGCCATATACCAGAACACGAAACACGCAGGTCTGCTTGCAGTACCTTATGGTGGACAAAGCGTGGAGGCATGTGGAAGCTGTATAATAGAGCGTGGGTCTTGGGCGTGCCTACACGGAACAACCTCGTAGCTGCACATCACATCACATTACAACTGCTAAACTGTGAACTGACAATGCACGTAGACCGCAGTATTTGCTGCTTGCTTACTTACAGTCATTCCTTTAGATGAGGATCTTGACTTATGACGTCACAATTATCATTCCTAGTACCGCCACAATCTTCTCGAACTTTAACTCCATGGAGCAGAGTCCTTCTTAGCTAAGTCCATGTACAGGGTCCTTCTTCAGACGTTAGTCCATAAATTCAACGTTTATTATTGAAACAGATGGTTCATCATCGTGTTCACAACAGCCCGCCACTAGTCCCTATCCTAAGCCACATAAATCCAGCTCACACGACTCCCCCTCCCCCAGTTGTTTGCGATACACTTTAATATCATCTTTCTATCTAAGTCCAGTTCTTACAAATGGTCTCTTTCCTTCAGCTTTTACAACCAAACCCCTGCATGCATTCTCCCTCCCTCCTGTCCGCCCCACTCGTCCTGTATCTGCACTCTACAATTGTCATTACGTCGTCTACGTCTTGGTCGTGCCCCTAGCTAACTGTCAGTCTGAAGTACCGTCTTAGCTGTGCAAGCTGCTGCCGTCTGCCACACCTTACGTGGCGTTATTCAACAGATATGGTCAAGAACGCTGACGAGTGAAGACCCAGAATTCGTGTAGTAGCGCTGCAGATATCAGATTCATTAGTGGTTCCAAGGCAGTTATAATTGCTGTAATTAATCTAAAATTGTACACTTGAATGCGTCAGACGTGCATAATTATCGGCAGGAAAATAAAATAATTAGACTACAAAACAGCTTTAAAAGCTTAAAACTTAGTTCAGAAATCTTTAAAATTTGTAGATCCTTGGGTCCTGGTTTCTGATTGATTATATGCCTTGCGGTAGGGTCAAAGCAGGACTATGATGGTTGTCAGCTTGAAACTTCAAGCCGATAACTGTTTTGACCCTATTGCAGGGCAATAATTTTGAACTAAGGTTGTAACCTTTCAAAAATTTTAAATCAAATATTTTGTAATATCAGATTACACATCAGAGTTATGATAAGTACAAGTTACAATTTTAATTTTAACAATTACTCGCACTTTATTTGATATTTTGTGAGCTCTCACAAATTTCACACTTGTACCTTGTGCACAGCTTTCTTGTGTGACACACTGATGGTGGTCTGAGGATCGCAACATGTCGTGTGTGAGTGGATACTAGATATGTTAGATGTAAGTTGTGCTGAACGGAATTTATTGTGTAGCTTATTTGATCGTGCTAACGCTATCAAGCGCCGATCCCAGTGGCCGTGCGGTCTAAGGCGTCGGTCTTCGGCCGCTCGCTTACTGGGATCGTGGGTTCGAATCCCGCCGGGGGCATGGATGTTTGTGTTGTGTTTGTTGTAAGGACGGTAGCATGGAACGTAAAGTGACATGAAGGACGGAAGGATTTAAACAGTACAAAAATGGATCAAAGGGAAAAAACCCCGGACAGACAAAAAAAAATCCCGCCTAGGGCATGGATGTCTGTCTCTTGTGAGTGTTGTGTGTTGTCAGGTAGAGGTCTCTGCGTCGGGCTGATCACTTGTCCAGAGGAGTCCTACCGAGTGTGGTGTGTCTATAAAGTGTGATCGTGAAGCCTCGGAAAATGAGGCGGCCTAGGCTCCCAAGGGGCTGTCGAGCCATTGGAAAGAAACGCTATCAAGCAACGTTCGTAGTCTTCGTGTAAAGTGCCTGTAGCTTTTGTCCGATTTTAACCAAATTTAAAGTTTAGTATACCACGTAATAAAAACTTTACGAAATTCCCTCCAGCGGGAGCCGAGTTGTTCCGTGCGGACGGACGGACGGACCGACATGACGAAGCTAATAGCCGCCTTTCATAACTGTGCGAATGCCCATAAAATACTCGTAATAGCCAACGTTTTCCCTGAACCTAATTAATGAAGCATAAACACATGGGGGCGTAGATATGGAGCTCCACTCATTTTCAACCTGAAATTAGATGGACTAGATTGATCACCTTCACGCTTCGGTCGCTTCATCCCCGGATAAAGAGGCCCCAGTACCCACTGGACAGGAGCTGATAGGCCACCAGAGCCTGTCTGCACGCCGAACGCAAGAGGGAAGTCTTGATCGTATCAGGAACCGAAACAAGGTCCATCCTCTTCCAACCCGTAGCGTAGTCACTGTACCGACTGAGCTGTTGTAGCTGTTGACTCGTGGTCCAGAGCATCTTTCAGAAATGAATAACCACAGACACAACGAAGGCCACAATACGAAACGCAGAAATTCAAGAAATCTGTTGTCAATTTAATGTGATTTTTCATAATTATCTGTTCTGTCATATTGCACAGCACACTGCCTCAGTTAGCACCAAGCAGCTTGCATATCTAGTTCTATAAAGACACTATTGCATAACCAACCCCTCAATCTACAGGCTAGATGTACCACCATAAAACATCACTCTAAATCAGGCAGCTAGGTTAACTTTGTGTCACAGTTTAACGTAATCCTTGGCTGTCTTATCGCAGGGGTGTGCAAATTTTCAGAAAATCTGGGAGCCACCTCAAAATTCTCGATGCCAGAACGGTGACATGTAGCAGCCACAAATATTAGGAACCACCGTACAAAATTCAGTTGCCATGGCGACCTGGGGCGCGAGGTTTTTGCCTCCTTGTCTTATCACACTGTGTACAACTTTAAATCACACTTCTTGTTTCTTTGTGTTCTGTATTATTATTATTATTATTATTATTATTACTATTAATGAAAGTTTTCAAGTTCGCCCAGTGCATTTAATAGCTCTTACACACCATTCCAAAAATTGACCAAATTCACCCATCATACCTGTTAGTCGACCTGATATGTTGGGCTCAAACCGTTAATTTATCCATAAATAATTACTTACATTTTATACGTTTCTGTTACATGTGTAACAATGCAAAATTACTACCCCACTTTTTTCTTTCAACTGTCACTGTAATAGCCTTCTATGTTCCTTTTTGAGAGCACAAACAATAATACTGGAAACCAAATTTTCCCGTTCATTTCAAAGCATGTTTTTTTAAACTACCTCTAAACCCTTTAATTGCCTCTGATAATTACGTCGTAAAGTTAGAATTATCTGCAGTAAACTAATATCAAGATTTTGGTGTCTATCTGGGAAGAATAGTAACACATATGAAATACGTTTCTGTTGTTTAGCGCGGCAGACATGTTAATTGTGTTTGTGTATACTTCTCACAATCAGAATAAAAATATTTCTGACACTTTCTACAGGTTTGAGTCGCAAACTTTAACTTTGTGTAAAGAACGTAAATTACGTAAGAGGAATCTTATTAGGATGGGCTGGGCGTGCGGATAGCATAGTCAGGCAACAAATAAATACAAGTTTTTGCGAGACTTCAGTTTCTCACCGCGTGCTTGAGGCAGGCCCAAGTCTTGAGGATGTGACTCAGTGTCGACTGGGGAGTAGCTGCAGTGCAGTGTAAGACTGCTGGGCCGTGCAGATGGAAGCAGTGTTGTCCCCCGAAACGTCGGTAACTGTTTACTGGTCAACACAACATAACATCTTGATATTGAAGAAATGTCTTCAAAAAGGAGAATAGAGGATAACATTAAGGTGGATCTTTGGAGAATAATATGTGATGATGGGCAGTGGATATATTTGTTATTGTGTGCTATAGTGTGCTTTCTTATTGGCGGTGTTGAGTCTTACGTGCGGCTACAACAGTGCGCACGGGAGGTGGTAAGACCTGTGCTTGCTGTTCACTGCATACTGTTTTGCCACTTACGGAGTTAGACAATTAAGTCGTCATGTCCAGCCAGAGTGAAGAATGACACTGTATACAGATGAAGACGGAGAGATGATTTTGCTTACGTTACTAAATTGGCCTGGAGTAAGAGGAAAGAAGGTGACGTGATTAATGTGGGTTCTCGCAGTTGGCAGCACATCTTTTATTTATAAAGCCTTCTCGTACAGAAATATGTTTTTTTGTATTGCTTGTGCTTTCCGACTTGCAATTTGTTTTCGTGCTGTGTGCTGGCTGTGCTGTGCTGTGCTGTGGATCTTTTTATTTGCCCGCTACGTCTGTTTGCCAAGGTGGAGCACATAAACAGAATTGGTAATTACTTGGTGGCAGGATTGGGTCTGTACATCTCAATAGAATGTTGACGGAAGGCAGGCAGACATCTGAGCGTCTTGTAGAGACAAATGACTGCGATGTGACATGAACGGCGACTGCAACGAGCGAACGACAGGGCGCATGCGCAACATTACACATGTGTATAATACGCGAGCAAAATCATATCATATAGCCAGAAGATCTGAGCTCTTCTGGGATATTACGCGGCGGCGTCTGGTAATTGCTTACCGACGTTTCGGGACAATGTATCGGTCCCATCTTCACGGGTTAAGAGTCCGAGTGGGAAAGAAAGCCAGCAACCCACACGACGCCGCGTGATACCCCAGAAGAGCGCATCGCTGCGGAAGCCTGAAATCAAAATATGGCCATTACTTTGAAAAAGTCGGTGGAAAGGTAACAGTAATTACCAAAATTTAATGTTCTACTGATTACGTCAAGAACTTATTCCTACAATTTGTGGTTCTAGGCACCACCGTCTGTATTAGCGTGTAGGAGTGTATTAGCGTGTACAGTGAGTGTATTAGCTTGTAGGAGTGTATTAGCGTGTACAGTGAGTGTATTAGCGTGTAGGAGTGTATTAGCGTGCACAGAGAGTGTATTAGCGTGTAGGAGTGTATTAGCGTGCACACTGAGTGTATTAGCGTGCACAGTGAGTGTATTAGCGTGTAGGAGTGTATTAGCATGCACAGTGAGTGTATTAGCGTGTAGGAGTGTATTAGCGTATACAGTGAGTGTATTAGCGTGTACAATGGTGTATTAGCGTGTACAGTGAGTGTATTAGCGTGTAGGAGTGTATTAGCGTGTACAGTGAGTGTATTAGCGTGTACAAATGGTGTATTAGCGTGTACAAAGGTGTATTAGCGTGTAGGAGTGTATTAGCGTGCACAGTGAGTGTATTAGCGTGTACAAAGCTGTATTAGCGTGTAGGAGTGTATTAGCGTGTACAGTGAGTGTATTAGCGTGTACAAAGGTGTATTAGCGTGTAGGAGTGTATTAGCGTGTACAAGGCTGTATTAGCTTGTAGGAGTGTATTAGCGTGTACAGTGAGTGTATTAGCGTGTAGGAGTGTATTAGCTTGTACAGTGAGTGTATTAGCGTGTACAAATGGTGTATTAGCGTGTACAAAGGTGTATTAGCGTGTAGGAGTGTATTAGCGTGCACAGTGAGTGTATTAGCGTGTACAATGGTGTATTAGCGTGTAGGAGTGTATTAGCGTGTACAGTGAGTGTATTTGCGTGTACAAATGGTGTATTAGCGTGTACAAAGGTGTATTAGCGTGCACAGTGAGTGTATTAGCGTGTACAAAGCTGTATTAGTGTGTAGGAGTGTATTAGCGTGTACAGTGAGTGTATTAGCGTGTACAAAGGTGTATTAGCGTGTAGGAGTGTATTAGCGTGTACAGTGAGTGTATTAGCGTGTACAAATGGTGTATTAGCGTGTACAAAGGTGTATTAGCGTGTAGGAGTGTATTGGCGTGCACAGTGAGTGTATTTGCGTGTACAAATGGTGTATTAGCGTGTACAAAGGTGTATTAGCGTGCACAGTGAGTGTATTAGCGTGTACAAAGCTGTATTAGTGTGTAGGAGTGTATTAGCGTGTACAGTGAGTGTATTAGCGTGTACAAAGGTGTATTAGCGTGTAGGAGTGTATTAGCGTGTACAGTGAGTGTATTAGCGTGTACAAAGGTGTATTAGCGTGTAGGAGTGTATTAGCGTGTACAGTGAGTGTATTAGCGTGTACAAATGGTGTATTAGCGTGTACAATGGTGTATTAGCGTGTAGGAGTGTATTAGCGTGTACAGTGAGTGTATTAGCGTGTACAAATGGTGTATTAGCGTGTAGAAAGGTGTATTAGCGTGTAGGAGTGTATTAGCGTGCACAGTGAGTGTATTAGCGTGTACAAAGCTGTATTAGCGTGTAGGAGTGTATTAGCGTGTACAGTGAGTGTATTAGCGTGTACAAAGGTGTATTAGCGTGTAGGAGTGTATTAGCGTGTACACGGCTGTATTAGCTTGTAGGAGTGTATTAGCGTGTACAGTGAGTGTATTAGCGTGTACAAAGGTGTATTAGCGTGTAGGAGTGTATTAGCGTGTACAGTGAGTGTATTAGCGTGTACAAAGGTGTATTAGCGTGCAGGAGTGTATTAGCGTGTACAGTGAGTGTATTAGCGTGTAGGAGTGTATTAGCGTGTACAAGGCTGTATTAGCGTGTAGGAGTGTATTAGCGTGTACAAAGGTGTATTAGCGTGTAGGAGTGTATTAGCGTCCACAGTGAGTTTATTTATGACAGAGGAAGAGTGACCAGCATTACCGCAATGTAATCTGCTGTCACTTTGCTTACGCATGTAGTTGTCTTTGCAGAACACTCACGCACTATCGACAGACTCAGTGCAGCTCTCTAGAGTGTGAGTGTGTGTTACACTCTGGTGGAGAAGTCTGAGCTTAGACGTTACGACTATGACTTAGACGTTACGACTATGACTTAGACGTTACGACTATGACTTAGACGTTACGACTATGACTTAGACGTTACGACTATGACTTAGGCGTTACGACTATGACTTAGACATTACGACTATGACTTAGACGTTACGACTATGACTTAGCGTTACGACTATGACTTAGACATTACGACTATGACTTAGACGTTACGACTATGACTTAGACATTACGACTATGACTTAGGCGTTACGACTATGACTTAGACATTACGACTATGACTTAGACGTTACGACTATGACTTAGACATTACGACTATGACTTAGACGTTACGACTATGACTTAGACGTTACGACTATGACTTAGACGTTACGACTATGACTTAGACCTTACGACTATGACTTAGACGTTACGACTATGACTTAGACATTACGACTATGACTTAGACGTTACGACTATGACTTAGACGTTACGACTATGACTTAGACGTTACGACTATGACTTAGACCTTACGACTATGACTTAGACATTACGACTATGACTTAGACATTACGACTATGACTCAGTGAAACTTAAAACAAACTTAAAACGACGTACAGTTGCCAGTATGCTTCAAAATTGAATTAACTGAAGTAAGGTGTAATTAATGACGAATCGAAGCCTTGCTGACATGATGCAGTATTGCTGACATGATGCACTATTGCTGACATGATGCACTATTGCTGACATGATGTAGTACTTATTGTCCACATACATTAGGAAGTCTAATACACGCTTTTTATCAAGCACACTCACAGTCATGTGCAGTGGTAGATACATGTGCGTGCAGTAGATACATGTGCGTGCAGTAGATACATGTGCGTGCAGTAGATACATGTGCGTGCTGTAGATACATGTGCGTGCAGTAGATACGTACATGCCATGCAAGATGTCAAATGTAACAAGTACGGCTGTACAAGCTGTGCGAAGAATTTATAACTTGAGACTCGCATTCAATTGCAAAGGCCGTTTTACGAAGTACATGTTATTGATTTTAGAATAACTCTGTCGAGAGTGTGTCAGCTTAAATGTTGTTATGGAGTTGTGAACTCTTTATAACTTCTTAATTTATTCGTGTAACGTGAAGTGTCTATTGCCTACAGGAAACAAAGCAATGGAATTTGAGATAGGATTTGGCGTACTGCTTAACTTGAATTGCGGACAGTAACAGTTTTACTGTTGGAGAGCAGACTGTGATGTGATGTGATGTGATGTGATGTGATGCTGAGCGCAACGCTTTGTGCAGAACTGACAGGGTTCCGTATGCAGTAGTCGGAGTTTGGAGTGAAGAACTGCTGGCCATATAGTGGCCGGTATAGACACACGACAAAGTTAAGGGCAATGCCGCACGTTTCTGTAGGCTATCTCAAGACACTTGCGTAATTGACTCCATGGAGGAGAGTCCTTCCTGGGAGAAACACTGTCTTGGCCAACTATAAGATTCTGAGACAATGCTGGACTGTCAGGCTTTGCCACATAATCGTCGTTTCCCAAAATATTTTTCCTGAAAGGTACCGTCTGGTGGGAGACAGAGTGACTCAGACAGAGACAGGGACGAGCTGAACGTATCTGAAAGACAGTTGGACCGCTTAACCTTTTAAAGCCTAATGGCTACTGCATGCATCAACAGTTGTAACGTTCAACAATTCTACATTCTGCCCACACTGTATTTATGTCTACTGTATTATATTACGACAAACAGCGACTTTTGCCTTGTATAACATAAATTGATTTTAATCTTAATTCACCGTGCATTTTCATAATTTAAAAATAAACACCACAAAATGCACAACTTTCAAGGCGCAGACCAGCTCCTTATATCATGATTTTTGTAACCGTTAAGGTTAATAATGTAAGGATTTATACAATTCTAAGGTTACTAAGAAGTTGTGATATAAATACATAGCTTCAGTCTTGTGATGTGGAAGATTTTGAAAGACGAAGACCCTTTAAAGACATAGTGTAAGCTGTTTCATATAAAGACCCAGTTCGTACCGCGCAGTAAACACCTTTCATCTCGGTTACAAAAACAAACCGAGATGAAGAGTGTTTACTGCGCGGTACGAACTGGTCTTTATATGAAACATTTACGCTTCGTCTTTAAAGGGTCTTCGTCTTTGAAACGGCGACACTGTAGAAGACTGAAGCTATGTATTTATATCACAACTTCTTAGTAACCTTAGAATTGTATAAATCCTTACATTATTAACCTTTTAAAGCCTAATGGCTACTTGATGCATCAACAGTTGTAACGTTCAACAATTCTACATTCTGCCCACACTGTATTAATGTCTACTGTATTTATATTACAGCAAACAGCGACTTTTGCCTTATATAACATAAATTGATTTGTTTTTGTAACCGAGATGAAAGGTGTTTACTGCGCGGTACGAACTGGGTCTTTATATGAAACAGCTTACACTTCGTATTTAAAGGGCTAATGTTCGTGCATGCAGGTGGTGATAGTGACGATAAACAAGCACAAAATGAGAACAATCGAACGTTCTACTGATATCTCTTCGTAAGTAATTAGCCGTAATTTAAATATTAATAACGTATTGGAATAATTATCACTTGTAGTTGGATTACCTGAAAACATTTCGTCCGAAAGAGTATGTATGTGTGTATGTATGTAGTATGTATATGTATGTTATTGTGATGTATGTTATGTAGTATGTGTAGTATAGTAGTATGTATGTGTATGTATGTGTGTATGTATGTATGTATGTATGTATGTACGTATGTATGTATGTATGTATGTATGTATGTATGTATGTATGTATGTATGTATGTACGTATGTATGTATTGTATGTATGTATGTATGTGATGTATGTATGTATGATGTATTATATGTATGTGTGTATGTAATGAATGAATGCATGAATATGTATGTATATGTGTGTGTACCAGTGATCAGCCCGTCGCAGAGACCTCTACCTGACAACACACAACACTCACAACAGACAGACATCCATGCCCCCCGGCGGGATTCGAACCCACAATCCCAGTAAGCGAGCGGTCGCAGACCCACGCCTTAGACCGCGCGGCCACTGAGATCGGCAGCAGCTATTATAAAAAGGTAAAGCAATCCCATTACAGGCCTTGGCAGGCCCTTAGGGCTCCAGGAGGTAGAGGCTCCCAGGTTTTTAGACAATCGGCACATGAAGGTGGTAAGGTTGTCAGCCCTACGCACCGGCCGCCTTTACCCCCCAGGAAATATTCCTGGTACTCATTTCTGTTAGAGGCTGAGTCGACCCCAGGGCCCAGCAGCTATTATACCAAACATAATTCGATTTTACGTAACTTCAGCAGCTGATACAGCATTGTAAAATAAAGGAATTTAGGCTGTGGCTGCAGATTGTCATAGACAGACGCAACAGCACAACGCAACCCGCTACACTAAACCTCATTTTATTCTCGCACCCGATGGTTGCCGCTTTCCACTGCAGCCCAGACGTGCGAAGCTTTGACGATCGCAACTCGTCTTCTTGGAATCGTGTTTACAATGGCGCTAAAAGTATATGAGAACCGTTCCAATTTAAGTTTGACAAATAAACTTCCACCTAGTCGATTACTGGGTCGAAGTACTTGTGCAAGTTGGACGTGACGTCTGCACAGTGATTGCCTGCGGCCAGGAGTGCTACGTCAAACGGGGCCAGCAGTGGGCACGTTGCGTGGTTGTCACCTGAGCAACGTGCCCACTGCTGCTGTGTCCATTCAAGGCGGTAACTTGAACAGTATAGCTTTGTATGGTGCTGCAACGTGGACACTTGGGAAAGTAGATCAGAAGTATCTGGAAAGTTTTGAAATGTGGTGCTGGAGAAGAATGGAGATCAGTTGGACCGATCGTGTGAGAATTGAAGAAGTATTACACAGAGTCAAGGAGGAGGGAATATCGTACATACAATAAAAAGAAGAAAGGCTAACTGGATTGGTCACATCTTGCGTAGAAACTGCCTTCTGAAACATGTGATTGAAGGAAAGTTAGAAGGAAGGATAGAAGTGACGGGATGACGAGGGAGAAGGCGCAAGCAGCTACTGGATGACCTTAAGAAAAATAGAAGATACTGGAAATTGAAAGAGGCACCACTAGATCGCACACTGTGGAGAACTCGCTTTGGAGAAGCCACAGACCTGTCGTAAGACAGACTGCAGAATGAATGAATGTTAGGCACCGATGGCTTCAGTTCGTTAGGACACTGCCAGTGCTTCAGTACCAGCACAGTGGCCGTTACCGCAGATGAAGCTGCTGCAGCCTGCCACTGAACCTCTGGAATAAAACTGCTAACGCAATGCGTGCCCCAGGCAAGTTACCTTCCTTGTCTTGACAAGCGACGAATGGTCTTCTCAAATGACCGTATTATCGACCTCCGGAACTTCCAGCAGATTTGCAAACGTTTAACCTCATTCTTCTCAGCAACATTATCTGCCATTGGTGGATTGGAACTACCGTGTGTCAAGTAACTGACAGCGCACATCGCAACACAAGATGTGTGTAAATGTGATTGTTACTTCACTTGTACTGTTTATTTAGCAAGGTTGCAGTACCTAGAACACACAATGTCAGTGACAGGCAAGTTAAAATTAACATGGAGCCTTGCTGCGTCCACAACCGATGGGGGAAAACCGAAGTACTCGGAGAAAATCCTACTCCATTGCTTACGTCACGGGACATTTCCCAAAACGAAATTAATAATAAAAAGTCACACGAATTTCTAAAAGAACTGATGGTGTTATGTTTTATTCTGCCACTTATCTCTGAATAATGCGTTCAGATATACATGCAGCATGAACACGTGGAGTGCAGACGATATCAATGCAGTACTGCTCACGCAGTAAGAGGCAGTTGAATGACGACTAAACCTAATCCTCGGTAGGTAACACGAACAACATTTGATATGGAACTACGTGAGTTTCCAAGTCTTGCCACCAGTAGCGCTAACACTGCAGTTGGGAAAATGGCTTCGCAAGTCCTGACGGTCACAAACACTTGTTCATACCACTTACCAAACAAGTTAGTTCTTATTCTTGTGCCTCTTAGTTCTTGAGCAATGTTATATCGAAATGATCTACATTCATTTGTTAAGTCTGCACAAACTAAAGATAGTATTATAAAGGTAGGGAATACATCTTTCTAAAAAATATGGTGTCACCAATGAAGTAAGGGCAAATTTAATTTTTGGAGTCTTGTTATCAGTCAGTTCATAATTGGTCTTCAGATTATATAAAACTCTAATTTCAAGCGCTATTTGTGTAGATGTGAAACTTGGTCTGTCACATTAAGGGAAGAACTTAGAGTAGGGCGACTATTCAAACCTTCTGGGAAGTTATGTCAGCCGGTGATGGGTGATGAGGGGTATCGTTAGACACGGCGTCATGTCCCGGAAGACTTGAGTCTTCATCAACAACGCCGCGAGAACTTCGACAGAGGCGTTAGTTATGTTTCTTTTGCTACATACATAATCATACATACATACATACATATATATGTATATAATGGCTCTGGGGCCCATACAACCTCCTATTCGAAAATTACCGGGTGCTCTTTAGCAGATGGTAAAGCAGCCATTGCGTGAAGCTGACCACTTACTTCCACGTCGTCCCGACGTTAAGAATGAGTGTAGCTGTACCTCAGATTCTACGTGTGCCTCCATGGAGAAAGGCGAATTCTGCCTGTACTCATGCAAGGCATGCTTACAGACAAAACATAACACGTTCAGTGCTAATGTGTGTTAGTGGTCGTTAGCGTAGGTTCCTCTATGGCAGTGCCGTTAGCTAATGAATCATTCTTCCTAATTATGTCTTTCGATGTTGAACGCCATGTTTTTCAAACAGGATTTGTTAGCAGACATAGCGAATTGTCTCCGTGACCTTCTGCTTTCATATTCGTGAAAGGCCGTTAATGATGCCCAGTGTGACAGACAGACAGACAGACAGAACAGCCTGTGAACAGTGCGAACGAAGATCATTACCTTAATAATGCGGACGGTAGATGCTGACACAGACGAAGGTAATTTTGTTTTGTTGTTTAGAACAGTTTTTGAAGGAGGCGACTCGCAGTAACGCAATATTAGAATTGATCTTAAAGAAATGGTATCTAACGGAGCACGCTGGGTTCAGCTGGCGCAGGATAGGAACAAGTGACGGGATCATGTGAACATGGCAATGATACTTCGGGATACATTGAATGCGGCGAATTTCTTGACTAGCTGAGGAACTGTTCATTCTCAATAGGATTCGTCTTCGTGGAGTTAGATGCGCAATAATTGTGTAAAAACTCGACTAGAATTGCTGTTTCTTAATGCCGTTTTTTTTGCGTGGTGAAGGGCCCCGCAGCAGATGCTACGGACGCGCCGCAGCCTTAAAGCTTCTTGTGCAACCCCTGTGATGAAGATGAGCAGTTTTTTTTACCAAGTTTTACAATTAATGTAGCACCAGTGGAATGAAATTGACAGGGGAAAACCGACAACTCGGAGAAGAACCTGTCCCAGTGCCACTTTGTCCACCACAAATCTCATATGGACTGACCCGGGATCGAACCCGGGCCTCCGCGGTGAGAGGCCTGCGACTAACTGCCTGAGCCATGGCACGGCCTTCTTAATGCCGTAACATCACGCGTGTCTCTGCAAACACAACACTTAGTTCCTGTGGCTCAGTGACACAAGGCAGCTGCTGCTGTGGACGAGCCACGTCATAGCTTCTAACAAAACTTGCCATGTTACCTGTAGCTTTCGTAAAGACGAATTCCGTGCAGCAGAGTCCGTGAAAACTGTAGTTGCTCAGCTAGCCAGGGCATTTTTCGCCCTTATGAAACCCAAAATTTCATTACCGGGTTCACGAGAGCCCACCACTAAACCCTATCCCGTGCCATACTTATGTCCTATGCCTGTCAGTTTGCAATGGTGTCTTCTTCAGAGTTTCTGAGCAAAACTCTGTTAGCATTTCTCAGTTCTTCTTCCGACGCCACTCGACACACCCCTCTCGTGTTTCCCGTGTTCACCGTTCTGATGACATTTGGTAAATACTGTACTGTATGTGCATGTATATCCTCACTATGTACACAGTATAATGTGTATCGGGCTACTTACTATGTAATTTTCCCCACACCTCTCTCTCCTCGGCATCTCTCCTCCAACACCCTCGCTATATTCTTCGTTTGCTCAGGACGCCAGAACAGTTTGACACGCACTCACAAAAGGAACAATACAGGCATGTCAAGAACACTAACTGCGCAGTCCTTGCGCAATCTGATGTCTGGCATCATGCGGTTATACAGCAAGTAGCGTCGGTGCGCGCCTTATGACAGGACTAGTGTCCGATTGGCCGGGTTCTCGGCTGCCTGCCTACGTCAGTAACCACAAACTCGCCCTAATCACTTTTACCCTGAAGACAGAGGTAACACGTGCCCTCGAAAGTTTGATATCCACGCACAGAAGTACACGTTGTCACAACCCAGGTGCCCACAGTCAGCACAGTTACTGCCATAAACACCTGACAACTTTATCGCTTGCCAAATTATCGTGTACAGTAACACGAAAATCACGATGTTATGGCCGCTGCCACGGCTGGCAGGAGCTGAAAGCAGATGTCGACAGGTGTGGGACGAACGGCCTAGAAATTTTCTGTCTTCTAGGTTTAAAATGCTGCAAGAAGAATTACTGCAGAAAATAGAGCGAGTATTACAATCTGAGCCACAGCACTCGTGTGTCTGCTGCACGTGTCGACAGGTGACTGTGTGACGCGCTGAACACAGGCAGGATCGCGTGTGTGGTTCAGAGTGCGCTAGGGCGACACGCTGAACACAGCAGGATCGCGTTGTGTGGTTCAGAGGTGCGCTAGAGCGACACGCTGAACACAGGCAGGATCGCGTTGTGTGGTTCAGAGGTGCGCTAGGGCGACACGCTGAACACAGGCAGGATCGCGTTGTGTGGTTCAGAGGTGCGCTAGGGCGACACGCTGAACACAGGCAGGATCGCGTTGTGGTTCAGAGGTGCCTAGGGCGACACGCTGAACACAGCAGGATCGCGTTGTGTGGTTCAGAGGTGCGCTAGGGCGACACGCTGAACACAGGCAGGATCGCGTTGTGTGGTTCAGAGGTGCGCTAGGGCGACACGCTGAACACAGGCAGGATCGCGTTGTGTGTTCAGAGGTGCGCTAGGGCGATACGCTGAACTGCTGGAAGTTAGGTGACACTCGTAGGAGGAAGTGTAAGGAGCTTTATGTAGGCTACCAAAGTGGAAAGGAAATCATTTAAAGTCTAATGAAGGCAGCTTACGTAAATTATGCAAATGGCATGACAGCTCTCTTCCAAATAACCACTTAGAAGATTTACTTGTATGTGCTGTGATACACGAACTTCTCTTTCTCAGTACAGACCTACTTTCAAATAAACAAGTCCAATTTTAAGGCACCAACAAACTGCACCAGATATTGGTACTTTGGTGGTTGCAAAACAAATGAAGCAATACATGAGTACAATTCGGTGAAAATGTGCAAATTAAAAAAAAAACAATTATACAGACCGGTGTCTAATTTTTTGCCCTTTGCTGTATTTTATTAATTTGTTAGGTATCAGCTAAAATTCGTAACACAAAAATGATTCTTGGTGACAGGCATGGGGAAATTTACAGTGACGGAAATACAGGGCATACACAAAAGAATGGTGCGGTTTCAATAGTGAATACTATTGAAACCGCACCATTCTTTTGTGTATGCCCTGTATAAAACGTGCCAACAATTGCAAGATGCTTCTTCGTCAAATGTGGTTAGAATTATAACGTTTGGGTTCGTATGCGTAGCGTTGCTTTACGTAGCATTATATATATATAAGGCTATGTGTGTATGATTAGCGTTGCTATTGTTGCGAACATACACTGAAGCAGAACGCTCCTGATTTGTGAAATCCTTCGAAAAAGTTTCCAAGGCGGTAATGCTTGAAGCATGTGCAAGCTGACTGCGCAGTGACAATTACCACTGCTGTGCTAGTGTCAGCGAAGCCTGAGGCCCGAGTTCGATCCCTGGTCAGTCTATGTGGGATTTGTGGTGGAAAAGTGGCACTGGGACAGGTTTTTTCCCCGAGTACCTCGGATTTCCCTTGTCAGGTTCATTGCACCAGTGCTCCATTACAAGGAAAAACGAAAAAAAAAAAATCATCTTCATCACAGCGTTGCACAATAAGCCTCAAGGCTGCGGTGCGTCCGTAGCTTCTGCTGCGGGGCCCTTCACCACAAAAAGAAACAGAATATTACGACACTGCACGCCTAACTTCATTGCCGTGTTTGCCACAGCCAACCTTTCAACTTCGGATATCGCTGTTTGCTCATATCGACGTAAATTTACATAAGGAATGTTATACCGAAGTGTGGCAGATTCCTCCTGAAACACCCTGTATATTAGCTCTGTTATCGAACAAGTCAGTGTGGTAAGATTTTGAATAAAAATGTTAGCCTGTGTAGTTAACTGGAACATTCTAAATAGCTTACTAATGGCCCACGACATTTATAAAGCTATAACAGAACAATACAGTGAGAATGATATTCGTAAGAAGGAACAGAATTATTCCTACAGACTGGCTAACTCCACGGAGCAGGATCCATCTTGACAAGCTGACACTCGCTCAGCTATCCAATGAGTTCCCCACGTTCGTTACTGTGTCTGTCCTGAGACAGAAGACTCGTGTCCGACTTCTGACATCGTATTGCTTTACACAGTAGACACACTTTGAAAGCTGCTTGTTGTCACTTTCAGTTTGGTAGACGGTACTGGCATGCAACACAGTTGTAGACTAGGCAGTTTCTACGAAATATAGCACTGTTATGTAGAACTTTACAAGCACATTGTTACCAACGAGATTCTCATGTACACATGAAATTTGACGTCAGAGAAAATCATTTGAAAGTTGATTCTGGAAGCTATTGTGAATTAATTTGCATATGAATTCAGTCTTTGAAGCCCGTAGCAGCGTGAATACTCGATAATCAGATATCTCGCCGACGAACCGTGTCTATCGCCTGAAACACATCAGGCAGTTTCACGTCAGAGCAAACCAAGTCCCTAAAGCGGTGGCCCTACTTAGCAGGCGTCATCAAACAGCGACAGTCAGCAATGTACAGCACTGTCCTACAGTACACAGGTGTACTCCACTTTAGAGTACCCACAACAGCCCAGTACCCTTTATGTTCGCATGCACCCGCAGGAACATAATTGCAATTTGAGGAATAACTTTGCTTTCCCGGTGCACTTGCTGTGACAGGGGCCCACTGCACCTGGTGCTTGATGAGCCTTGGGAAAGTAATTCAGCCGAAATTTCAAGCATATCGTTATTTGGGAAATGGGTCCACTTGCTTGATCGCAGACAACCCCCCCCCCCCCCCCCCCCCCGAATGCGATTGGAATTGGCTCAACAGCCCTGGTACACTTTGCTGGTAACAGTCATGCCGTGAGAGGAATTGGCTACTACGTACAGGATGTTTGTTGTGCGGACAAACTGTGCCTTTTTGTTGAAAAAAATTATTTTCTCTTACGCTGCGTCACGTTTCTTGCATTTACTTTCTTCCTGCGGTGCACCGTTTGGGTGAAAAAAGAGGGATGGATGTTAGTTTGTGGACATTCATTCATTCTGCAGTCTGTCTTACGACAGGTCCACAGCCTCTTCCAAAGCGAGTTCTTCACACAGTGCGATCTAGTGCTTCCTCTTTCAATTTACAGTATCTTCTCTTTTCCTTAAATTCATCCAGTAGCTGCTTACGTCTTCTTCGTCTTCCCGTCACTTCTATCCTTCCCTCTACCTTTCCTTTAATCACATGTTTCAGAAGGCAGTTTCTACGCAAGATGTGACCAATCCAGTTAGCCTTTCTTCTTTTTATTGTATGTACGATATTGTGGACATTACTACCTGCTTTTATAAATAGAGATTTTATAATATTGCTGGATTTCTCTCTCTCTCTCGGAGGAGAGAATTTTCTTTATATTTATCCTTTCTTCTACTGCGCTTCGTCTGCGGAAAAGAGGATGTTGCGGACGGAAGGACATACATTGTGCTTCATTCTTGAGCACGTGTGTAGCAATACAGTGCAGTGTGTTGTCAGCATCGTCGTACAATCAAAGACTTTATCACTTCGTTGCCAAATCCAGTCACCTTTCTAACTCCATCGAGAGGAATTATTTTTCGATTCCTCATGCAGTCAAGAAATTCACCACAGTTTATGCAGCCCGAAGAGTCTTTACCTCCCTCAAAAGGTGCTGTCACTGGTCCGTATCCTGAGCCAGATGAAACCACTTCGCAACGTTCCATCCATCTGAATGTTATACAGCGGTACTCGTCATCCGTGGTCAACTGCGATCGGACAGACACACCACTGCTAGCGGGGAATTCCCGCCCATAGGAAATAATGTAAAATGTGTGTTGATGTGGCCAGCGCCTGCAATTGCATGTGAGCGCGAGAAATGATTTATTGTTCAAGTCTGCCGTATTAGCGGCCTCTTTTATTGCACTGCACAGCTAAACACTTGTGTTTTTAAATAACAAATATTGTTTCCGTTTACGCTTTGCCCATTTCCAGCCATGAGTGGTGCAACAAATCACTGTTGTTTGCACAAGTCTGTTTGTCACGCTGTGACATCTGACTGCAACACAGACATTTGGTGAGAACGTGCAGACAGTGACGTGTTCGTCACGAAGTGGCATCTACAGGTGGTGTTGCGACAGCTGTCGTGAATATGTCGGCGATGACTGACATGCCGGCAGAAATTAAAGCTTACGAACAACAGATACACATAACGATGTACGTGTCGTGCGCTGCACACAACAACAGGACTAACTGCGCGTTGTTAGTTATTTGATTATTATGCAGTGTATTTACAATTACATGCCTGTAACAAACCATGTTTCTACGGTATACAGTGTTGCAGCTATTCTGTAGTTACAGTTTGTTCTACATGTAATGCCATTTCCCATGCTCAATGTTCTGTACTTTACACCAGTACTTCCCGCAGTACGTGTGCAGTGCCCAGTATGGCTGTTGTCTGTAGTTCCTCGATGTCGTGCTTTGCAGGTACGTTGCTCAGGTATTTTGTGAGTGATTTTGACATGGTTCCAGTTGCCGCTGTTGTTACTGGTACCACTTTTGTTTGTACATTGCACATGCGCTGTGTTTCTGTAGTAAGGTCTTTGTATTTTAGGATCTTCTCGGCTTCTTTCTTGATCACATTTATATCTTCTGAAATTTCAATGTGCATACATGATCCTTTTTCATTGTTCCAGATTATGATGTCCGGTTTATTGTTAGGGATGTTTCTGTCGGTTTGCAATTGTTGATTCCGTAATATGGTTACCTTACCTTCAGGACTTATTATATTATTATTATTATTATTATCGCGTATGGTTTAGCGCCGGCTTATGATTGGCCCTGCGCTATTACGCCTGCAGGAATATAAACAGGCTGAACAATTTAATTGATTTTATTACGCTTTTGTGTGCTGTTGTGCCTGTGTTGTGCCTGTGCTGTTTGTGCCTGTGCTGTTGTGCCTGTGCTGTTGTGCCTGTGCTGTTTGTGCCTGTGCTGTTTGTGCTGTGCTTGTGCCTGTGACACCACTCACACAGATCAGTGTGTCAGGCAACCTGATAACATTCATAATCTGTTAAGTCAGCACTCACACTGTGGAGGTAGTGACCGCCGTGCAGTTGTGTGATGTGTGCGTGCTGACTGTAATGGCTCTGTGCTGCCTGTTGATACACTGAGTTGAATTGAAGTGAATTGTTTGTCTAGTATTACTATTATTAATTATTATTATTATTATTATTATTAAATCACAAATGTAGTGACGGTGATTCCCCCCGTATAGCTCTGTCTTACTGGCTTTTCAACTACTTTCAGCAAGAACTGAAGTAGTGAGCAGTAGATGGGAGAGAATGGCGAATGCACGGGAGATTAGAATTGTGCTGTAACTGAGTACACAAGTACCAACAACACAACTACTTATTGGTTCTTATTAATGTCTTCAGGTGCACGTTCGTGGTCCATGGACGTAATCCTAGGTGAGCGGGAAGATTTTGCTTAGAGTTGCTCAACAGTTTGGCCCATATGTTTGGGGACACGAATTGAAACCTCTCTCTGTTGGCAAATTTGTGGTCCACATATCTTCAGAAGTGCGGAGAACTGTTACGTATTCCTTCCTCAAAAATTCGGCGCCGTAGATTCAGGGAAACGAATAATGGGGACGTGGGTAACGAGGACTTCCTGCACGCCCGCCTAAGCATTCTTATTGAACGCGGGGTTTCCTTCAGGTTCTCTCACCATTAGGCTGTGTGAATTTCTCATTTCTGCGATGTGTGCTGCGTGTCCTGCCAATGTGATTCTGATCTCAATAGTATTTGGTAAGGGGTACAAGTTGCGAGCCTCTTCATTACGCAGTTTTCTTCAGCCTCTTTTTCCTTCTTCCCGCTCAGATCCAGATAGTTTCTAACGCCCTTCACTTAGTGTGGCAGACCAAGTTTCACACTCATACGACAACATGTAAACCTGTAGTTTTGTTTGTGTCTTCAGATAGCAAAGGAGAACAAGGGTCTGAGCCGTACGGTCGCAACAATACCCTAATTTAATTGGCTGATGTTTCGTTCTTCGCGAATGAAATATTTATTTATTAAAGTTGTTGACACTTATTTGAACTTTTTCACACTTTAAAAAGGATTTGTTGGCTTTTTTATGCTGTTGTTCGGTCCTGAATTTTGTGTTTATTTTAATAACATTCTGGGTTTTGTCCAGTAAATTAATGTTAGTAGCGTAGAATCTTATTAATATTCAAACTGAATGAACATGATGGAATTTACGTTTATTACATGACAGTAACTTCCAGTCTGTTTCCAACCAAAGCCACTGACACTACCAAAGTCAGCACCTTAATACGAATTTTTTGAACAGCAGAAATGAACACACGTTACTGCCCCCAAGCTGTTGACCTTAACAAAAACAGATATTACTTTTTGCGATTTGAGTTCTTCACGGCTCTGGTTATGACAATTTTTGTCCTCCGGCATGTAACCCACGGTCTTGTAAAATTGTGCCAACGTTTCAAGGTACCTGCTACCTCCATTAGGCTATACTGATCGTATTTAGTTAAACACCTATCGTCTCTAAAAATGTTTCAAATAAAAGACGCAGGTCTTATTGATTTCTGTATCTCATGCTACGTGTGGAGGGTTTTTTTTTACAACAGTTTCTGAGGTAATCGATAAAGTTTAATTTGGGCTTCATGTAAAGTAGGGGTTTTCATTCACCGTTGCCAACCCAGGATAATTTAGCTCAGTAAGTACAGGGTGAATGAAAGCCTGCTTGACGATTTTAATGAAATACGAGTATTGTGACAATGCAGAGACTCTAATGACACGAGGCCTCTTGTCGCTCACGTACAGGCGTTCGATATTAGCTTCCTTTGTTACCCGCCGTACTGGCTGCAGCACAACGCGGCCCACCCTTCCCGCCTTCGTGACGAGTTGCTGTAAATTTTGTACGGACGTACATCACATCCTTCACGAATCCTAGGGAGTAAAAGATCTGGGGAGTGTGGGGACCATTCAGTGGGTCCAACAAGTCCCGTCCTCTTGCTGGGAAACTGTCAAAACAGCAGCGGACCTATGTGGGAATGTGGCTGTGCTCCATCTTGTTATGCGCCATCTTGTTGAACAACAATGGTGCGCCATCTTGTTTTGAATAGTCATGGTGCGCCATCTTGTTGAACAATGGTGGCGTTATTTTGATCCTGCAGCTGCGGCATCAGGTAATGTGACAGCATCTCACAGGCAGTTAACAGGGCGAACTGGGGCATGCTGCGGCGAATATGGGAAGAATTATGCTTTATATTGTTCATACTGTCCTGGCCTTCCATAGGTAAACACAACTTCTGATACACAGCGGGGTAAAAAACACAACTATATTTTACCTCTTGAAGTTTTAATATGTAACATTATTTGTTGATTTGTGATTTTGTGTAATTCACGATATGGGTCCCTGATGATGGTCCCAAAATAGGGAACCGAAATATGTTGGACTGATTTTACTGTAAAAATTGTATTGTATAATAAATAAGAAGTGTGCATTTTGTTGGTTTAAGAAATGTGTGAAGAATTATACTATTGTTGGTACAACTGGAGGGCAGCAAAGGGCTGCAGATAGACGTAACGTCGCTCCTCGTATTGTGTAAGACATTTCAAGTCGCTACAAGTTTCCCTATTTTCACAACATTTTATTAAAACTCTCAAGTAGGTTTTGGCCCACTCTGTATTTAGTGTCAATCCGTAAAATATGAATTTTATGTGAACTTATTTAGTGGTTTGAGCGATCGAACTTACATACAGACGGACAGACGTGATGTCCTCACAATTGTTGCGAGGCACGTTCGCACAAATAGCGAAAAGCTTCTGTTAGCTTTATGCCTGTCCTTCCATCCGTCTGTCTGTCTGTCCGCATGTATCAGGGCCGCTCCCACTGGGCGGATTTTCGGGAAATTTGATTTTGGGGACTTTTACGAAAATTCGTCCACCCTCCAAAATTGGTTAAAATGGGACAATATCGGGTACTTTACGTGATGAGCTAGGTACGATCATATTGTTGACAGCAGTACGTTCGTATTGTTGACAGCAGTACGTTAATATTGTTGACAGCAGTACGTTCATATTGTTGACAGCAGTACGTTCATATTGTTGACAGCAGTACGTTAATATTGTTGACAGCAGTACGTTCATATTGTTGATAGCAGTACGTTCATATTGTTGACAGCAGTACGTTCATATTGTTGACAGCAGTACGTTAATATTGTTGACAGCAGTACGTTCATATTGTTGATAGCAGTACGTTCATATTGTTGACAGCAGTACGTTCATATTGTTGATAGCAGTACGTTCATATTGTTGACAGAAGTACGTTCATATTGTTGACAGAAGTACGTTCATATTGTTTACAGAAGTACGTTCATATTGTTGACAGCAGTACGTTCATATTGTTGACAGCAGTACGTTCATATTGTTGACAGCAGTACGTTCATATTGCTGACAGCAGTGCGTTCATATTGTTGACAGAAGTGCGTTCATATTGTTGACAGAAGTGCGTTAATATTGTTGACAAAAGTACGTTCATATTGTTGACAGCAGTACGTTCATATTGTTGATAGCAGTACGTTCATATTGTTGACAGCAGTACGTTCATATTGTTGACAGCAGTACGTTAATATTGTTGACAGCAGTACGTTCATATTGTTGATAGCAGTACGTTCATATTGTTGACAGCAGTACGTTCATATTGTTGATAGCAGTACGTTCATATTGTTGACAGAAGTACGTTCATATTGTTGACAGAAGTACGTTCATATTGTTGACAGCAGTACGTTCATATTGTTGACAGCAGTACGTTCATATTGTTGACAGCAGTACGTTCATATTGTTGACAGAAGTACGTTCATATTGTTGACAGAAGTACGTTCATATTGTTGACAGCAGTACGTTAATATTGTTGACAGCAGTACGTTCATATTGTTGACAGCAGTACGTTCATATTGTTGACAGCAGTACGTTCATATTGCTGACAGCAGTACGTTCATATTGCTGACAGCAGTGCGTTCATATTGCTGACAGAAGTGCGTTCATATTGTTGACAGAAGTGCGTTCATATTGTTGACAGCAGTACGTTCATATTGTTGACAGCAGTACGTTCATATTGTTGATAGCAGTACGTTCATATTGTTGACAGAAGTGCGTTCATATTGTTGACAGAAGTGCGTTCATATTGTTGACAGTAGTACGTTCATATTGCTGACAGTAGTACGTTCATATTGCTGACAGCAGTACGTTCATATTGCTGACAGCAGTACGTTCATATTGCTGACAGCAGTACGTTCATATTGTTGACAGAAGTACGTTCATATTGTTGACAGCAGTACGTTCATATTGCTGACAGCAGTACGTTCATATTGTTGACAGAAGTGCGTTCATATTGTTGACAGCAGTACGTTCATATTGTTGACAGCAGTACGTTCATATTGTTGACAGCAGTACGTTCGTATTGTTGATAGCAGTACGTTCATATTGTTGACAGAAGTACGTTCATATTGTTGACAGAAGTGCATTCATATTGTTGACAGCAGTACGTTCATATTGTTGACAGCAGTACGTTCATATTGCTGACAGCAGTACGTTCATATTGCTGACAGCAGTACGTTCATATTGTTAACAGCAGTACGAAATATTTTGTAGCTCGACAACATTGCAAAGGGAGCCCATTCTTGCGTTTCCATGGCAACACTCAACTGTTCAATATTGCTGACAGCTACATGTAGGTCAATAATACAAAGGGAACGTATCGTTGCCTTATCACGGCAAAAATGGTTACGCGAACGCGCCACAATCGTACGTTATACTACATTGCCTATCTTGTTTTTTATGAAATTATTTTAATTATTGGTACAGACATTCACTGTGTATGGGTAACAGTCACTTAACTAAGCAAGGCACCAAACAACCAATCATGTAACTACATAACCAGTTACGTCTCACCTAACCAGCTAACTAGTTGCGGTAACTGACGGTGGTGTACTGCTGTCAGCCCATAGCGTTCCCAGCTACCATTACGTCAACACGCTCAGGTGTGTGTCCTGTACCCACTGTGTGGGAGCGTGGCTGGCCTCAAGAAATGGTCTGAAGTTGCTGACGAGGGGAAAATTCCCGTGCAGGAATATACGGTCATCAAAATGGCCTCTCAATGTGCACTAGGAACTGCTGTATGCCAATTGTCGACCTCTCCCACGTAGGTACACTGTTTACAGTGTATGTTCCACACGGTCAATTGGTCATACAGCTTCTTGGCGATATGCAGATGACTGTCATACCAACAACGACACAGCAACAACACCGCTGCTCGGACTGCCGTCCTCAACTGACTACGTGCTGCCTCGTTACCACGTCCGCCCTCATCCGCTACACAACGCGTGCTAAGCAACGTGCCCACGACAGTGGCTGAACATTGCGTGATTACCACGACAGACACGAGTTGCCGCGCACACGAACTTGGTGCCCGCCTAAACTTGCGTCTCTGAGCACAGATGGCAGCAGATACGTTTGGAGACTGGTCTACACAGCGAGTTATCCAGTTGACAGCGCTATAAAATAACTGGCGGCCGGGGTAGCTCAGTCGGTGTAGCGACTCGCTAGGGGCTGAACGGTCCGGGAATCGAACCCCGGTGGGGCAAGATTTTCTGCACCCTACCAGATCGGCCCTGGAGCCCACCCATCCTCCTGTACAATGGGTACCGGGTCTCTTTCCCAGGAGTAAAGCGGCCGGGGCGTGGCGCTGAGGTCAATAATGGGTAGACCTTTCCTTTACTATTAAGGAAGTAAGATGCACGGCAGCATAGAGAGGGGAATACACGTCAAGTAAAATTAAACATCTGCGATGGGTGGGTCGTAGTGTCGTAAGTCGCGTAATTGTGCTGTATGAACTGCATATTATCACGAATTAGGCCACACCCAATTAATTCCATGTAATTTCCGATCTATCAGTCTCTAATCATCCTATTATTCACCACCAATCAGAACTACTGACATTATCCTTCGTAAGTCTACATAATGTGTGGGCCTGTAACTGCACAGATGGCCGTTTGCTGTAACATAGACAGACAGTTACAGCGCGATGTGGAACGTCAGGTGCTGTCACGCTAGACACGCTGTGCAGTGGCTGTGATGGCCGCTGTATATCGGCAGGACAGTCCACCTCAGGAGGACTTCAAAGCAGCAACAGAGGCTGCCACCACGTGTTGTGACGTGGAGTGAAGACTCCTTTGGAACACGGCAATCTCTACGCCGTTGGTAGCAAACCGCAGCACGGAGACGGCCGACAGCCTTACAGAGGAGGATCACAGGGCGTCAGCGACATGCGCCAAAGACGTGTGACTTCTGTTGAAACGTCTATGCAGCACTGTAGCTTTACAAAGGCATGACAGTGCGGCAGCTGACGTCGGCCGTCGTGTGTGGCTGGCAGGCTGGAGCGAGGGCGACCTAACGACGTAAATGCGGGGAAACCTACATCGGAACCCCCCCGCCGGAAGACCACTGCCTGTATCGGATATACGAAGATCTAAAGCTCAGTTCTAAACATTGACAGCTTGTAATTTAGGTTGTGTGTGTCGCAGTGACGTGGAGACACCACAGCGTTTGAGGCAGTTACGTAATGTGCCAGCAATGACACAACACGTTCGATACGTCTGCTGCAGTGTGGCCTGACCTAACTAAGATATCAAACGCTGCTGCTGCTTTACCGGTGACCTGTTCTGCTCACTTGGTCCTCTCCTTCATTCCTCGCTGTCCACGCTTCTTCCTCACACAAAGCGCGTGTTGCCCTAAAATACTGCACTTTTGACGTGAATACGTCTTTAAATTTGCTTCCGTAGTGGGAGCCAATTCAGAAAACTGATGATAACAAAATGGGGGGATACAGTTTGGCATTGCAGCTACATATCTATCGTCTACATCCAAAATGTAATTACACCACTCGATAGTTAAAGGATCAAAGAATTCATAACGTTGAGTGGGGACTGTGACGCCTCGCGCGCGGCGGAGGGGGAGGCGCCGCCATTTTCAGGTCGTTTCGTCGCGTCACATACTTTCGGTTTAGTATACATTTTGACTCGCAGAAGCTACGACGCTCGTTTCACTTTCTATTTACAGCTCTCCTCAATATTTATCTATTGCGTACACAAAACATGAGTGTGGAATACTTATGGTGAATATATATGGTGTTAAACTTAAAAATTTAAGAAACGAAATACAATGTCGGCCTATACTCGTCAAAAAGTCAATTCGAAATATATAAATCGTATAAGGTTGGAAAAGGCTTCTCAACAGCTATCCAGTGATACCCATAAAACACCATATCATACAGTGAAGCGGTGCCGGGAACGTAAAACAATGAGGGCGTCCGAGCGGATCCACGACTGCGCAGGTACATCTGACGCTGGGGCGGCCGAGCCTATGCAAGTCGATGATGTAATCGCTTGTGTATCAACGCCGGGCTGTATAGACATCGGTTGTGTGCGATCGCCGATTATGACGACACATTCGGCAGCAGCTAGTGCACATTTCACTACTACGTTTGTGAACAATTCATTCGGACATAAGTGTAACGTGTGTGACCGTCTATGGTTTCTGCGCTCCTTGAAGCCACCAAAGGGAAAACACTTAACGCTGCTTAGTAATCTCGATGTATCCTGCATGCCATTTGTATCGTACTTTTCGTATCACAGACCTATCATTAATAAAATTATAACACACTAATTAGTTGTTTACTTCAATTGTTTCCTGAACCCGACTAAAGCAACATGTTGCCATCATCAATAAAACATGCAGATACGAAGGACTTCTTACTGTTCAGCAATGACTATGACATACATATAATACGCTGCAACAAAATATTACCCGTTAACGTACACGTATTCACGTAAAACACACGGCCGTGTCCCCGACACAGCCACACCCAATTTTTTTTGTGGTGAAGGGCCCCGCAGCAGAAGCTACGGACGCACCACAGCCTTAAGGCTTATTGTGCAACCCTGTGATGAAGATGATTAGTTTTTTTCGTTTTTCCTTGTAATGGAGCACTGGTGCAATGAAACTGACAGGGGAAATCCGAGGTACTCGGGGGGAAAAACCTGTCCCAGTGCCACTTTGTCCACCACAAATTCCACATGAACTGACCCGGGACCGAACCCGGGCCTCCGCCATGAGAGGCCGGCGACTAACCGCCTGAACCATAAGCTGCACGTTAAGCAAATGTAATATTTTTCCTCCATCCTGAATTTATCAAAATACACTTGTAATAACTGGAATTGTACACTAGCATAGTTCTTACAATAATTACAGGGCACTGATGCCTCGACATTATGTGAACCCAATTCTGTATATTTAAATTTTATATCTTTGTGTACATTTAATAGCTGTCCAAGTGTTCAGTATTTATACGAACTGTCAGCTAGATCAAGGCTTTGTCCCCAGTTTGTATCCAATTCTTAAATTTATGCTTATTTCTACACGTAACCTTAAATTCATGTGTTTTCACAGTTAATGTTATATTTATATATGACTATACATTGCCCTAAAGCCACCCATGCCTCAATACATAATCATGTATTCATTTACGCCCCTATGCATAATGTTACATTCGTTCGTGTCTCTGAATTTAACCGTATGCAGTATTTATGTATGCCTCAATACATAATCACAATTCTTGTTTACTTCTGTCCGACATATTTTCTGCTGAGCGTTCGTTTGTTTGTTGCTTTGGCCCAGCAACTGCTTTACCCTTCACAATTTAACACGGTGTGTAGTATATAATTTCGCCGATCCCAGTGGCCGCGCGGTCTAAAGCGTGGGTCTGCGGCCGCTCGCTTGCTGGGATTGTGGGTTCCAATCCCGCTGGGGGCATGGATGTCTGTATCTTGTGAGTGCTGTGTGTTATCAGGTAGAGGTTTCTGCGTCGGGCTGATCACTCGTCCAGAGGAGTCCTACCGAGTGTGGTATGTCTGAGTGTGATCGTGAAGCCTCGATAATGAGGAGGCCTAGGCCCCCAAGGGGCTGTTGTGCCATTGGAAAAAAAAATGGGGTAGGTAGTGTCGGAGTCACTACCGCTGAGGTTTTTGGCGGAAAACGTCTTACCCAGGCGGTGTTGTCGGGGCGGGGTGTTTGTAGGGTTGGTAAGAAAGAAATGAGCGCAAGGAACTTGCATGTCTTTTATTTTATTTATTTCTGACAATGCTGACAAATTTGTAAAATTTTGTTGAAGACAGAACGACTTTTCAAAGTGCTCCGTCGCCAGACGCCAATCGGTTATAAACGCTAAATCTCGATTCTCAAACGTCTCATCTGCTTGTATTTCGTCGCATTCCATCGGTTCCATCTCACTGTCGACATCCATTGCCTGTGAACTTGCGTCTGGCGTTGCGGCGTCCGCGCGACTGGTGCTCGCCTCAACTTGTCGACGCTGCCTCATCCTCCGCATTCGTTCCGCTGCTGTCATAGGGGCGTTTTTGGATTCCTCATTTATTCTTCTTTCACTTTGTAAACGTTTACGATAGGCATTTACCTTCTTGTTTTCAAGATATTTCGACATTTTTTAAATTTTAGGGAAAATTTGTCCAAGTTCAACACTTTCTCACTGTATATTTTTTCAAGTTCTTTCACTATTGTCACTATTAGTGTTTTATTCCATAGTACTCGTCGAGCTCTGTTAAACGACACCTCACACAACGTCCTACGCTTACGCGTTCCCGAGCTATACTAATTTTGCCGCGCGGCGAACCGGTAATTTTCCACTCCAAATTGGCGACCATCTTGTGGCGGCGTGTGACGTCACGCACTCAAGGTTAATGTCGCGTAACATTCTTTCATCCTTGCTCTTTTAAACCGTGTATTGCTTATTTGGATATGCGTTATAGTTTTAAAGTTATTAAGATTTGTGTGGTATACACAAAATCGTAACATCCACTTTCGCATAGTTTCCCCCCATACCGGACCTGCGGTGTAAGACGAAAAAATTTGCGTAATTTCAGTCTATGTCATTCATTATTTTTGCATTTCCTGACTATCCCAATTGCTTACTACGCAACCTACACATCGTATTGCTGTTGTCATTAGTCGTACACTGTGACGTAACTCCGTCAGACAGCCCCTCTGTTGCACGCAGCACACAGCAGGCAGCTATCGACAGATTGCAATCTTGCAGTTAGACAGGGAATTCCCCTTCTTCCATAACACTTGTACAGGCGTTTGAAAGTGATCGGTCATGGCTGCAGGTTTTAAGCCTTTGAAGAATGAAGTGGTTATAAGAAATCAGAATTATATCGAAGATTTTTGAATTTTATGTTAGATATACTTATGCTCCCATGTTACTCATATCCTAAAGATACTAGTGTTGTAATCACACGAGACGGCTAATAATAATATAATAATAATAATTAGATCAGATAGAAAGTAGATCAGAAATTCCTGGAAAGTTTTGAAATGTGGTGCTGGAGAAGGATGGAGAAGATCAGTTGGACCGATCGTGTGAGAAATGAAGAAGTATTACACAGAGTGAAGGAGGAGAGGAATATCGTACATACAATAAAAAGAAGAAAGGCTAACTGGATTGGTCACATCTTGCGTAGAAACTGCCTTCTGAAACAGTGATTGAAGGAAAGTTAGAGGGAAGGATAGAAATGACAGGAAGACGAGGAAGAAGGCATAAGCAGCTACTGGATGACCTTAAGAAAAATAGAAGATACTGGAAATTGACAGAGGAAGCACTAGATCACATACTGTGGAGAACTCGTTTTGGAAGAGGCTACGGACCTGTCGTAAGACAGACTGCAGAATGAATAAATAATAATAATAAAATAATAATAATAATAGTGCTTAATGTACCCAATAACACACACAAGAGCACAGTCTTATCAACATCCCCTACAGGCGGTTTCTTCCCACCATCTACTCTTGAAGAGAAGCCTTTCACTTTGGAATGATATGGCCTTAGTAACTGACACAGCCTCGCAATTGTTGCCAGCGCTGGAGCCCAACACTCCCACATCAAATTTTTGTGCCCATGAGTAGCACAACTTTCTCGGTTCTGTCTAATGGGGTCAGTTTTGAGTGCAGCTGGCTATACTTGACAGGAGTGTCATTAGCTGCTTCATTCCGTCTGCAAATATGTGACTGACAGAGCAACACCAAGCATTGTTGTACAGTCAGTCAGCTGTCACTGCTGTTATTAATACCACAAAATGTCATGTCAGTGCTTAACTGCCTTCCGCACAGTACACACATTGTGTCTTGGCCACAAAAACCAATCGACAGAAGTTGTTTGGAAAAACAGTCGCTGATTTGTGTAAGATTCATAGATAAGCCATAAATAAGGTCTACACCAGTGCTTCCCAAACCTGAGTAAATACCCAAAATTGGGTAAAAGTGGGGTTTCTTTGGGTAACGACGCACCTCGGAATACACATTAAAATTTACCGTAAAAGTGTAGAAGAAGAAGAAGTGCTCTGAAGAAAGCGACCAGTCAGTGTGCACCGATACTGTAAAACAGTCTAACTGTGGCATTATACTGACTGGCTGGGACCTGCGTGATGAAATGTGCGTGGTGAATAGTTACTGAATTGTTTGTGGCTGCTAAATGTTTAGAGATGTTTAAAATAAAGACATTGCATCAAACATAATGTTTGTGGCTGCTAAAATGTTTAGAGACGTTTAAAATAAAGACATTGCATCAAACATAATGTTTGTGGTTGCTAAAATGTTTAGAGATGTTTTAAAAATAAAGACATTGCATTCAAACATAATGTTTGTGGTTGCTAAATGTTTAGAGATGTTTAAAATAAAGACATTGCATCAAACATAATGTTTGTGGCTGCTAAAATGTTTAGAGATGTTTAAAATAAAGACATTGCATCAAACATAATGTTTGTGGTTGCTAAAATGTTTAGAGATGTTTAAAATAAAGACATTGCATCAAACATAATGTTTGTGGTTGCTAAAATGTTTAGAGATGTTTAAAATAAAGACATTGCATCAAACATAATGTTTGTGGCTGCTAAATGTTTAGAGATGTTTAAAATAAAGACATTGCATCAAACATAATGTTTGTGGCTGCTAAATGTTTAGAGACGTTTAAAATAAAGACATTGCATCAAACATAATGTTTGTTCTAATGTTTAACGAAATCTTCATCAACAGTTATTTTTGTACAAATACGTTTTCTGTGCAGTTAGTGTTTTACCTACATTGGGTAAAAAGGACTTTCTGATAAGCGGTTTTGGGTAATGAAGGAAAATGTTTGGGAAGCACTGGTCTACACTCTGTGGTTATAGACTGTGAAGCTCGCTGGTAAATGCAGCCTGACAGGCACTGTGCTTCAGAGGCTGCTGGATTACGGACACCGGGAAATAATTCTTTAAAAATGGTCACCCGCATCTCTGTGGTTTTCTCGTAATCTCATCAGCTCTAAGTTGAAGAGAATGCAGCTCTGACATGCTTAACATCAAAGCACAGAGCTGCCGTATTCATTACACACACATACAAGGCTTCCTACGGCTGTAAGTTCTCTGTCAGTAGAAAAGATGACATAACTGTGTGCAACGAACTACTCTGACCATTTGATGCATGTTACAGTACAAAGCAAGGCACTCGCTGCCTGTTAAAGAGAATACCCGCTGTTGCGATGAACACAATGACCGACTGCAATTTGCAAGTTACCACACTCGATGACAGACACACTTTTATTTTGTGTTCTGTTTTAGAACAGCATCATTACTCGTATCTGAGACACGCAGATGGACGGAGCCTGACAGTTGCTTCCTTGTGCTTAGTATGCAAACAGCAGCGTAATGTTTGGTTGTGGGCATGCTGCTGTCATCTGACGCACACTGACTGACACGTATTCATAATGTTTGGTTGTGGCATGCTGCTGTCATCTGACGCACACTGACTGACACGTATTCATAATGTTTGGTTGTGGGCATGCTGCTGTCATCTGACGCACACTGACTGACACGTATTCATAATGTTTGGTTGTGGGCATGCTGCTGTCATCTGACGCACACTGACTGACACGTATTCATAATGTTTGGTTGTGGGCATGCTGCTGTCATCTGACACACACTGACTGACACGTATTCATAATGTTTGGTTGTGGGATGCTGCTGTCATCTGACACACACTGACTGACACGTATTCATAATGTTTGGTTGTGGCATGCTGCTGTCATCTGACACACACTGACTGACACGTATTCATAATGTTTCGTAATAAAACCTTCCACGTGCTTTTTCGAAAATTCCTCTGTTGAAGATTTTAATTTCTATTCATTCATTCTGCAGTCCGTCTTACGACAGGTCCGTAGCCTCTTCCAAAGCGAGTTCTCCACAGGTGCGATCTAGTGCTTCCTCTTTCAATTTCCAGTATCTTCTTTTTTCCTTAAGGTCATCCAGTAGCTGTTTACGTCTTATTCCTCGTCTTCTCGTCATTTTCATATAGAAGTAAAAGGCTACAGACCTCTGTATTAATTAAAGCTCCTGTTCTGTATTAGCTGCAGCCGGTGTTCTGTATTAATAAAGACGCTGTTCTGTCTTAATTAGAGGAGTCACCGTGACACAAACAGCAACCAGACAGCACAGGGACATTCCCTTTAGTGAAGATGGCAGACATTGACATGATGTTTCTCGGCAATGGAAGACAAACATTGCTTAGAATTATAAAAAAATATTGTTGTCAATTGATTTATACTTTAAACATTTTTAGTAATCTTAATTGACAGTTTTGAATGTTAAGTCCACACACACACGTCTTTGACAGAATTTTCTGTAGCTGGATGTTTTTGTATATACCTCCCTGATGATGGCCTCGTAGTGGTCGAAACATGTAGGACGGCACATAAGTGGCAAATTGTTGTTTATTATTGACTGTGCAATTTTTTGGCTCAAACATTGCTTGGTCACTGAAACGTCCTCACGTCAGCCTGTATGCACACAACACAGACCGCCTACAGCACTCAGTTCGTCGCTCTCTGCACAGTCAAAGGCAGGCGTCTGATTGCGTCACCTGTGCTGACTTGCTAGCTAGCTGGGTTGCATCGGTGGTCGCAAGGGGCCGGCGAGTGTTGTTAAAAACGCTGTCAGTTGCTAAGAGTGTCAGTGATGAATGATTATGGTCCACTGGTGGAACGACACTGTCAGAGATAAACCGATGTACTCGCAGAAAAACCTGCCCCAGTGCCACTATATCCACCAAAAATTTCACATGGACTGGCCTGGGAATGAACCCTGGACTCTGCTGTGTAAAGCCAGCTAATCTAGGCCATGACACGGGTTGTAGCAGCTCGGAGTTTTTTATATGAATGATTTCAGGCTTCCGCCGCTGTGTAAATGAGGTCTTCGCTCTTCTGGGATGTTACGCAGCCTTGATTGGCAGTTAACGAAGTTTCGGGACAGCCTAACGGTCCCAGCTTGTCCCGAAACGTCGGTAACTATCAATAAACTCAGCGTAACGTTCCAGAAGAGCGAAGACCTAATTCTGTACTTGTCTATGTGTTTGGCTTCCTGTGCGCACAGCAAAACCACACTGCGCTGACACGCAAGGAGCACGTCGTCATACAACTGTGTCTTACGTGCATCATGTGGGCGGGGGGGGGGTCATTGTGTCTGCTGGACGTGATCAGAAACTGCTTCAAAAACTGCGTACGAGAGTCGGCGACTTTGCCACCACGCATCGACTGCGTCAGAGCCGTGCGTTAAAATCGGTAGCAGTAACCACCCACAGCAAGTTCTTGATAGCTTTGAACATAAACTGCCCGAAGTCAGATGAATGCTGTTATCCGAAATTGACATTACAAACCTGCATTAAGTGGCCAGGACGTATTTCTTACTTTACCGTAAGCCATTGAGCAATGAAACGACAAAATTTGAAACTGAAATTGTCTGTCAGTCTGAACTCCTAGTCTAATGGACACACAACGAATTTCCATTTAATTGTCACGTTTGACGTGCAGCGGGTTGGTAATGCTATTCTAGATGCACGTTTCGTAGCCTGACTAGAGTCCAATGTACGTTCTGTTTTTGAAAGAGCCCAGTGACTATGTGCTTGCATGCGAGTGCCTGATTTACACTTCAATTCCTTCAGATGTCACAGAACTTTGCCGGAAATAGATTTACATGTTGTAATGGATATTAGATGTTGACTGGAAATCGAACAGCGCATGCGTACTGCGTCTGTATCCCTAACAGAACTTAACATCATAATGGACCATACTTTAGAAAACTTTTACCAGTTTGAGCGATATTTCGTTGTAGTATTCACAAAACATATGGTTGTCGTTACTGCATTGCAAAAAGGTACAGAATTTCCACTGGCAGATTTGCTGGAATAAAATTTAATAATGATTGGAAATTATAGACAGGCCTGTTTAAGTATCGAGTCTGTAGAATGTTTGATAAAAAGCGAGCTCACATTTCACGTTCTGAGTCAATAAAATACGTCTTCATTATACAGGGTGATTGTAAGCTAAAGACTGTGGTTTTACTGAAAGCAGGAGTGTAAATCGGCACTTATTAAATTCCGTATGAAATAGTGGAATATCTTTCAAACAAGCTGTTTTTTTTTACGTAACACGAAAGATGTCCAAATCGTAGTCTGTTTGTGCCTTTCCCCGTCCACTTGCTGCAAGTCTCGTGATATCCGAGTCTTCCATGCTTCAGTCCTGTTTGCAGCAGGAATCTCACAACGCAAAGACAGACACAAATTTTATCTGAAATTTTATTTGTGTACGTGACGTGGATTTAGCTCTAAGTACCAGACAAGATGTCTGACTGTGGCATTTGAAGTTTCAGTAGGTTTATGAAAGCAGATGTGTCGGCAATGAATAGTGTCTAGCTTAATGAGGTACAGGTCACACACACATTTGGAAGATATGTGTACTCCTAACCGGAGTACATCTTGTCAGCCGCGCTCTTGACAGTGCCTGATAGTAATAGGCTAAACAGGCTAATGACGTTGCACTGTTGCTTGCCCTTCACCACACGTGCCTGGTGACAAGGCAGCATTTATTCCATTGTGTTCCTAATGGCGGTGTACTTAAGGGTGGCTGCAGTACTTGACAACTGTGTAATTTCGATCTATTTGCACATACGATGTCGTTTAATGGACGCACGCCACACACACTCCAACTGCTGGTCAACGTTTGCGGTGCGGGCAAGAGACACTTCCGGACATTGACGTCACATGCACGTTGCTTTAGCTACGTGGAACACTCGTGAAGCTTTTTCAGATTTAATTAAACACGCCAGCTTGCCACGGCTTGCATGCTCTGTGAATCTGAGGAGGCGCCGCTCTGCACCTGTACAGCGCTGTCGTTAAACAGGGCACAGGCAGCGACAGAAATTCCTTATGCCACGTCAAAACCGACTCGAGGGTCCAACCAGCTTCCTATCGAATGGGGACAGTTCCTTTTCGAAACGTCAAGCGGCCGGAGATTGAAGGTAACCACTCACAGGGACAAACACGCGTGGAGCTATTCCTCCATTACTCGTACATCACAAATCTTCATGGCGTGGCGCTTATCTAGGAATAGGAACAAATTATAGGGCTACCTTTAGCTGCAGCTGATGTGTTAGGCATACATTAACTATACCTTCAGCTGCAGCTGATGTGTTAGGCATACATTAACTATACATGTAGCTGCAGCTGATGTGTTAGGCATACATTAACTATACCTTCAGCTGCAGCTGATGTGTTAGGCATACATTAACTATACCTTCAGCTGCAGCTGATGTGTTAGGCATACATTAACTATACATTTAGCTGCAGCTGATGTGTTAGGCATACATTAACTATACCTTTAGCTGCAGCTGATGTGTTAGGCATACATTAACTATACCTTTAGCTGCAGCTGATGTGTTAGGCATACATTAACTATATCTTTAGCTGCAGCTGATGTGTTAGGCATACATTAACTATATCTTTAGCTGCAGCTGATGTGGTAGGCATACATTAACTATACCTTTAGCTGCAGCTGATGTGTTAGGCATACATTAACTATACCTTTAGCTGCAGCTGATGTGTTAGGCATACATTAACTATACCTTTAGCTGCAGCTGATGTGTTAGGCATACATTAACTATATCTTTAGCTGCAGCTGATGTGTTAGGCATACATTAACTATATCTTTAGCTGCAGCTGATGTGGTAGGCATACATTAACTATACCTTTAGCTGCAGCTGATGTGGTAGGCATACATTAACTATACCTTTAGCTGCAGCTGATGTGTTAGGCATACATTAACTATACCTTTAGCTGCAGCTGATGTGTTAGGCATACATTAACTATATCTTTAACTGCAGCTGATGTGGTAGGCATACATTAACTATATCTTTAGCTGCAGCTGATGTGTAGGCATACATTAACTATACCTTTAGCTGCAGCTGATGTGTTAGGCATACATTAACTATACCTTTAGCTGCAGCTGATGTGTTAGGCATACATTAACTATACCTTTAGCTGCAGCTGATGTGTTAGGCATACATTAACTATACCTTTAGCTGCAGCTGATGTGTTAGGCATACATTAACTATACCTTTAGCTGCAGCTGATGTGTTAGGCATACATTAACTACACCGTTACGTACAGCTGATACGTTTACGCCTGCATTAACTACGCCTTTATGTAACTAATGTCTTAGGTATGCATTCAGTTCAAGTGCAGGAAATACAGCGGCTCAGATTGTGTTAGTCGCCGGATTCTCGCCGATGGGATCCGGGTTCGATCCCAGGCCATTCCATGTGGGATTTGTGGTGGACAAAGTTACACTGTGATAGACTTTTCTGCGAGGACTTCTACCTCCCCTCATGTGTTTCATCACACCATCCCACCAATGTCCCGCATTTAATTTTCATTCATGCACCTTCGAGATTGTTAACAGCTATCTTCTCTTTATCTTGTGAGCGCCATACTGACTGCCAACTGCGCTGCTACTGACATCTGACGCACAAGTTCTCGCCAGTCGATGCTACGAGAACAAGGATTCCTGACGATAGCAAGTGGCAGGGCATTGTCGGGGAGACGCTGTTCCGTAAGGCACAACACAACTACAGGCAATTAGTTACACAAAACTAGCCACTTTCCTCCTTTCATTTGCAACACTTCCAAGGTGAACCTTTGTCTGTGTCACTAAAGGAGCCGTTTGCATAACGAACTGAATTGCACGTGATCGGGCAGCGCAAGTTGCGGCACGCAGTAAGCAATGCAGTAGACAGTTGTGTCAAACATGTTCCTGTTACGACACCGTTTCCAATAATTTCGTATAGGATATTTTAATTTTCGCATAATTTGTAATGATCTTTGCTTTTTGCTTTTGATATTGCGTTGCATATTAGTAATTGCACACGTAAAACTATTAACAAATGGCACAGTGACCTGCAGAACACAGTGAAATATAAACCCAGTTACATGTGGATAACAATAAGCGATAAAACAGAAGTAAGTGCACGGAAGAAGACAAAGATAAACTGAAGTACAGTGGCCGTGCCATGGCTCAGGCGGTTAGTCGCCGGCCTCCCACCGCGGAGGCCCGGGTTCGATCCCAGGTCAGTCAATGTGGGATTTGTGGTGGACAAAGTGGCACTGGGACAGGTTTTTCTCCGAGTACTTCCGTTTTCCCCTGTCAACTTAATTCCACCGGTGCTCCATTAAAATGGAAAAGCAGGAACAACCTCATCATCTTCATCACAGGGTTGCACAATAAGCCTCAAGGCTGCGGTGCGTCCGTAGCTTCTGCTGCGGGGCCCTTCAACACAAGAAAAAAACTGAAGTACAGTTCCAGTAAGAATGAGCGGCGCTATGGTAACTGTATGTGCTACTTAATTTAATATCAGCAAACAGCGATGCTATCCTGAACGATACAACCGTCTATAGCTGAGACGCAGAGTGTTAACTGCGAGGTACTGACTGAACGTTTATATTGCTTACAGTTAGTTGGTATTAAAGCAACCGATCTTTACGTCTGCCAACAATCAAATCCCAATCCGTATTTCAACGAGCCTGAAGTGTAATTACTGTACCGAGTGAGCTATCTCGGCTGCCTTAAAAGTGGTAGAAAGGTAAAGGTAAAGGTAAAGTTCTCCATATAACAGGCCATGAAGGTCCAGAGGAGGAGTAAAGGTATAGCTCTACTATTTCTTTAACCTCGGCGCTAGATGGGGGTGGGTGGTCAACGCCACGCCTCGGCCGCTTTACCCCCGGGACTGACCCGGTACCTATTATACAAGAGGCTGGGTGGGTCCCAGGGCCGTTCTGGACGGGTGCTGAAAATCTCGCCCCCACCGGGATTCGATCCCCGGACCGTCCAGCTCGTAGCGTAGTCGCTATACCGACTGAGCTATCCCGGCCCACCTAATAGTGGTAGAAACGGTAATGAACTGCTTATTCCTTGGTTTGTTGAGGCGTGACAATAGGCGTACTAGAAAGTGCTGAAGTACTGCTTGTGACACTGAACACAAAAGCATGTATTTGCAGTCAGAAGGTTACGAAAAGAGTGAATGCTTGCAGCAATGAGCCTGCTGCCCCACTGTGCAACAGCTGACGGCGAGCACTGACGAACAGTGCTCCTACCGTCGTGACGCGAGACAGTCGCCGCAGCATGCTGTCAGCACGAGCCTGCCTCATGCTGCTGCTGGCGTCCTCGACACTTGCCACTTCGCCACACATCGTACTGATTGTTGCTGACGATATGGTAAGTCCGCAAAACGGCGTGCGTCCGTAGTGAATAGAAACGAACTGCACACAGCGAAGTACTCCCGAGTACCCTAATAGTCGCTAAGTTGTTCAAGAAATTCCTCCTCTCCTTGTATGGAAACCTGGAATTTATTAGGCCATTACTTGACAAAATTTAAAAAAAGTCGATTGGTTTTATAAATTTGTGACTATTATAATAAAACCTGCCCGGTATGAAAAATTGTAAGCTTGCGTTTGCGAGACCCCGGCACTGGGCCATGCCTTAAGCCGGATAATCTAATGTACTTTTATTTTTCCAATGGCTCGACAGCCCCTTGGGGGCCTAGGCCGCCTCATTTTCCGAGGCTTCACGATCACACTCAGACACACCTCACTCGGCAGGACTCCTCTGGACGAGTGATCAGCCCGACTCAGAGACCTCTACCTGACAACACACAATACTCACAACAGATAGACATCCATGCCCCCGGCGGAATTCGAACCCACAATCCCAGTAAGCGAGCGGCCGTAGACCCACGCCTTAGACCGCGCGGCCACTGGGATCGGCACACACACCTATATCCGAGCTATATCCGTAGTTGAACAGTTACTGAGATAATGACGAGAGAAATTATAAAAGAATGAGAGTTGTTATACATTTATTGATTACAGAAGGCATACTGAAACGAGGAGGAGTTTGTAGTTCCTATAATGTTAACAACTGTACTTAACATCTAATTAATATTTGCGTGATAGAAAGACATTATTTAAGCTATAAAATTTGACACTACGTTCATAAAAACGGTCCTTACGGTTCCAAGTACTTTACCCAGCACACTGTCCTCCGTACGACTTGACTTGGCTATCAGCTCAAGGACGGACCTAGGCATGACACAGCATGTTAAACAGGCGCAGTACGTGGAACAGCAAGAAGACTACATTATCTCCGTAACTGTTCCACTTCGGATATAGGCATGTTTGGTGTTACAGATGTAATTTAACCTAAGGACCTTTCTCCCAAATTATGACAGATTCCTCCCGGTACACCCTGTATGTGTGTGTGTCTATGTGCAGAGGGATGTTATGTTATCTGACATGTAGCTAGTCACTTCACGTCGGCTGTTGTATCGCGTGAAACCTAGCTGACTCACCGGCTCGCTCTTACGCCAGTTTACAGAGCAAAGTTGCCATGTCAGTACAAGTCGTAGTTTGGATCCCACTGGAGCATCGCGTGTTTCTGTATTGTACGTGTGCTCAGCCCAATTCTTACAGAAAATTTCGTCGTAAATGTAGAAGAAAATAATTTACAAATATGTGAAAAGGTTTCTATATACAGGTTCCCTTGCGAGAGAAAGAGAACACGCAGAAGACAGGCGATGACTGTGGAAACACCAGAAGAAATTTGCGTTAAATTGAAGACAGCTCCAAGACTTGCACAGCAAACGGCTTGTCTGCATCATCACCACGAAATGCAGCAAAACTGCTGAATTTGCATAAATACAAGCAACCGCAGTTCGCAAGTCCTGCAACACACCACGTGAAGACAGACTGAATATTGCCGGCTGATATCTGCGTGGGGTTTGGCTGCAGAAACAGACCGTACACTCTGTCTGTTTAGCGATGAATCTCGCCTTAACCTCAGTGGACATGCACACTGCTCTACAGAAAGTCCTAAATTAATTCTCGAAGTGCCTTTATACATGTACAGAGTTAAGTTTGGTGTCTGGTGTGCTATGAGTGCAACAAAAAGTATTGGGTCGGCTTATTCTGAGATCACAGATTCACACCGATATGATACACACATTCTGACACCACATTGGCCGCTTCTTAAGAGAGGACTTACACAGTTCTTCAGCTACCTAGTGCAAGCGACTCTGCACGTTTAGAGCAACACGTGTCTTATTCGCTTGTGCTTGTAACTACCGTACATCTCGTGTAGGTCCTGGAGAGTGTAGCGTCCGATGTCCCAGATCAGAGGATTGGGACAGTGCTTTGAGAGACGGAGCAATATGCAGGGATTGTGGCTTTCACGTTCGACAGATCTGAACCCGCACGATGCCTTTACTTGCGAGGCACGTTATAAGGACAAATTGTGTAGTTATAATCCTTGAACTGAAGAAAAGCTGAAAAAAAAAGCTTCATGATGTTGAATCTTCAGTTTCGCAAGCAGACTTTGTTTGTTAGGTGTGACGTATGTTTGCAAGCGGGAAACAACGTCTCTAGCAACCTCTGACAATGGCAAGAACCCAGTATTACCTGCAATATAGGCCTGGTCACCTAGACGGCGTGGACACTGTTTCACGGCGCATCGGAGCAGCGGCAATCGCTGTGCTGCCTGCCTTCAAACGAAACGGCCTGAGTCAAGGGTGATGTGTGACTTGTCAGATAAAGTAACTGCTCTGCACATCCATATTAATTGTTTGAATGTGTATGTATGTATGTATATATGTATGTATGTGAGAGAGAGAGAGAGAGATAGGCGGGACATGTGGCACTTATGGGGAGAAGAGAAATGCATACAGGAAACTAAAGAAAGCAGACCACCCCTAACACCTGGGCATAGATTGAAATTAATGGCGAAATGGATCTGAAAGGAACAGGCAGAGGTAGGCCTGGGCTTGACAGGGGCAAGTGGCGGGCTCTTGTGGACACGGTCATGAAACTTCGGGTTTGATTAAAGAGTGAATTGCTTGACTAGCTGAAGAACTATTAAGTTCTGAAGTACTTTGCCTTTGCCACTTGTAGTTAGTCAGTCAGTTTCTTAGTTGGTCAGTCAGTAACATGCACAAGACCTGGTGAGATCTCCATTTTTAGGCGCGTTCGCAAAAATTGCAAAAAGCGACTATTAGCTTCGTCTTGTCTGTGTGTCAGTCCGTCTGTTCGTCCGCATGGAACAACTCGGTTGCCACTGGACGGATTTTTATGAAATTTTATATTTGAGTATTTTTCAAAAATTTGTCCTGAAAATTCAAGTTTCATTAAAATCTGACAACAATAACGGTACTTTACATGAAGACCTATGTACATTTATGATAATATCTCGCTGAATTCATCTTAGCATGAGAAATGTTTCAGACAAACGTTGTACAGAAAATCAAAACACACATTTTATGTTCAATAACATTTTTCCAAAAATCATGCCGTTTATGAGATATTGTGGAAAAATATGGTACAGTCAGACAGGCCACAGATGACAGTATAATACGGCGCAGAAAAGATGCACGAACACAGGAACACACTCATAATATGTAATACTGCCTTTCTACGGCAACAATGGTTACGCGAACGCGCCTCAATATTACGCTATATGTACGTTGCCTGTCTTGTTACGTTAAGACATGAGCTGCTGTTTATCCCCGTCTCAACCTACAGCCCCATTCCTCGTCTTCTGGTGCCAGCTGAGTTGCTGGCGACGTTCAGTTCCGGACCGGCTGCTGCAGGAACGTACAGGTCTGTGTCACTCAGTGCTACGAACATAGCTACTGACGAGGAAGCAGGCCTCGTCTACACTATTCTTAATTCGGGTTATCGGTCGATACTTTTGTAAAACTCGCTTGGATTTTGATGCAGAAGTAAAAGAAATTACTTGTAACTTCCTATTTGTCAGTGCTGTGGAATAAATCGTCGACCTCGGTGGACTAGTGGTTAGCGTGCTCGCCACTGGACCCAAGGTTCGCGGGTTCGATCCGAGGTCGATGGATTTTTAAGGGTGATAAAAATCCGTAGCACAACTTCCTTCGGAGAGGAAGTAAAGCCGTCGGTCCCATGTCGTAGATTTACGGCATGTAAAAGAACCTTACGGGCATGAATAAAAATGTTGCGTAAGCCAAATTGCCTCCATTTCTCACCCAAGTCTCCTGACTGCCTGCCAGATGGCTCTGGCGGACACATCAGGATCGATAGAACACTAGCGCGGCCAGCTGACCAGTCACCAACTGCCACGAATGCGCACGACTTAGTAACCTCGAAAAGAGGAGGCTAGAGGAGGCCTGGGCCCATATAGGGCTGTTGAGCCATGGTTATTGTATTATTATTATATGTGGAATAAATCGCATTGTTCATACGTTAAACATTTGACTGATCTCCAACAGGAGACTGTGAAAGCAGTGATGGCGTGCAATATCAGACTAACTGCATGGAGCAACGTACTTCTTGAGAAGCTAACAGGTCAAGAAATTCGCTGCGTTTCATGGAAACGGAAAGTTCATCACCATGTTCACAAGAGCCTGTCTGTATCCTGAGCCAGATGAGTCCAGTGACTGCCTTCCGGTCTTATTTCTTTATGTTCCATTTTAATATTATTCTCACATCTACGTCTGTGCGTTCCAAGTGACCTCTTTACTCCAGGATGCTCTACCAAAACGCTGTAGAATTTTTCTTCTCCCCATACGTGCCACATGCCCCGCCCATCTCATCATCCTTCATTTGATCACCCTGATGAAGCTCATCACTGCAGTTTCCTGCAGCCCCCTTTTAGTCTTCTATCCAAGTTCCAAATATTTTCTCAGTACCCTATTTTCCAAAACCCTCAGCCTCTTCTTCTTTTGTCAGACCAAGTTTCGCACCCATACAAACACTACCGAAAATCAAAAGGTGAACTTTATGGTCAGTGCTTTTACGTGCCGGTTCTGATGTTTGTCCCTGGAACGGCTGAAGCAAATCAATGAGATCTGCGCTCTTCTGGGATATTACGCAGCGTCGGGTGGTAGTTATGTACCGACGTTTCGGGACAACGTATCGGTTCCATTTTCAAGGGTCAAGAAGTCTAAGAAGAAAAGCTTTTCTTCTTGGATTTCTTGACCCTTGAAGATGGGACCGATGGGTTGTCTCGAAACGTCGGTAAAGGATTACCACTTGACGCTGCGTAATATCCAAGAAGAGTGCAGATCCCATCCATATCGCGGCTGAAGCCTGAAATCGCAAATCAAATGTAATTTTCTGCTCGTAAACTACATATAATAATTGGTGATTAGAATTTGCATGAAGAATGGAACTATTCAAGCCTATTGACATGTCAACAAACGTTTAAATTTCAGGGCTGGAACGATGTGAGTTTCCACGGCTCGGACCAGATCCCTACACCCAACATTGATGCTCTGGCTTACAATGGCGTCATTCTCAACAGCCATTACGTTCAGCCCCTTTGTACACCCACAAGGGCCGCACTCATGACCGGGCTGTACCCCATACACTTGGGTAAATTATCGCTTTTAGGCATTGTACTCCGAAATGACTGTAGGCGCAGAGTCTCGTCACAGCAATGCTGTCGGGTTTAGACCACGTGTTTGGATGGCACTGCAATCCTAGCGGTCCAATGACAATCGTGCAATACAACATCAGCTATAAACCTTCATTGTACAGCGACAATAATCACTTTGTTTCAATCTACCAGAGTTGTTCAAGTTTCTGCATTTAATGCTCACTTTTTTCTGTAACGTCAAAGTAGAACCTAATATCCACGTAATGAGAGCTGAAAAGCGGATTAATTTATAGTGGCAATAGTGCAGGGCCTAAACAGCACACGTAACGTGCAGCTGTAGGGGTGCGGGTTTACTGCAACAGAATGGGACAAGCTTGCCATGTATGGTGAACTGGCACAAGACAGTCGTAGCCATGGCCTCGAAAGAAAAGACTACTGCTTGACCTCGACACAAAAGTAAAAGTGACTGAAGCAAGTGAAAAGGACGGCCGTGCCATGGCTCAGGCGGTTAGTCGCCGGCCTCTCGCCGCGGAGGCCCGAATTCGATCCGAGATCAGTCCATGTGTGATTTGTGTTGGACACAGTGACACTGGGACAGGTTTTTCTCCGGGTGCTTCGGTTTTCCCCTGCCAATTTAATTCCACCGGTGCTCCATTATTTGGAAAAATAAAAAAAAAAATAAAAACTGATCATCTTTCATCTTCATCACAGGGTTGCACAATAAGCCTTAAGGCTGTGGTGCATCAGTAGCTTCTGCTGCGGGGCCCTTCACCACAAAAAGAAAAATGAAAAAGACAAGTTGACAGTTAAACGAATCGTGGCAAATTTTTTGACTTTGAGAAACCTCGAAGTATGTAAGACATTTAAAAGCCAAGTCGGAAATAGGAAACCAGTGGCTAAATTGTAGTACTGGTTCAATGACACGGACACTAAGGAAAGTGGGAAGTATATAGCAATGATGTTGCGTGGCAGCGGGTTGTATGAGTGAGAGCCAGACGTCGCAACATCTGGAACAGTGGCACAGGGTGTGGCCGAGCAGATGGGGAAATGTGAATTTAGGGCATCTAATAGATGATTAGAAAGTTTCAGAAACAGACATAAAATTGTATTTAAAGAAGGCTAGTGAAGCTGGCGATGTTTGTGAAGAAACTGTAGCGTACTGGTTAGCCAGGCACCAAGTACCTGTATGAAACGGAACCTGCCTGCAAAGGAAAAAATTTCGGTCCGTTGCGGTTTCGCTGCAGGCAGGTTCCACTGCACTTAGGCGCTGGTGTTCGCCAGGATGTTATGCTTTGGACTGAGGACTCTAGGCACCGATGACTAAGGGTCTATTGATAATTGATGCCCAAATTGCCTAGAGCGTTCTCGCCCCCCCCCCCCCAGCTTGCTAATTAATGAGTAAAAACGGCCGGGGCGTAAATTTGACCACCCATCCGCACCCAGTACCGAGGTTAGAAATGAGTGGGCTAGGTGTGTACCTCCACTCCCCTGTACGCGTTCATTGCATGCACAGGGACACCTTTACCTTTACCTTTGCCTTTACCGCCACCTCGTGCAAGGCTGTAACCGGTGCATGACGTCCCCAGGCATGCAAGGCTATCCGATGCTGGCGGCGGAACCGCGGGGGTTGCCGTTCCGTAAGATCCTGCCGCAGCACCTCAAGGACCTGGGCTACGTCACACGGGCTGTCGGCAAGTGGCATCTGGGGTTCTACAGGAAGGAGTACACACCTGTCTACCGAGGCTTTGACTCCCACCTGGGATACTGGAGTGGATTCATTAGCTACTATGATCACATTGTGCAGGATGTTGTAAGTAGCTTGCATCAGATATTGTTGTTCAGCTTTGCATCACTTGCGTAAGGATTTGCAGGACATTTGAAGTTTCACAGCAGCAAGAACCTAGATGTTCGTGTTCTAGCATTTTGCATATCAACGTGTCGGTGGAACCTACTGCCTCCATGTTTATGGTAAAAATGTTGGTAACTACTTACCAGACTTCACCATCTTGTAAGAAGTGACCGACAGAATGACAAATACATTGTTCTGTATTACATGCACTGTGCTACTATACGTGGCCGTACGCTTTATAAATCGTCTGCAGGGTTACCAACTGTACGAGAGCAAACATACATTTTACAGTTTCCCTAATTAAGGTACAAATAATGACGTGATAAGGCCTACAGAAAAAGTGGCAGATGTCTGACAAGAGACTCCAAGTCCTTACAAAATTTCACGTTGTATTCACCGTGCATCTTGATAACTAATTAAAAAGTTTTAGAAACCAGCATATGCACTATAGTGCACACGTTGGTTTCTAAAACTTTTAATTTCTAAGTCCTTACGTTCGAGTTACGTGTGAATGGACAGTCTAAATTTAAAATTTCTTTTCAGAGTCCTTTCAGAAGTTCGTCAAATATAAGAAGCTGTAATTGTGCTGTATAAAAACAGTCAGTTTTGCGACAGCCGATACCGCGAAAAGAACGAGACGGAAGGCGACTGTGCACATAACACCATAAATATACGAGACAGAAGGCGACTGTGCACAGAACACCATAAATATACGAGACAGAAGGCGACTGTGCACAGAACACCATAAATATACGAGACAGAAGGCGACTGTGCACAGAACACCATAAATATACGAGACAGAAGGCGACTGTGCACAGAACACCATAAATATACGAGACGGAAGGCGACTGTGCACAGAACACCATAAATATACGAGACGGAAGGCGACTGTGCACAGAACACCATAAATATACGAGACAGAAGGCGACTGTGCACAGAACACCATAAATATACGAGACAGAAGGCGACTGTGCACAGAACACCATAAATATACGAGACGGAAGGCGACTGTGCACAGAACACCATAAATATACGAGACGGAAGGCGATTGTGCACAGAACACCATAAATATACGAGACGGAAGGCGACTGTGCACAGAACACCATAAATATACGAGACAGAAGGCGACTGTGCACAGAACACCATAAATATACGAGACGGAAGGCGACTGTGCACAGAACACCATAAATATACGAGACGGAAGGCGACTGTGCACAGAACACCATAAATATACGAGACAGAAGGCGACTGTGCACAGAACACCATAAATATACGAGACGGAAGGCGATTGTGCACATAACACCATAAATATACGAGACGGAAGGCGATTGTGCACAGAACACCATAAATATACGAGACAGAAGGCGACTGTGCACAGAACACCATAAATATGCGAGACGGAAGGCGACTGTGCACAGAACACCATAAATATACGAGACGGAAGGCGATTGTGCACAGAACACCGTAAATATACGAGACGGAAGGCGACTGTGCACAGAACACCATAAATATACGAGACAGAAGGCGACTGTGCACAGAACACCATAAATATACGAGACGGAAGGCGACTGTGCACAGAACACCATAAATATACGAGACAGAAGGCGACTGTGCACAGAACACCATAAATATACGAGACAGAAGGCGACTGTGCACAGAACACCATAAATATACGAGACAGAAGGCGACTGTGCATAGAACACCATAAATATACGAGACGGAAGGCGATTGTGCACAGAACACCATAAATATACGAGACGGAAGGCGACTGTTCACAGAACACCATAAATATACGAGACGGAAGGCGATTGTGCACGGAACACCATAAATATACGAGACGGAAGGCGACTGTTCACAGAACACCATAAATATACGAGACGGAAGGCGATTGTGCACAGAACACCATAAATATACGAGACGGAAGGCGACTGTTCACAGAACACCATAAATATACGAGACGGAAGGCGATTGTGCACAGAACACCATAAATATACGAGACGGAAGGCGACTGTTCACAGAACACCATAAATATACGAGACGGAAGGCGATTGTGCACAGAACACCATAAATATACGAGACGGAAGGCGACTGTTCACAGAACACCATAGATATTAATCGCCTCGTATCTGTAGCTTTCGTCATGCCGTGTTTGTTGGAAAATTATAAAAAAAATTGTGCAGACATTCTTGTGAAAGTGAAGTCCTTGCAGTTAAATGTCGATCAAAGCTGTGGTTTTAGATTTAGCCAAGCTACTTTTATCGAGGGTCGCATTACTACATGTGACCGCATATACACATATGTTGCGGAAACGTCAGCAAAGTCCAGCGCCCGACCCTGCAGTTACAGCAGCACACTCGCACGTGCAACATCAAGCAGCGAGTTTTTAACTTAATAATGGCAAAGTATCGGGGATGAGCCGTGCTTTGTTCTGGCAACTCGCCGCGGTGCGGTTCGGCGTATGAGTGGGGCCTGCAGACGTGCAGACAGAACACAGCGAAGTTTGTAAAACAGTGACAGGCACAGCATGCTCACACCCAGACGCGGACTTTTGCAAGTTCTACGTTATTCATACCGTGCATATTATTACAATTAATACATCAAACAATTATGCAGTTAATAAAATACATTCAGAAGCAGATATAAAACCCCTGCATGTTTCGGCATTGAGGTGCCATCATCAGGGAGTTATTCAGAACAAAGAAGTATAAGGGCAACAGCTAATTTAGGTATTGTGTCTCCCTTATTGGGATTATTGAAATGTTAAAATTATAAACTACACAAAGTTAATAAGCATAACATTACAGTGTTGTAAATTATTAACTTTGTGTGTTTTATAATTTTAATATATTAATCATTTTAATGATGGCGATACAATATCTACATAAGCGACCTGGCATTGTTACTCCTTTGTTCTGAATAATTCCCTGATGATGGCACCCCGGTGCCGAAACATGTAGGAGTTTTATATTTGCTTCTGAATGTATTTTATTAAGTGCATGAGTTGGTTATTGTATTAACAATAAGGATTCTTGCTTCGATATGCCACACACTTTAACAAAATTGCTACTCATGAGAAGCCTGTGCTTTGTATTAGTTGTTCACTGTCGCAGTGACAGTCCACACACATCCTCTGTGCCGGCGTGTATTGCCGACGGAAACTGACGAACCAACTTACTGAACTGCGTCAGTTTCAGTGTCAGTTCTCGCTACTCGCCGTAACAATAAGCGGTCGACGTCTTCCTGCTTGAAAGTTCAACGTAAATTTGTCGCCTTGGAAGTCACGTGTCTTTCAGCACAGGAGTCAAGCAAAACGTATCGGCGGGACTCGTCTGCTTGACATGTGGGTGGAATGTGTTTGTTTGTGTAGGTGCAACTTAAAGCGACCCAATGTGTTTGTGTAGGTGCAACTTAAAGCGATCCAATGTGTTTGTGTAGGTGCAACTTAAAGCGATCCAATGTGTTTGTGTAGGTGCAACTTAAAGCGATCCAATGTGTTTGTGTAGGTGCAACTTAAAGCGATCCAATGTGTTTGTGTAGTGCAACTTAAAGCGATCCAATGTGTTTGTGTAGGTGCAACTTAAAGCGATCCAATGTGTTTGTGTAGGTGCAACTTAAAGCGATCCAATGTGTTTGTGTAGGTGCAACTTAAAGCGATCCAATGTGTTTGTGTAGGTGCAACTTAAAGCGATCCAATGTGTTTGTGTAGGTGCAACTTAAAGCGATCCAATGTGTTTGTGTAGATGCAACTTAAAGCTATCCGATATGTTTGTTTAGGTGCAACTTAAAGCGATCCAATGTGTTTGTGTAGGTGCAACTTAAAGCTATCCGGTATGTTTGTGTAGGTGCAACTTACAGCTATCCGGTATGTTTGTGTAGGTGCAACTTAAAGCTATCCGGTATGTTTGTGTAGGTGCAACTTACAGCTATCCGGTATGTTTGTGTAGGTGCAATTTAAAGCTATCCGGTATGTTTGCGTAGGTGCAACTTACAGCTATCCGGTATGTTTGTGTAGGTGCAACTTACAGCTATCCGGTATGTTTGTGTAGGTGCAACTTACAGCTATCCGGTATGTTTGTGTAGGTGCAACTTACAGCTATCCGGTATGTTTGTGTAGGTGCAACTTAAAGCGATCCAATGTGTTTGTGTAGGTGCAACTTAAAGCGATCCAATGTGTTTGTGTAGGTGCAACTTAAAGCGATCCAATGTGTTTGTGTAGGTGCAACTTAAAGCGATCCAATGTGTTTGTGTAGGTGCAACTTAAAGCGATCCAATGTGTTTGTGTAGATGCAACTTAAAGCTATCCGATATGTTTGTTTAGGTGCAACTTAAAGCGATCCAATGTGTTTGTGTAGGTGCAACTTAAAGCTATCCGGTATGTTTGTGTAGGTGCAACTTACAGCTATCCGGTATGTTTGTGTAGGTGCAACTTAAAGCTATCCGGTATGTTTGTGTAGGTGCAACTTACAGCTATCCGGTATGTTTGTGTAGGTGCAATTTAATGCTATCCGGTATGTTTGCGTAGGTGCAACTTACAGCTATCCGGTATGTTTGTGTAGGTGCAACTTACAGCTATCCGGTATGTTTGTGTAGGTGCATTTGCACATTTATAAAACGTTTGAACACTTTCACCCAAATTTACAATACCGTCAATATTCTCTGATATTTGCAATTTGCCTCTCTAAATACCAGATCAGTCATTCCTTATTTCGATACCAATGCATGCGTAACAGTAACTATGAGGAACAGAGTCCTCACTGACAAGCTGCTAGTTGTTCAGCTAGCCACAAAATTCCCCGTCATTTATGACAGGCACATTTTCATATCCTCGCCCGCAAGAATCCTCTCAACTTTGCCACACCCTCTCATCACTGCCATCACATTGTCTATGCCTTTGTCGCAATTGGCTCTTTCCTTCATGATTTCTCACAGAACTGTAAACACTGTGTGTATTTCTCATCTCACCAATGCGTTCTACGCACAAAACCAATTAACGGAGTGCAGAGCGAACAACTGTTCTAATGCAGTACCCTGATGGGCACATCCTGAGTGGACACGATTTCCGAAGTAATATGAGCACAGCGTGGGATCTGGATGGAGAGTACGCGACAGATGTGTTCACAGACGAGGCCGTGCGGACCATCCGACAGCACGACGCGCGCAGACCGCTGTTCCTGTACCTGAGCCATCTGGCTGTGCACGCTGGCAATGCAGGCAAACTGCTGGAGGCGCCACAAGACGTCGTCAACAAGTTCAGACACATCGCTGAACCAAACAGACGAACTTACGCTGGTGAGTGCATAAACCTGAAGTTAGCTAACGGGATTTGTAGTTCGTCAGTTTTTGGGAGATGCCGTATTAGCGGCTGCGGATGACTCAGCAACGTGACTCCATCCGCACGTACCGGTACTCAATTTGATGCTTATATTTTCAACAGAACGGGATGTAACGTGTCAAGACTAAATATGTGACATTACAATACAGGTATGAGGTGCGTCCAGAAATTGAGAATCGATGGCGCGTAACGGCCGCGCAGGTGACGCGCTCACTTCCTGCGAAGATCAGTCGCTTTCTGTGTGTCAAGGGGAACACGTGTATTGCGTACTACGGTGCCATAATTCCCCTCTCTCCCCATTCGCTGTAGTTGTTACAGATAGACACGAAAATCTAAAATCCCGCTGCCTGTGAAGTGTTGCTGTGATACGATTTTTAAACGGTAAAGTTTGTCTTCTGGCGGAAATTAAGAGGGAAATTGTTGAGGTTTATGATGAAGGTGCAATGAACGAAGGTGATGTGAGGAAATGGTGTCGGTTGTTCAAAGTAGGCAGGAATAATGTGCATGACGAGGAAGGAAGTGGGCCCCCGTCTTTGGTCACGGATGATTTGAAAGAAAAGGTGACTGCAAAAATTTGTGAAAACAGGCGCTTCACAATTTTCGAATTACGCGAACTTTTTTTGGCCGGCCGGAGTCTGACGAGTGACCGAGAGACAAAAGACGTTGTGCAGGACTGACTGAAGGGCTTGACGGCGACGTTGTGCAGGACTGGCTGAAGGGCTTGACGGCGACCTAGTGTAGGACTGGCTGAAGGGTTTGGCGGCGACCTTGTGCAGGACTGGCTGAAGGGCTTGACGGCGACCTAGTGTAGGACTGGCTGAAGGGCTTGACGGCGACGTTGTGCAGAACTGGCTGAAGGTGACGGCGACCTAGTGTAGGACTGGCTGAAGGGTTTGACGGCGACCTTGTGCAGGACTGGCTGAAGGGCTTGACGGCGACCTAGTGTAGGACTGGCTGAAGGGCTTGATGGTGACCTTGTGCAGGACTGGCTGAAGAGCTTGACGGCGACCTAGTGTAGGACTGTCTGAAGGGCTTGACGGCGACCTTGTGCAGGACTGGCTGAAGGGCTTGACGGCGACCTTTGTCAACGAAGACACACAAAAGCTGGTCCCATGTTAAGACAAGTGCCTTAATTTGCATGGCGACTGTGTGTAGGCACCAACATGTGGCGATAAAAATATTTTTAAAACAAATTTTTAAAAGCTTTGTACACCCAACCGGTTCTTACTTTCTGGAGGCGCTACATATAATATGCGATAGAGTGTGCACTTTATATTTGATGTTGCATATTGTACACGTAATTTAAGCACTGAAATGTGATAATGCATAATACTTTTAGCGCTTTCTTTAAGTTAGATATCCGAGGGCAACTCACGTGCCTGCGTGACACAAGATTGCTCTCGACACGGCACCACGTGACGCAACGTTCGCGTTTCGTAGCTAACAATGCAAGTACATAGGCGAGGAGTGTTCATGGAGGTCGCCGATTTAAAGGCTATGAATTCGGTTGATAAGTACCTGATTGTTATGTATGTATATTTATTTATTTATTTGTTTATTATAGTTCCTACTTATTGTGTTCGTTAATTAAGACAGCGTTTTATTATTAAATTCTAAAAGGTTCTGACGACGGTATATGACTTTGAGAACTAATTGGTTTCTGGACCTTGTCCATCGTCCGGAAACCTAAAATAACGACGTTTCGGAAGCTGGATCTGCTTCCGTCCTCAGGTGAATGGAGAGGGAGGCACCTATTGTGTTGGGTCCCTTAGATAGAGCTAACCTAGCTAAGGTCCAGTGATTGAGGTTAGCTCTATCTAAGGGACCCCAACACAGTAGGTGCCTCCCTCTCCATTCACCTGAGGACGGAAGCAGATCCAGCTTCCGAAACGTCGTTATTTTATGTTTCCGGACGATGGACAAGGTCCAGAAACCAATTAGTTCATAACGTTTTATTATTGTGTTTATATCATCGCTAGCTCCCATTTCAGTCTCAATGTCTTGGCTGTTAACAACATGTGTAATGAATAAAATTAATTCCAACATTTAGTAATTTTATTTTTTCGCGAGGAGGGTGCAGTTCGGTAGCTTTCTTTAAGCGCAGGCAATCTTAGTTATGGCCGTACGTGGTAACCACGTGTGTCGCAAGTTTTAGCACTCAAACCTGCACTTTGCCCACACAGTAGGTTTATACGTTCGTTTGTAGAGGAACTGTGTTCACTGCGCGGTAAGAACTTAATATTTAAACACAGTTCAGCTTAACTTGGTGTTTAGATTTTGGTTGGCCGCGTCAGTGTCATTCCACCAATGCTCCATACTCACCTTCATCTTAGAAGGACAAGGGGGCGAAGCCTGAGAACCGTCAAGCAAGGGAGTGCTCTGTCGGCAATCGGAGGCTTTAGGCAGATAGCTGCCTTCTAGTTCTATACGTAGTTCGTTGTATTGCAGAGCGACAGTGACGGGGGGGGGGGGGGGGGGCGCTTGACAGCAAGACGGACGGACGGACAGACTGACTGTCAGTTGCAGGGTGACTTATTGACTGAAGTCGAGCCGGCTATAAGTCAATAACACAAAATGTACAAAACACTTCAAGTAGACTTTACTGAGGTGTCACATGCAGGATATTTCTAACACAACTTTCCAGTTTTAATGGAATATAACTACCTAACTGAGTGTCGAACACCAATGCATTTGGCTTCTTTGAGTTCAGTAGACTTGGGAATCACGTCACGTTATTTTCGATATTTGTACCATCGACGGAGCAAATGGTTTCTTCAGTAAAGCTAATTAATGCTTCAATTTTTCGATTGTTTGCAGATTGTGTGAATTGTGTCTTATAGGATGTGCCGTAATGAATAATTGCTTTCGTTTATATCTGGCGAATCTGCGGACTGTTCAGACGTCTGCACATTCAGTGGTCCTACATTAACATCCTTCAGACGTCTGCACATTCAGTGGTCTTACATTAACATCCTTCAGACGTCTGCACATTCAGTGGTCTTACATTAACATCCTTCAGACGTCTGCACATTCAGTGGTCCTAAATTAACATCCTTCAGACGTCTGCACATTCAGTGGTCCTACATTAACATCCTTCAGACGTCTGCACATTCAGTGATCCTACATTAACATCCTTCAGACGTCTGCACATTCAGTGGTCCTACATTAACATCCTTTTCAAAATTCAAACGTTTAAGTTCGTATGGACAACACACACACACACACACACACAGAGGTTATAACTCGTTTTTATAATATTTAGTCATTTATCCAGAATTTGGAGGTATTCCTGTCAGTTATAACTTGTGTGATTATGTAAAATTCTTCTTTCACTCTGTCATTTTATCTTCTTCCTGTAGCATTTGCATCTATGACACCAGTTCACATATTAAAAAATGTGGCATCAAATTGCGTACAGAAACCCGATTGCCCGATCTGATGTACCCTTCAAAAGAACCTAAACCTAAAAGTTCTCTTTATTTCGAAGCCATGGTGTCGAAGGTGGACGACTCTGTGGGTCAAGTTGTGGAGGCCCTGCACGACAAGCGGATGCTGAATAACTCCGTCATCGTTTTTATGTCGGACAATGGGGCACCCAGTGTCGAGGTCTTCCAGAACTGGGGTTCCAACTATCCTCTGAGGGGGGTAAGTGTTGTGTTGGTTGTCTTGCTAGCGGGCAAGCAAGTGTTTTATTGGTTGTCTTGCTAGCGGGCAAGCAAGTGTTTTATTGGTTGTCTTGCTAGCGGGCAAGCAAGTGTTGTATTGGTTGTCTTGCTAGCGGGCAAGCAAGTGTTGTATTGGTTGTCTTGCTAGCGGGCAAGCAAGTGTTGTATTGGTTGTCTTGCTAGCGGGCAAGCAAGTGTTGTATTGGTTGTCTTGCTAGCGGGCAAGCAAGTGTTGTATTGGTTGTCTTGCTAGCGGGCAAGCAAGTGTATTGGTTGTCTTGCTAGCGGGCAAGCAAGTGTTGTGTTGGTTGTCTTGCTAGCGGGCAAGCAAGTGTTGTATTGGTTGTCTTGCTAGCGGGCAAGCAAGTGTTGTATTGGTTGTCTTGCTAGCGGGCAAGCAAGTGTTGTATTGGTTGTCTTGCTAGCGGGCAAGCAAGTGTTGTATTGGTTGTCTTGCTAGCGGGCAAGCAAGTGTTGTATTAATTGTCTTGCTAGCGGGCAAGCAAGTGTTGTATTGGTTGTCTTGCTAGCGGGCAAGCAAGTGTTGTGTTGGTTGTCTTGCTAGCGGGCAAGCAAGTGTTGTATTGGTTGTCTTGCTAGCGGGCAAGCAAGTGTTGTATTGGTTGTCTTGCTAGCGGGCAAGCAAGTGTTGTATTGGTTGTCTTGCTAGCGGGCAAGCAAGTGTTGTATTGGTTGTCTTGCTAGCGGGCAAGCAAGTGTTGTATTGGTTGTCTTGCTAGCGGGCAAGCAAGTGTTGTATTGGTTGTCTTGCTAGCGGGCAAGCAAGTGTTGTATTGGTTGTCTTGCTAGCGGGCAAGCAAGTGTTGTATTGGTTGTCTTGCTAGCGGGCAAGCAAGTGTTGTATTGGTTGTCTTGCTAGCGGGCAAGCAAGTGTTGTATTGGTTGTCTTGCTAGCGGGCAAGCAAGTGTATTGGTTGTCTTGCTAGCGGGCAAGCAAGTGTTGTGTTGGTTGTCTTGCTAGCGGGCAAGCAAGTGTTGTATTGGTTGTCTTGCTAGCGGGCAAGCAAGTGTTGTATTGGTTGTCTTGCTAGCGGGCAAGCAAGTGTTGTATTGGTTGTCTTGCTAGCGGGCAAGCAAGTGTTGTATTGGTTGTCTTGCTAGCGGGCAAGCAAGTGTTGTATTGGTTGTCTTGCTAGCGGGCAAGCAAGTGTTGTATTGGTTGTCTTGCTAGCGGGCAAGCAAGTGTTGTGTTGGTTGTCTTGCTAGCGGGCAAGCAAGTGTTGTATTGGTTGTCTTGCTAGCGGGCAAGCAAGCCGACGGTTCTGATGCGCCTTCCTTCTGCTCGGGCCGGCGCATACTTCGTAGGAGACTGTTCAGGCAGCAATACGTACAGTCAGATGGCATTATTACTGAGGCACGTTAACTTACAAACATGTCTGGTACTTAGATTCTTCTTTCTAAAGCATATGCATGTAACTGGTTTTTTTTTTCCAATGGCTCGACAGCCCCTTGGGGGCCTAGGCCACCTCATTTTTCGAGGCTTCACGATCACACTCAGACACACCACACTCGGTAGGACTCCTCTGGACGAGGGACCAGCCGTCGCACAGACCTCTACCTGACAACACACAACACTCACAACAGACAGACATCCATGCCCCCGGCGGGATTCAAACCCACAATCCCAGTAAGCGAGCGGCCGCAGACCCACGCTTTAGACCGCGCGGCCACTGGGATCGGCCATGTAACTGTTAGGGCTGTCTACTTTTCCCATTTTGCCTCATTTATAACAATTTCCAATTATACCAGCTACAGTTTTTATCCGTGGTCATCACGCCGGTGACATTCCACAGATGTAACAGCTTCATTTACTGTCACCATGCGCCCCTTTAGGCAGCAGTTAATGCACCAACATGAAAAGACTATATACTGCACATTACTGTAAGATTATTGTGTGTCCGAGCAGATAATCCATTCGACCTGAACCCATTATCTTCATTGCGATTATGTAACCTTTTGAAGTGGATAGTCATAGGAGACTGCGAGCCTGCATGTGTTTCTACAACGTATTAGAACGCTGAACAATTCTGCCTGAAAAGGAGTAAATTGTCTCTTCGGTTATTTTCTTCCCCCTATCACGACAGCCCCTAGTGGGCCAGGGCCTTCTCATTGTCGAGGCTTCACGATCACACTCAGACACACCACACTCAGTATGACTCCTCTGTACGAGTGATCAGCCCGAAGCAGAGACCTCTACCTGACAACACACAACACTCACAAGAGACATCCATGCCGCCGGCGAGATTCAAACCCGCAATTCCAGTAAGCGAGCGGCCACAGACCCATGCCTTAGACCGCTCGGCTGTGACTCTTAAACGAAAAACTGCACTGCTGCAAATCTTGGCCATTTTGCACACACTTCTGCGACCTGGAAGAGCAAAGTCAACACTTTTCCTTAAGAAGTCAAGGCGGGCAGCAGGAAACTATCTAGAATTTGTTGTTACGTTACCACGAGCTCTTGCTTTTGATCGGTAGACTTCATGTTTCTTTTCCACACCCACAAAAACACATCACACGAAGGCCAGTCTGCATGGTCCTCCACGCCCAATCCATCGACCTGTAAAATACTTGTTAAGCCGCGCACGAAGTTGAAAAGCAAAGTGTGGCTATGCTGCTATGTCCGGCGTGGAGTGCCGTCTTGCGAGGAGCAATTGGCAAGACGGCACTGTCAAGCTATTGCAGTAGCACTCGCCGCTTGTTTCTGTACAAGCACCCTGTATAATGTTGGTGCCTGTGCAAGATATCGTACTTCGCTGTTTGTTGGTGCGTGTGTTCATGCACACACTAACCTGACGCTGCCTGTTGTTACAGATAAAGGCAACCTTGTGGGAAGGGGGAGTTCGAGGTCTGGGATTGATATGGAGCCCTCTGCTGCGAGAACCGCGTCGTGTGTCTGAAGAGGTAATAGAACTGTACTGTAACGGAGAGTGCTGAGTGCTGTGACGTTACGTCAGTTACGTCAGCATACGTTGCAGCACAAGTGAAGTTAATGTCTTAATGCGCAGTTCGGTAGTGTTTGGCGCATTCAGTTCATGTTCATGTGCTAATGTAAGTTTAGACTCAATACAGGCGTACCATGCTCAAAAATAATTTATTATCTAATGAGCTGTCTACAGTGCGTACATATTTCGGTTCGTGTAGAGTCGTCATTGTTCCAACTTCAGAGTTACAAAAAGTACTTCACCAATAACATATATTTGAAGCACTGTGATTGGTTGGTTTTCTTGTAGATTTTAAATTGTCCTGATGAAGGCTTCGCAATGAGTCGACACACATAGGCACTGCATTGTACAATAAATGAGTTGACTCTCCCCACAACGGTGTGACGCAGATAAATGCAATTTTCCTTCACATGTATGTGACCGGCATAATGAACACAAAACAGCAAGTTGCCACAGAAAAGGATGACAATTCTGTCACTCAATAATTTCGTCAGCCCACGACCAGTATGTGTGTACACAACACTTATTGCATCTGGTCGTCTGATGACTCTATCGATAAAAGCAAGCAATCCCATTACAGGCCTGGACAGGCCCTTAGGGTTCCAGGAGGTTGAGGCTGTCAGATTTATAGACAGTCCACACATGAAGGTGGTTAGGTTGTCTGCCCTACGCACCGGCCGCCTTTACCCCCCAGAAAATATTCCTGGTACACATTTCTGTTAGAGGCTGAGTTGACACTGCTTTGTATATTTCAGCTAATGCACGTATCTGATTGGCTGCCGACACTGTACAGTGCGGCTGGCGGAGACGTCACTCAAATTGGCTGCGACCTGGATGGAGTAGACCAATGGAACAGTCTCGTGAACAACGAGAAATCTCCTCGACATCAGCTGCTAATCAACATCAATGAGAGAGAGAAAACTGCGGCTCTCAGAATTGGTGACTGGAAGCTGGTCATAGGTGTGTGTTCTGTCACGTGCAAACTGCTTAAGCTTGCGTTAGAAAACGCATTCTCGCCAAACAGTTAGAGTTATGTGTTGACGAAGAAGAATTAACTCATAATATGTTTCGCTTACCGATATATGGAGATTTCGATGTTTGATACTATCGAACTATCCCTGCAGTGGCTTCATGCTTTCCGTAATTACAAACATAATTAAGAAAATCGATAATTAATTTTACATCATTATGGATTGTTCTGGAAAAAACTGATCCATTCCGTTTAGTGAATTAAACTCTTTTTCCCCGATACGTAGGAACAAGAAGTGTCCCAGTTTCAAAGTGCAATGGCTTTATTTATAATATTACTAATTACATGTCAATTTAAGCACTAATATATTACGTTTATTACATAGGAAATGGCCGAGTGTGTCAGTGTCACAACGCTTCGACACTGAATGCGGTGTGTCAGTGTCGCAACGCTACGACACTGAATGTGGTGTGTCGGTGTCGCAACGCTACGACACTGAATGTAGTGTGTCGGTGTCGCAACGCTACTACACTGAATGTGGTGTGTCAGTGTCGCAACGCTACTACACTGAATGTGGTGTGTCGGTGTCGCAACGCTACGACACTGAATGTGGTGTGTCGGTGTCGCAACGCTACTACACTGAATGTGGTGTGTCGTGTCGCAACGCTACGACACTGAATGTGGTGTGTCGGTGTCGCAACGCTACTACACTGAATGTGGTGTGTCGGTGTCGCAACGCTACTACACTGAATGCGGTGTGTCATGTCGCAACGCTACGGCACTGAATGCGATGTGTCAGTGTCGCAACGCTACGGCACTGAATGTGGTGTGTCAGTGTCGCAACGCTACGGCACTGAATGTGGTGTGTCAGTGTCGCAACGCTACGACACTGAATGTGGTGTGTCAGTGTCGCAACGCTACGGCACTGAATGTGGTGTGTCAGTGTCGCAACGCTACGACACTGAATGTGGTGTGTCAGTGTCGCAACGCTACTACACTGAATGTGGTGTGTCAGTGTCGCAACGCTACGACACTGAATGTGGTGTGTCGTGTCGCAACGCTACGACACTGAATGTGGTGTGTCAGTGTCGCAACGCTACGACACTGATGCGGTGTGTCAGTGTCGCAACGCTACGGCACTGATGCGATGTGTCGTGTCGCAACGCTACGGACACTGAATGTGGTGTGTCAGTGTCGCAACGCTACGGCACTGAATGTGGTGTGTCAGTGTCGCAACGCTACGGCACTGTAATGTGGTTGTGTCAGTGTCGCAACGCTACGACACTGAATGTGGTGTGTCAGTGTCGCAACGCTACTACACTGAATGTGGTGTGTCAGTGTCGCAACGCTACGGCACTGAATGTGGTGTGTCAGTGTCGCAACGCTACGACACTGAATGTGGTGTGTCAGTGTCACAACGCTATGACACTGAATGTGGTGTTCAGTGTCGCAACGCTACGCACTGAATGTGGTGTGTCATGTCGCAACGCTACTACACGATGTGGTGTGTCAGTGTCGCAACCTACGACACTCATCTAAGTCCAGTCTGTTGCTAAGTTTCTGCACCTCGTTACGTTGATCAGACGGTCACTTCTGTTCTTTTGTATTAAGTCAAGATACGAACTGGAAGCCAAATGTAGGGTCTTAAAACTTTGAACATAAAATTGTTTCTGTGTTGTATATAAACATTCAATTCGTACCTCACAGAGAACGCAGTCTACTTCCATTATAAAGAACCGTTGTGTGCTGTTCAGGATGATAGTAGCTGTAAGGGTCATGAGCAACGCTGTGTGGATAGTGCTGAACCTGGCGGTACATATAGTAACCACCAATCTTAAAGGTGTAATCAGTAGTGCAACGAAACGTCGCCCTTCCGTAGGCATAAATGTAAACTCCATTACTTACACTCAGCTCCAGAAGTCTTAACATGAAGTCTGATTGTGGGATCGCGCCTAAGTGCTGACATTTCACGTAGCAAAAGTATGTTGACGTTACAGTAAAGAACATTTAGTGGTCCAGAATTGTGATGCTATGTTTAAGACAGGAACATCTGTGAATAGCGCAACGCGACTGGCGGGGTCACGCTGGCAGTGTCTAACCTCGTACCGCTAGTTTATGATTATTAACAAGAAGCAATAAATCAGAAGTTTACCGAATTTCAACAGCAAGTAATATTTTTTGTTAAGTTTAGGCGACATCATCAGACTGTTCATATATCAGAACACGGCACGTTCGGGGAATAAAAGGTAGCTGAAATCAGCATTTCTCAGTCCCAGTTTAGACACACACTATTTTTTTTTGTGGTGAAGGGCCCCGCAGCAGATGCTACGGACTCACCGCAGCCTTGAGGCTTATTATGCAACCCTGTGATGAAGATGATTAGTTTTTTTTTTCGTTTTTCCGTGTAATGGAGCACCGGTGGAATGAAATTGACAGGGGAAAACCGAAGTACTCGGGGGGGAAAACCTGTCCCAGTGCCATTTTGTCCGCCACAAATCCCACATGGACTGACCCGGGATGGAACCCGGGCCTCCGCGATGAGAGGCCGGCGACTAACCGCCTGAGCCATGGCACGGTCTCAGACATACACGTTACCTGTAACGTGTACTGCAAGGTGATGTTCCGGCTGATTCACTGTACCATGCTGAGGTTCAGACACACAGGACAGTGTGTCTGACACACAGGACGCTGTGTCACACACGAACTCTAACACAGTGTCGCGCCTGCTCTCAGTAGCATCGCGCACTCCTCGTCAGGTGGCAGAGCGGTTGAAATGCGAATCTGATCTTCCACCACCTCCTTTCATTGCCGGCGTTAAGAAGGGATGGAGCTATACCTCCACTTCCGTCATGTATTCAAGACGCAGTACTTAATTAATTAACTACAGGGATCCTTTTTCCCCCTGTGGCTCGACAGCCCCTAGTGGGCCTAGACCTCATTTTTCGACGCTTCACGATCACACATTTTAGACACACCACAGTCGGTAGGACTCCTCTGGACGAGTGACCAGCCCGTCGCAGAGACCTCTACCTGACAACACACAACACTCACAAGAGACAGACATCCATGCCCTAGGCGGGATTCGAACCCACAATCCCAGCAAGCGAGCGTGCGTAGACCCACGCCCTAGACCGCGCGGCCACTGGGATCGGCGATTACAGAAATCACTGCTAGCAATTTTCGAAACCACTTGTATAGCCAATGTAATTCTGACCGTGGGTGTTGTGCGGCGCCATATTAGCGTCTGTATATACACCGAGTTCTGTAACCAGTTCGGCATTTAAGTCAACATTTGCCTAATGAGTCTACGTGAATTGACGGCGGGAACATTCCGACCAGTAACAGAAGGGACCGCTCTGTACAAGCAGGGTTTGTCTGTACTGACGAGATAAATACTGATCTTTCAGGGTCCTTTGGCAAACACGGATCACTGGACGGGTATTATGGGGACAGCGGCTACAGTCCTTCGTACCCCAAATACGATATATCAGCAGTTATGAGCAGTGCAGCCTGGAAGTGTGTGTCAGCAGCCACACGGCCTGCCACAGTGGATGACGTGCAGAGATTGCGACAGGCAGCAACAGTGCATTGCAACAAAGGAGCGTTACGGCGTGAGACAAGCTGTAATCCTTCGTTAAACAGTATGTCGTGTTTGTTTAATATCTATACGGATCCTTGCGAGGAAAATGATTTATCAGCCACGAATGCAGACATCGCTACCAAAATGTATACTGTTCTTCTGAGACACAGACAGTCCCTTATTCCTCAGTTGAACAAACCTTGGGACATAGCTGGAGCAGACCCAGCAAAATTCAATAACACGTGGACTTCTTGGCTTGATTGAATGAGCAAGATCGTACATAAATATATCGGGAATATCTGAAGTCTCTGTTCCAATTTGTATTCAGCGCTGTCTGTCAAGGAACGAGCAGCTCGCTGTACCGTCGCATGTGTACACTTGGTTCTGATCTGCCCAGTCAGTCCTCCAGTTGCTTTATTTTGTCTAAAATAATCGCATATTTAGTGCACAAAGTACCCGCACGTCCTTTCCAAATTACAACAACATATTAGCAACACTGTGCATAAAGAAGTTTCAATTGTGCTTAGTCCCCTCGTATTCTGTTTATTTCTCTTCTCACTGTACCTTTTGGACCCTCCAGCCTGTTCCGTTTCAGAATCAGGTTCTGAAACTACGAATTATTTTTGAAGGGAGGCTTGAATGGGGGATAATCCCATCGCAAAGCCCCTACCAGCACAGCACAGAACAGTCTCTGGTGAGATACGAAGCCTAGACGTTTCAGCTTTCAAGGCCGTATTTTTATATTCCTCTTGTGTGCCTAAAGTATATACAATATTATAAATACTCAAACAAACTTCCAGTACCTTCCTTTTAGCCTTCATACACAGAGAGCTTTTTTTCTAATTGCCGAGCTTAGCACTGCAGGGTGGACGCCATCACCATCAGTCGCTATGCGGCAACGATGTCGTCCGCTCTAGAGCGAGCAGCCCGGCGATAAAAACCGTGTTACTTAATACACCCTCTTTTATTTATTTTACAATTCTCGTTATATGATAAGTGAGGCGAATCGCCATATATCGGTGATAATGTCAAAAGATATGACGGCCGGGATGGCTCAGTCGGTATAATGACTAAGCCTAAGGGCTGGAGAACTAAGGAATCGTGGTTCAATTCCCGACAGAGGGAGGAGACCTTTCACCTCTCTAAAACGACCAGACCGCCTCTGGAGCTCACGCAGCCTTCTAGTAAATGGGTACCGGGATTCGTTCACTGACAGCTCACCTCCGTCTAGTGCAGAGGTTGAGAATAAGTGGAGCTATACGTCTACACCCCCATACGCCTGCTTGACCTGTATCGGAACAAATGTATCTTTTACCGTGCTCAGTATTTCTGAAACTGAAATTGTGTAAACACAAAATGGTACATTTACCTTTTTACCTTTTCCTTACTTTTACATTTACACCACGGAAGACGAGCTGTCTACAAAATGTGCTTCTTTAGATGTGAAATCGGAACGATCGCTGCAACAGAACACAATTGTGATGCGAGGAAATGCCGTCTGTGTTGACAGAATCACTGTGACGGCGGTTACGAATGTTGAGGTTTTTGTTGTCGCCTGCAATATTGACAGACATCTGCAGCAGAGGTACTGCGCTCTTTGGAGACGTAAAGAACTACATCTGACCTTGACATCACAGCAGATGGAACTGTAAATACGTAATGCCTCTTGAGGTTTGTAATGCAAGTCACTTACTTCTTAGGGTAAGCGCTTTTTGAGAAATCTGACGAGATTAATTTCTGTGCAGTTGGTTGAGGCACTGCTCTACAAGCCGGAAGGTCGCAGGTTCGATTCCCGATAGTGTCATTGGGATTGACATAATCCTTCCGGCCGCACTATGGCCCTGGGGTCGACTCAGCCTGTAACAGAAATGAATACCAGGAGTAAAGGCGGCCGGTGCGTAGGGCTGACAACCTTAGCACCTTCATGTGCAGACTGTCTAGAAATCTGTGAGCCTCAACCTCCTGGAACCCTCAGGGCCTGTCCAGGCCTGTAATGGGATTGCTTTGCTTTAGTGATTTAGTGCAAGACAAGCTGTCGTTCAGGTAACAGTTTATGTTAGCCTTGCAAATTGCGATGTACATCCCTAAGTCAAAAATAATCGAAAAACTTATATGTGTTAGGAAAGATTATGCTGATGGACTGACCCCGCCCCCAATAGTTTCTTATACTCTGCAAATGAGTCGCAAATAATTGAAAGATTTCGATGCAACTGACGGAGATATTGGTCAATAAGATGGCGTGGACTGTTCCATAGCGACCAGAACTGCAGAGGTGGCGTTAATTTGAATACCGCTGATGGTCCAAGTTTAGAGACAGACCACTCAAGCGGTGCTTCAGGATCCATTGTTCGGCACAGCGATGCACTGTGCCTGCGGGAACGGCTGAACTGCGTACGGTGTGTAGTGCTGCGGTGTTTGTACTGACGGGAACGGCTGAACTGCGTACGGCGTGTAGTGCTGCGGTGTTTGTACTGACGGGAACGGCTGAACTGCGTACGGTGTGTAGTGCTGCGGTGTTTGTACTGACGGGAACGGCTGAACTGCGTACGGTGTGTAGTGCTGCGGTGTTTGTACTGACGTGAACGGCTGAACTGCGTACGGTGTGTAGTGCTGCGGTGTTTGTACTGACGGGAACGGCTGAACTGCGTACGGTGTGTAGTGCTGCGGTGTTTGTACTGACGGGAACGGCTGAACTGCGTACGGTGTGTAGTGCTGCGGTGTTTGTACTGACGGGAACGGCTGAACTGCGTACGGTGTGTAGTGCTGCGGTGTTTGTACTGACGTGAACGGCTGAACTGCGTACGGTGTGTAGTGCTGCGGTGTTTGTACTGACGGGAACGGCTGAACTGCGTACGGTGTGTAGTGCTGCGGTGTTTGTACTGACGGGAACGGCTGAACTGCGTACGGTGTGTAGTGCTGCGGTGTTTGTACTGACGGGAACGGCTGAACTGCGTACGGTGTGTAGTGCTGCGGTGTTTGTACTGACGGGAACGGCTGAACTGCGTACGGTGTGTAGTGCTGCGGTGTTTGTACTGACGGGAACGGCTGAACTGCGTACGGTGTGTAGTGCTGCGGTGTTTGTACTGACGGGAACGGCTGAACTGCGTACGGTGTGTAGTGCTGCGGTGTTTGTACTGACGTGAACGGCTGAACTGCGTACGGTGTGTAGTGCTGCGGTGTTTGTACTGACGGGAACGGCTGAACTGCGTACGGTGTGTAGTGCTGCGGTGTTTGTACTGACGGGAACGGCTGAACTGCGTACGGTGTGTAGTGCTGCGGTGTTTGTACTGACGGGAACGGCTGAACTGCGTACGGTGTGTAGTGCTGCGGTGTTTGTACTGACGGGAACGGCTGAACTGCGTACGGTGTGTAGTGCTGCGGTGTTTGTACTGACGGGAACGGCTGAACTGCGTACGGTGTGTAGTGCTGCGGTGTTTGTACTGACGGGAACGGCTGAACTGCGTACGGTGTGTAGTGCTGCCTACTTTAAGGGTTTGTAACGGACCTGTGGAACTGACTGATTTCTGAAAACCTGGTAGTGGCTACTTTGGTCAAACAATTCTCCACTTTTTTGGGAGCTTACTGTCATTGCAAGATCCCGCCACGGATGATACTCTGAGCCAGATTAACCCATACCATAACGTCCTGTGCTCCAGAAGTCCGGGTTCGATTCAAGTCCAGACAGTAAATGTTCCTTTTCACTACCTCATCCCTCGGCCCAGCAAAGTGTAGCCTCCCTGACGCCATGGAGCAGAGTCCTTCTTGAAAAGCTAACAGTTTCTCAGCTAGTCAAATTCCCCGCGTTTTATGGAACCGGAAGGTTCATTACCGCATTCACAAGAGTCCGCCACCTGTCCCTATCCTGAGCCAGATCAATCCAGTACATGCCCCCGTCTCACTTCTGGAAGATTCGTTTTAATATTACCCTCCCATCTACGCCTACGTCTTGCAATTGGTCTCCTTCCCTCAGGTCTCTCCACCAAAATCCTGTAAGAACCTCTCCTCTTCCCCTTACGTGCTGTATGCCCTGCCCATCTCATTCTTCTTGACTTGATCACCCGAATAATATTTGGTGATGAGTACAGATCATAAAGCTCCTCGTTATGTAGTCTTCTCTATTCCAATGTTATCTGGCCCCTCAGGCCCAAATGTCTTCCTCAGCACCGTATTCTAGATCTCGAGCACAATGTGGCAATGAAGAAAGTTTAAATCTGCGGTCTTCTGGGTTATTACACGGCGTCGTGCCGTAATTGTTTACCGACGTTTCGGGACAACGTATAGGTCCCATCCTCATGGGTCAAGAGTCCGAGTAGGAAAGAAAGCCTATAGCAGATTCTGGCAAGCACGGCATGTTGCAAGCAAGCATGTTGAGTGGTAAGCTGCAGATGTCTGCTGACATGTCAGTTCTGTCTGCGTGTAGCTACAGACGAGTTGTTATGTTGAGTGGTAAGCTGCAGATGTCTGCTGACATGTCAGTTCTGTTTTCGTGTAGCTACAGACGAGTTGTTATGTTGAGTGGTAAGCTGCAGATGTCTGCTGACATGTCAGTTCTGTTTTCGTGTAGCTACAGACGAGTTGTTATGTTGAGTGGTAAGCTGCAGATGTCTGCTGACATGTCAGTTCTGTTTTCGTGTAGCTACAGACGAGTTGTTATGTTGAGTGGTAAGCTGCAGATGTCTGCTGACATGTCAGTTCTGTTTTCGTGTAGCTACAGACGAGTTGTTATGTTGAGTGGTAAGCTGCAGATGTCTGCTGACATGTCAGTTCTGTTTTCGTGTAGCTACAGACGAGTTGTTATGTTGAGTGGTAAGCTGCAGATGTCTGCTGACATGTCAGTTCTGTTTTCGTGTAGCTACAGACGAGTTGTTATGTTGAGTGGTAAGCTGCAGATGTCTGCTGACATGTCAGTTCTGTTTTCGTGTAGCTACAGACGAGTTGTTATGTTGAGTGGTAAGCTGCAGATGTCTGCTGACATGTCAGTTCTGTTTTCGTGTAGCTACAGACGAGTTGTTATGTTGAGTGGTAAGCTGCAGATGTCTGCTGACATGTCAGTTCTGTTTTCGTGTAGCTACAGACGAGTTGTTATGTTGAGTGGTAAGCTGCAGATGTCTGCTGACATGTCAGTTCTGTCTGCGTGTAGCTACAGACGAGTTGTTATGTTGAGTGGTAAGCTGCAGATGTCTGCTGACATGTCAGTTCTGTTTTCGTGTAGCTACAGACGAGTTGTTATGTTGAGTGGTAAGCTGCAGATGTCTGCTGACATGTCAGTTCTGTTTTCGTGTAGCTACAGACGAGTTGTTATGTTGAGTGGTAAGCTGCAGATGTCTGCTGACATGTCAGTTCTGTTTTCGTGTAGCTACAGACGAGTTGTTATGTTGAGTGGTAAGCTGCAGATGTCTGCTGACATGTCAGTTCTGTTTTCGTGTAGCTACAGACGAGTTGTTATGTTGAGTGGTAAGCTGCAGATGTCTGCTGACATGTCAGTTCTGTTTTCGTGTAGCTACAGACGAGTTGTTATGTTGAGTGGTAAGCTGCAGATGTCTGCTGACATGTCAGTTCTGTTTTCGTGTAGCTACAGACGAGTTGTTATGTTGAGTGGTAAGCTGCAGATGTCTGCTGACATGTCAGTTCTGTTTTCATGTAGCTACAGACGAGTTGTTATGTTGAGTGGTAAGCTGCAGATGTCTGCTGACATGTCAGTTCTGTTTTCGTGTAGCTACAGACGAGTTGTTATGTTGAGTGGTAAGCTGCAGATGTCTGCTGACATGTCAGTTCTGTTTTCGTGTAGCTACAGACGAGTTGTTATGTTGAGTGGTAAGCTGCAGATGTCTGCTGACATGTCAGTTCTGTTTTCGTGTAGCTACAGACGAGTTGTTATGTTGAGTGGTAAGCTGCAGATGTCTGCTGACCACCAAGGCAGTGCTGACACCATCGGCGCTAGACCCGGGCAGCTCTGGGCCGACAAATCGCCAAACTATAATTCAGATTCAGCAAGAGACGCTTCACAACGTCCACATGCGCAGTGTGACGTCATAAGTAACACTGTCAGTTGGTACCATATGATATTAATATGGACAAAACCAGCGCATCGACGTATCGTGTGTTGTATAAGTAGCGTGATGGTGCATGTTGCAACCTGTAAAAGTGTGGCTACATATTGCAGCGTAGGATTGGAAAGAATAACCGTGACTGCGTAATGCGCAGACTGAATGTAAACAGATGACTGGCGACTTAAGTACGTAGTCTGTTCACACGACTCGATATTTAGGCCTGTGTGCGCATGCTCTGTGTAGCCATATACGATATTCGTAACTCTGCGCCAGTTTTATGCTTTAAATTTCGGTTGCGCAGCACATTTGCACACATTTTTAGGCGCGTCGGTAAAACTTCGAAAAGCGACTATTAGCTTCGTCCTGTCTGTCCGTCCACATGGAACACCTCGGCTCCCACTGGACGGATTTTCGCGAAATTTGATATTTGTCTATTTCTGTAACTTCTGTCTAGAAAGTTCAAGTTTCATTAAAATCTGACAACAATAGCGGTACTTTACATGAAGACCTATGTACGTTTATGATAATATCTCGCTGAATTCTTCTTAGAATGAGAAATGTTTCAGACAAAAGTTGTACAGAAAATCAAAACACACATTTTATGTTCAATTATGTTTTTCCGAAAATCGTGCCGTTTGTGAGATAATGTGGAAAAATATGGTACAGCCAGACAGGCCACAGATGACAATATAATACGGCGCATGCGCTTTGCATGCTGGATAACTAAGGCTACAGACACACTCAGAATATGTAATACTTATTGCTTTTCCACGGCAACAATGGTTACGCGAACGCGCCTCAATATTAAGATACACGTACACTGCCTCTCTTGTTTCAACTTCAGAAGTGCTCGTGGACTGCGGTTGACTGCAGCGGAAGGAAGCAGTGACGGACTGACGCAGTCTCTGTAACCATATCCTGCAATATCTGTGTCGTTCTGCGTTCGCGTTTTGAAGACTAACCCACTTTTTTGTACGTCAGCTTCCGTAAATTTCGTAATTAGATGTTACACTACACAAAGTCTGGATCCTCACACAAACGCCCAGTTCCAACGACCTTCGGACATAGAGGCACTGCGGCTGTGCTGCGCTGTCTGCAGTCACGTCAAGCAGGACACGGCACATCGTCACATCCGACGTTTCTGACAAGCATTGCAATTTTATTCTCCCACGTTTCAAGTGCTCTGTTCCTTCCAGTTTTCCTGATTAAAATATAATTGTAATCCCTTCCGTGCATGCTACATGCTTCGTCAGTTCACTTCATATCGCTGTGATAACTTTGGATAACTGCGACAAATTCTAAAGCTGCTCATTAATAAATATACGAGTATGTATATATACACATGTGCACACCAGCACAACGCCATATATGCACATATACACATGTGCACACCAGCACAACGCCATATATGCACATATACACATGTGCACACCAACACAACGCCATATATGCACATATACACATGTGCACACCAACACAACGCCATATATGCACATATACACATGTGCACACCAACACAACGCCATATATGCACATATACACATGTGCACACCAAATCAACGCCATATATGCACATATACACATGTGCACACCAACACAACGCCATATATGTACATATACACATGTGCACACCAACACAACGCCATATATGCACATATACACATGTGCACACCAACACAACGCCATATATGTACATATACACATGTGCACACCAGCACAACGCCATATATGCACATATACACATGTGCACACCATCACAACGCCATATATTGCACATATACACATGTGCACACCAACACAACGCCATATATGTACATATACACATGTGCACACCAACACAACGCCATATATGTACATATACACATGTGAACACCAACACAACGCCATATATGCACATATACACATGTGCACACCAGCACAACGCCATATATGCACATATACACATGTGCACACCAACACAACGCCATATATGCACATATACACATGTGCACACCAACACAACGCCATATATGTACATATACACATGTGCACACCAACACAACGCCATATATGCACATATACACATGTGCACACCAACACAACGCCATATATGCACATATACACATGTGCACACCAAATCAACGCCATATATGCACATATACACATGTGCACACCAACACAACGCCATATATGTACATATACACATTTCCACACCAACACAACGCCATATATGCACATATACACATGTGCACACCAACACAACGCCATATATGCACATATACACATGTGCACACCAACACAACGCCATATATGTACATATACACATGTGCACACCAACACAACGCCATATATGCACATATACACATGTGCACACCATCACAACGCCATATATGCACATATACACATGTGCACACCAACACAACGCCATATATGTACATATACACATGTGCACACCAACACAACGCCATATATGTACATATACACATGTGCACACCAACACAACGCCATATATGCACATATACACATGTGCACACCAGCACAACGCCATATATGCACATATACACATGTGCACACCAACACAACGCCATATATGCACATATACACATGTGCACACCAACACAACGCCATATATGTACATATACACATGTGCACACCAACACAACGCCATATATGTACAATACACATGTGCACACCAACACAACGCCATATATGCACATGTGCACACCAGCACAACGCCATATGTGCACACCAACACAACGCCATATATGCACATATATACATGTGCACACCAACACAACGCCATATATAATATACACATGTGCACACCAACCACAACGCCATATATGTACATATACACATGTGCACACCAACACAACGCCATATATGCACATATACACGTGCACACCAGCACAACGCCATATGTGCACACCAACACAACGCCATATATGTACATATACACATGTGCAACAACCAACACAACGCCATATATGTACATATACACATGTGCACACCAACACAACGCCATATATGTACATATACACATGTGCACACCAACACAACGCCATATATGCACATATACACATGTGCACACCAGCACAACGCCATATGTGCACACACAACACAACGCCATATATGTACATATACACATGTGCACACCAACACAACGCCATATATGTACATATACACATGTGCACACCAACACAACGCCATATATGCACATATACACATGTGCACACCAACACAACGCCATATATGTACATATACACCATGTGCACACCAACACAACGCCATATATGCACATATACACATGTGCACACCAACACAACGCCATATATGCACATATACACATGTGCACACCAACACAACGCCATATATGCACATATACACATGTGCACACCAACACAACGCCATATATGTACATATACACATGTGCACACCAGCTCAACGCCATATATGCACATATACACATGTGCACACCAACACAACTCCATAATGCACATATACACATGTGCACACCAACACAACGCCATATATGCACATATACACATGTGCACACCAACACAACGCCATATATGTACATATACACATGTTCACACCAACACAACGCCATATATGCACATATACACATGTCACACCAGCACAACGCCATATGTGCACACACCAACACAACGCCATATATGCACATATATACATGTGCACACCAACACAACGCCATATATATACATATACACATGTGCACACCAACACAACGCCATATATGTACATATACACATGTGCACACCAACACAACGCCATATATGCACATATACACATGTGCACACCAGCACAACGCCATATATGTACATATACACATGTGCACACCAACACAACGCCATATATGCACATATACACATGTGCACACCAGCACAACGCCATATATGTACATATACACATGTGCACACCAACACAACGCCATATATGCACATATACACATGTGCACACCAACACAACGCCATATATGCACATATACACATGTGCACACCAGCACAACGCCATATATGTACATATACACATGTGCACACCAACACAACGCCATATATGCACATATACACATGTGCACACCAACACAACGCCATATATGCACATATACACATGTGCACACCAGCTCAACGCCATATATGCACATATACACATGTGCACACCAACACAACGCCATATATGCACATATACACATGTGCACACCAACACAACGCCATATATGCACATATACACATGTGCACACCAACACAACGCCATATATGCACATATACACATGTGCACACCAGCACAACGCCATATGTGCACACCAACACAACGCCATATATGTACATATACACATGTGCACACCAACACAAACGCCATATATGTACATATACACATGTGCACACCAACACAACGCCATATATGCACATATACACATGTGCACACCAACACAACGCCATATATGTACATATACACATGTGCACACCAACACAACGCCATATATGTACATATACACATGTGCACACCAACACAACACCATATATGCACATATACACATGTGCACACCAACACAACGCCATATATGCACATATACACATGTGCACACCAACACAACGCCATATATGTACATATACACATGTGCGCACCAGCTCAACGCCATATATGCACATATACACATGTGCACACCAACACAACGCCATATATGCACATATACACATGTGCACACCAACACAACGCCATATATGCACATATACACATGTGCACACCAACACAACGCCATATATGTACATATACACATGTGCACACCAGCTCAACGCCATATATATGTGTACCCCCAGCCGTGAGTCAATATATTTGTGTATATTAAACAATTAGACATTCCCGCGCTTTGTCCCCCCCCCCCCCCCCCCCCCCCCCCCCCGACGCTGACCAACAGTCATCCCAGTGAGCTGCGGCATAGAGCGTGTCAGCTGGTCACTGAGACTGACAGTAAAGGTTAATTAAAACAGGAGAATTTGTTAGCCAATGCCGATGACTGCACTGTCAAAGGCGCGTGTCATTGTAGCCCGCTCTGGTGTCGCTGGTTCGAATCTCACTCACAGTATTTTTGTGTGCAGACTGAACCTCACATCTCCGAAGTGTTAAATGTGGTGGTTTCAGGTAACGTATAAACTATGTTTATGTGGCAACACATGTTGCAGTGTTAGTAATGCTACTGAAACCTGCAATTTATAAGCCTTCAAATTCGCCGCGCCAAAGGCAAGTGTTTCTAACGCCACTGTTACCGCGGATGCCCTGTGAAGGGCTCTCGAGTTCTGCGGGATTGTGGCAGGAGCAACTCTGCTTTCAAGGGCTTCTGTCTTATGCATGCATGTATGTATATATTCATGTACAAGCGTGCATGTTGTGGACAAATATTCTTTGCCCTCAGACTCGCACTGTGGTATTGGAGATGATTTCGAGAGTGTGATATAATGTGAAACGTGTTCAGATTTTAGAGTACCATGTATAATGGAAAAATTGTAGGAAGAGTGTGTATTGGGTGGACAATATTCTGGCTTGACAGGTAGCACACTTACAGGGGCGCACTCATGTTCACACGTACATTCGTGACGACGAGTGCTGAAAGGTCTGGCATAGTTTGTGACACGTTGTTACTCAGTCAGTCGACAATATGGGTTCTCACCACGGACGATGTCAAAAATTAGAAAGAAGAAAATACGTGAATTTTAAAACCAAGAAAGTAGAGGAAGTTATTAAAAAGTTTTTTGATTTTTTAAATTTACAGCTTTAATTGAAAGAGCAAACTAACAGAACAAATTGTGTGAGATATTTGGAGTGTATATACAAACTGTCAGGTATGAGGCTGCAGTGTATATACAAACTGTCAGGTATGAGGCTGCAGTGTATATACAAACTGTCAGGTATGAGGCTGCAGTGTATATACAAACTGTCAGGTATGAGGCTGCAGTGTATATGCAAACTGTCAGGTATGAGGCTGCAGTGTATATACAAACTGTCAGGTATGAGGCTGCAGTGTATATACAAACTGTCAGGTATGAGGCTGCAGTGTATATACAAACTGTCAGGTATGAGGCTGCAGTGTATATACAAACTGTCAGGTATGAGGCTGCAGTGTATATACAAACTGTCAGGTATGAGGCTGCAGTGTATATACAAACTGTCAGGTATGAGGCTGCAGTGTATATACAAACTGTCAGGTATGAGGCTGCAGTGTATATACAAACTGTCAGGTATGAGGCTGCAGTGTATATACAAACTGTCAGGTATGAGGCTGCAGTGTATATACAAACTGTCAGGTATGAGGCTGCAGTGTATATACAAACTGTCAGGTATGAGGCTGCAGTGTATATACAAACTGTCAGGTATGAGGCTGCAGTGTATATACAAACTGTCAGGTATGAGGCTGCAGTGTATATACAAACTGTCAGGTATGAGGCTGCAGTGTATATACAAACTGTCAGGTATGAGGCTGCAGTGTATATACAAACTGTCAGGTATGAGGCTGCAGTGTTATACAAACTGTCAGGTATGAGGCTGCAGTACCATTTGTGAAAACCAAATATTATACTATGGGATAAATGTGACATTCCTCTACACGTTTATAAAATGAATAGCCTGACGATGGCTGTATCATGAGTCGAAACACGTAACACGTTATGTGAAAACAAATAACTTTTTTCTTCAACAAAAGGAGTTCTCTTGCACCCCATTGCAGCTGACCCTAACCTCTGCATGTTCACAATCGCACCACCCGGTGCTGCGTTCTGAGATACTGTCCGTATGCAGCGACAGCGCAAGTCCGTACAGTGCCACTTCGCCAGTAGATGGTGCTGAGTGATCAGCTTCACGACCCGACGGCTGTGCCCTACCTATCCACTGAGTAAGGAGGCTAGGTGGACCGCACAGCTGGTTTGCACCTTTTGCAAAAGGAAATAAAAATGTTCTGTCCATGTTAGCTTGTCGTCTCAGGACGTAGCTGTAAGTAACGCAAAGCAACTGCGTTCCTGCGTGTGCTCTGCTTGTCACAGTGTCAGTAAGGACATCCCGCTGTTGTTTCAGCTGACTCATGAATAACGTTACCATTAGATACATCTTATTCGTTTTTTCCCATGGCGCTACACCCGAATTGGGGCCCAGGCCGCCTCATTGTTGATGTTTGTAGACCACACACAATTAGACACACACACAGCCGGTAGGACGCCTCTGAACGAGGGATCAGCCCGTCGCAGAGGCCGCTACCTACACAACAAACACAAGAGACGAACATCCATGCCCTCAGCGGGATTCGAACCCGCGATCCCAGCAATCCAGCGGCCGCAGACACGCCTTAGACCGCATTGCCACCGGGATCGGCTCTGTATTTATTTAGTGTAACAATATTCTGTTTATTAGTAATCTGTCTGTCAGATTGCCAGTTACGATGTTAAAGTTTACAGCAGAGCGCAGCACTGTCACATGCAGTCTTCGCTGAAAGAACTGGCGCCTTAGCTATTGCTGCGGTCATACTTAAACACTTGGCGTTATTCCGCGTGAGAAGTTAGTCACAGTTCGTAACAAACACGTACTGATGAAAGCAGAATGAACGAGAGACTGTTAGGCCCTGATATTTCGAACGTGTAAAAGCCGTAAGTTCCTGGCGTTAACTGATGCAGCTGTGGACGGATTTGCTTGTGCACGTCAGGATGGTCGGCGCGCTCTACCTGTCTTATCAGCGTCAGCGCTGACTGGCAGCACAGTGCACAGTGCGAGTGTGTTGAGTGTGTGGTGCTGTATGAAGCACGCGGGCTGTGAGGAGACACAGCAACAATCAGTGAGCAACATGTGTGCTGTCTTGCTCTGATGTCTGAAGTTTGCCACAACAGTTGCAAGCAGAGAGTGAAGGCCACTGTCCGGAGTGCTGCGTCTGTCACCCTTACTGAAGACAGAAAGAAGGCCCGTTAATTTGTTCAAGTTTTTGTGAGAGACCGTGAAAACTTTATTTTGAAGGGGCTAGGTTAGTACAATGTCATTTTTTCGACCGTTATTTCTGAATGCTCACTTGCTGGTAATTATGCTTACCGTTGTTGCTGGGGATCATATATACGTCCAAGAAGCAATCGGAAAAGAAGGAAGACTCCATTTCAAGAATGCAGCACTACAACAGCGCTACGGACAGACAGCCGAGGTGAGTTGGTCAAGTTGCTGTGCTCGGTGCCATTGTGTTTGTTTGCATTACAGTGAAGTTCATATTGAAGCAGTTGAAACTTGTAGAGTGACTGCGTGGTACATGTACCACATTCGATGGCGTACTGTACGATTGCGCATTTCAGTAAATGAATTGCGTCCACAATTTTAAATTATTACGATTGGCTGTGTGCTGATACTGATACTGAGACCAGTTGTCATTGTTGCCGACTTTACGTGTGACTATGTACATGATGTCTATAGACAAATAAGCTCCAGATATTAATTATTAACCATGTAAAGCGCAGTGCTGACTGTAGGCCTATGTCGCACTCGGTCTGACATTTACAAATTCCACATTATGTCCACACAGCGTGTTTATGCGTGTCTTATAAATTAAAAAAAAAATGTATTTCTCTAAACAGCGTTAACCGTTCGGTCCTTACAGTGGAGACCGTGTTCTCTGTGAGGTAGGAACTGAATTTATACGTCATTTACGTGAACGTTTGAGGCACTGCGCTACAAGCCAGAAGGTTGCGGGTTCGATTTCCGATTGGATCATTGGAATTTTTCATTGACTTAACCCTTCCAGCCGCACTATGGCCCTCGGGTCGACTAAGCTTCTAACAGAAATGAGTACAAGGAGTATCTCCTGGGGGGGTAAAGGCGGCCGTTGCCTAGGGCTCATAGCCTTACCACTTTACCTTTTACGTGAATTTAAGCCTTCGTACGGTTGCATCGTCTTTCGAATAAGAATAGCACAGTATGAAAGTGCATGAACAAGGAACTTAAAGTGTGAACATCACATGAGTGCCACATATTAATGGCAGTCAGAGCCTGTTTGGTACTGATGTACAGAGGCCAAATGTTCACACTTGATGTTACACTAAGAATGCATTTTATCTTCTCATTTCTTTGTGTACTGCGGTGGCGCAGTTGGTTGAGGCACTGCGCTACAAGCCGGAAGGTCGCGGGTTCCATTCCCGATAGTGCCATTGGGATTCACATAATCCTTCCGGCCGCACTACGGCCCTGGGGTCGACTCAGCATCTAACAGAAATGAGTACCAGGAATATCTCCTGGTGGAGTAAAGGGGGCCGGTGCGTATGGCTGACAACCTTACCACCTTCATGTGCCGATTGTCTAGAAATTCTGAGAGCCTCAACATCCTGGAGCCCTAAGGGCCTGTCCAGGCCTGTAATGGGATTGCTTTACCTTACCTTTGTTATCAAAATTCGTGTTTCTGGGTCCTCAGACAAACGCCAAATTCTGCATTCATAAACTATGCGAGATACAAGTGTTCGTTTTATATTTCAGTCTTTCCATTTTCAGATAGTCAGCGGAAGACAAAGACTTCTGAAATGAATTGTTGCAAGCATTTCACGAATTTACAATGTCAATTTATTCTGGAATATGTTTTTTGGTTCGTTACTTTTGTCTCACATATTGCAGTGTTATGACATTTTAGAGGCATTTAAGGCACAGATAAGACTGCAACACAGCGATCTATCTCAGTGCTACCTAGAGACGTAGTGTAGTCTATTAGAAGCTCCTCGACATGTCGGAGGAACTTGTTGCGCCGTTCTGCAGGGTAAAACTGCCCTAAACAAAAGACATCGGTCTGCGTCCCGGACGAGGACAGTCCTCCCAAATACATCCCCTGCACTACAAACACACTGGACATTTTGACTACATTTTTTCTATAATTTGTATTTGTTATATGTAGGACCTAATTTTTAGTTTGAATTCGTAGTTATTAGAGGTGACTGTTCCAGTTTACACCGTTATTTGCCAAGGAACTGAATCAGATGCAGTCCATGGCTGATTTGGTGAGTTTCTTGGTGCCCGGGGACCGCCGTTTCTGTTCTAACGCAATGCTCAGGTTGCTGCGTGACGCACAGACAGCGACACTCAACGTCACTAGATGGCAGGTAAAGTACACCAGTAGCTACGTTTCGACCTAATCGTTTTGACTTTGTTTCACGAGAGGGCAGCAATGGTCGGGGCGGTAAGACCGCAGTAGATGGTTTGATGTCCTCACAGGGGCGCTGATGAAGACGGGTGTGTTACACCGTGTCGAATGGTAAGAACTTACCGGCGTCTCTCAAAGGTCAAGGCTGTACTATACTTCGAGATGCCGGTGTTTACCAGTAAATATGGCGCAACACACCTAAGATATGAAGTGGTCATGAAATATATATCTGTTACAGACGTCTGTGTGATATCATGTAATGCCAGTGTACGAGAAATTTCTTTTGACGATGTGACTGAAATACAGGCTGGACGACCGAGGAATTGTGGTTCGATTCCCGGCGTATGCAAGACATTTTTCTTTGTCGAAACGTCCAGACCGGCTCTGTGATCCACCCAACCTCATATTCACTTGGTATCGAGGGCTCTTTCGTCTGAATAAAGTGGCCGGAGCGTGAAGCTAACTACACCAACTAGTGAAGAGATTAAAACGCGTGGAGCCATACTTGAAATCCCCCATATGCTTTCATGGCATCAGGTTCTGACGGTTTTTGGCAGCAGTCTGTTATGTTATGAGAGAATTGTTTAAAGTTACTCTGTTAACAGAAACATATGCAGAGGAGTTTCAGTCGATAATGTAACAAACAATCTGATTCTAAAACTTCATTCTGAATTCCACGTATTCATGACACGTGTGTAGCAGATGGTACACATCAGACTTCCACGTAGTCACCGTTACATGTTAGCATTTTTTCCCGTGATACCACGGCTTGTGTACCGACGTAGAAGGTGCTCTGTCAAGTGTGTGTGTAGCCAAGAGCTGACAGTACACGTCGGCGTCTGTTGCCAGTCAGGTGCTTCGCAAGGAGTCCAAAGGAATGGAAATCACTTGGCGAGACGTCGGTGGTCCTTACTATCCCAGCTATGGCGCCGCAAGCAGTCGCAAATGCTTTGTGAGCGCCTGTGAGATTCTGCAGCACCTTACATGCACACATTTTTAGGCGCGTTCGCAAAATTGCGAAAAGCGACTATTAGCTTCGTCCTGTCCGTCCGCATGGAACAGTTTGGCTCCCACTGGATAGATATTCATGAAATTTTGTATTTGAGTATATTTTGGAGATCCCGACAGGATTCTCTTGTCCCCCCAGAATTAGAGCTATCCGCGCACCTGAATTACCACCTTTCCACCTACGGAAGTAGTAGGCATGAGGTCAGGCAAAGTCTGTCTCAGAAGCCGTGGGCCACAGCGAGGATCCACCGCTGACGGCGACAGTTGTGTGGACACGCTGAGGGACTCAAGTGTCATTTCTTGCCTTATCCAGACAGTCAGATTACTTAACTGTCTGACAAGCAAACTCTGCAGTTTGCAACGTGCCAGGTTTCCTGTTTGTCATCGTCTAACTTTGGCATCCACACAGATAACACATGTTATTTTCAAAATGATTTCTGTTTCTGGACCTTATTTTTTTAATGCTGTCACATTTGGACTTACAGTATTATACATCTCCACAACGTAATGCACATACATGATATGTGACGTCACAGCCAATTAATCTCTGAAGCCACAGACCCTTTCTGAAAGTGGTTCTTGTTTTTCTAGTAAGTAGATACAATTATGAAACCTAGTCCCATGTAATTCTACGCACTTTGGCATTGGTAGTAATTTAAAGGTGTCCCTTTGCACGTCATAAATCCTTGTGGGAGGGAGGTATGGCTCCACTCATTCTTAACTTTGGAAATGCATGGAGATGGTCAGTTTCAGGCCACAGTCACTTTACCCCTGGGGAATTAGTCCCCGGTACCCTTTAAATATAAGGCTAGATGACCCCCCCCCCCCCATTCCTGTGGACATTTTGCCCCTACCGGGAATTAAACACCAATTCTTCGGTCGTCTGGCCTGTAGCCTGGTCAGTGTACCGACTGAGCTGTCCAGGGTAGGCACATTAATATAGCTGTTACTCTGTGTGCTTGAAAGGAAATAAATGTATCAGTCACTGCTCACTCCATGTTTGTGAGTGTCGCTAGTATGACCGTCTGTTGTGAGAAGGCCAACTGTCAGCACACCGAACACAGTTTGTGTACTTACAGCACTCGATGGTGCAGCTGCAGGAACACTGTGCAAGATACAAAAGAGGAAGATTAACTCCAGTTGAAGGTGAGGTGAGAAAAAACTAGGCACTTTTACAAATTTTAAAAATTGTGTAATTTATTCACGTGTATTTATGGGTGTGTACTACAGTACTTTAATAAAATTTCGTGAATTAAATAGGCTACTGAGAACTAAATGGTGTCTCTATAAAATAAGGAAAAACATGTTCAATTTCCTTCTAATATGACTTTCGTATTCCCCCAGCTATGACTGAGTCAGAGATGGAATTAAAATGACAATGACATGATGAACTACTAATAACTTTCACAGACTGATCACATAGCAGCTAAAAGATGGTTGAAATATAAATGTGAAACTTTTTGATTCACCCACCATTGAATTTGGAGCTCAAAATCTATCTACAAAACAATTTTTATGCATTCACAAAAATTCTTGCCTATGAAAACAAACATTACCAAAAATATAATACCTGACAACAACAAAGCAAAAGACAGCTAGATTTGAATTATGATTGAAAAAAATATGCACTAACTGGTGCTGCTGTCTAGAGGTACATGACTGAATTGTTTGACAAAAGTGGATACTGCAATGCACATTCAAGGGCGCGTGCACACACACACACATAGAAGGATGGTTCTTGCATAGCCAATTTATGTGAAATGTAATTCAGGCTACAAAATGAAAATCTTTCGCCCCCCTTGATGGAAAGCAACCCCAGTAACATTGCCATATTCAGGCTAGATGAAACGCTCTGTATCCTGAATGCTTATAATAATACAACAATTCATGCCTGCCTTCTGCTCACATGCTTTGTGCTGATTTTGTGAGAATTCTAGGTCTGAGAATGCAAGAGATAACAAAAATTGATCATGCTAGACTGGAAGCTAAGAAAGTATCCTGCAAGCCAAGAGTGGTCCATGTTGAGCTTCCTCCAGCCCCATTAGGATCCTGGTACTATCCCCAATGCGTCACTGCAAAGCGATGTGGTGGTTGCTGTAACAGCGCCCTGTTGGAGTGCAAGCCCAGAAACATAACCATTGTGAAGAAGTGGGTGAGTACTTCAGAGAAACTCCACGACTTTAACAACTTCATATCAAATGAAATACTTCAGGTCAAATGAGGTCATCATATACAGCTTCTTCTGTCCTGCATGGTTTGGGCTTAAATATGTTCCAGCTTGTGGGATGTGAGATTCTAACAGAGCTGTTGCTGAAGTTTCAAGCCTTTGGGATACGTTATGCAGCTGGTAAGTAGTTACTGATCATAGCACCTTCATTTTCAGGGCCAAGGAGCCTTGGATTGCATGACTTTGAAGATGAATTATACTAGATTTGAAATTCCCAGAGTGGTCAGTATTAAGGTTATGTTTGTCTAGGATGTGACACCATGTACATGAAGTTTGTTATGAGACAACTACTTTCAAGAGAATCCAAGTCTGTCAAAACGTGTTTGCAAATTTTTGTCCTATGTTGCAAGATCCATGTAGTATTTGATATCCCTGTTTTAACAGCAGAACAAATTTAATTACTGCAAAGCATTGAATGTTAAGACTGACATAGGAACTCAACTATATGACATCTCAGAACATTCAGTTACTCAGTCAAGGTGCAAACTATATTCAAATTCTCTGCACTTTCTAAGTACATTACAGGAAATCTGTCATTCTCTTACAGGAAAAGGTCCATCCTGTCCTCATCTAATCACATTTTATGGTTCTTCATAAAATGTAATTTTATTTGTATTTCTCAGTTCCATAAAGCACTTGAAAGAAGCAAAGGTGAAGAAATGCCTAAAAGAAATATTTACCACATATAGATTACAACAATAGACTTAAATACCATAAAACATCATTTATTTATTTATTTAGTATTTATTATTTATGTATGTATGTATTTACTTATTTATTCATTCATTTTGTTTAGATTGGAAATGACACATTCTTGTATGCTATGTTACATTAACTATCATTATTCCTTTGTTTATTTTCAGGTTATGAAACTTCAAGTGCCATCTAAAAATAAATATGAAAAGACCCTGTCTTTCCCTATTGAACAACATAAGAGCTGTGAATGTGGCTGTAAGGTAAATGCAACTTCTATCCACAAGTTTCTTTGAATTTCAATCTCTCCTGCAGCCAGAATACCATTTACAAAATAGCTCAGGCTCAAGTCTGTACACAAAGTCAAGCCAGACAGGAGATTCTGTCGGTGTTTCCTCATGTACAGCTATCACTGCTTGCTCTTAGCACAGTGAGTTTTCTTGGGAGTGTGAGTTATAGTGAAAGATGTGGACACTCCTACCATCAAGTGACACTGACTCATTTTACAGCTGCAATATGTGTAAAGCTTTCATGTGACTGACTATTGCAATGCCTGCCGAATTTGAATCTGGAATGATAGACAATGCAACTAATTTTTTTCTTTACAACAACTAACATACAAATTGTTCATGTCTTCTTTCTCCAGTAGAGTGTTTCGATTTTTCATTACCATCCAATAGTTTTGTTAAGATTTGGAGAAAGATATTTACATCACCAGCCTCTCTTTCATACGTAATCTTAATGTACAACATCCCCGTTGGTGTGTTATCAAGTGTACATTTTGTTAGTTTGTCAGTCACACTCGAAAAGCTCTATTATACTCATATTTCCTTGGCATCTAGTTTCGGCTCAGTAAAGAGCCACCATCAGGCCATTAACAAAAAATATAAAAATGGAAGTTTTTGTTAATGGCCTGATGATGGCTCTTTACTGAGCCAAAACTACTTGCCAAGTAAAAATCGTGTATCATAGAGCTTGTTAAGTGTGACTGACAAACTAATAAAATGTACACTTCATACGTGATGCTCAAATAGTACCATTTACATAATCAAACCACCAACATCAATTATCAGCATATTACTACAAACATTTTTTTTGGCAGTTTATCAATAATGTCACATACAAAAATGGTTGCTGCAGTTGTTATTGTACATATCTGATTAATTTCAACTGATATGTGGGGACCTACATGTCAGTTCCAAAGTTGCTAGCTATAAGTGACACTGGGAGAAGAAATTTATAGCATGCACCATGCAGATTTCTATATTAAAATTCACTTTTCCGTGAATATGAACGTTAAACCTCCATTCTCGCAGGACGACATTAACTGTACTAGTCTTAAGTACAAGACAATATCTGCATGCCAAGCCATGCAACAAAACTGAGGGGAGTTTCACAGAATAAACTATAATGTTTACATTTCTTTAATCAGTCCCTTGAAGCCCCACCTGTCTAGAATCATTCTAACAATGTGCAATTTTTGAAAAAACAAATGAAATCCATTTGCACGTATTGCAGTTCCTGGTATAGAATTCTTGCTGATGTATGTGTGTTTAATTTGTCAGACTTTAGCTAGCCACTGCAGCAAGATGCAGGTATATGATGAGGAATCATGCGAGTGTAAATGTATAAATGAATCTGAGGTTATGACCTGTTTACATCCGAAGGAGTGGGACTCACAGCTGTGCTCATGTGTGTGCCCACGGCCACTGTTGTGTTCTACAGGGGCGCATATTCATCCAGAATCATGCAAGTAAGCACTAATTTTGTATATTATAAAAATTCGTTTTTTTCTACACCTCACTTTTAATTTGCAGCCAATGCAGGACAATACTATGAAAAGTGGTTTACATAACAAATATCTAAGTTTTGATTATGTTTCTTTCTTTTGTGTCTTATAAGTCCTGGTGTTCTGCTAAACAGATACTTTGGTCTGAATGAAATTGGGATTTTGAAGAATTAGACAGTGACAGTGTAGAAGTAGACATGTAACACATCACCAGTATTTGCTTTTATGATGGTTACAATTTGAATTTCACCCTGATCTTGAGTGTTGGCACCACGTGCAAGTGGGTGACGTTTTTGAGGAACTTGCTACCTCTCTTCTTCCAGTTTGAAGTGAGCAGGATGAAAATGTTTTCAGGTTATACAGGCATGCAGTTGCTCACATCCACAGGAAAGAAATGGGCCTGGTGGTCAGACTGGGACAACAGCAATGGTGCACAGTGAACTGTGACAAAATGGTCCTTTTTATCCACAGGAATCATACTGGGTCCTTGGGACCAATGTCAGCAGGAAGCTGACAACACTGACTGGTATCTGAAAGCTGCCTCACTCCACCATCTTGCACATAAATTTAGTGTCATGTCGACATTAATATACCTGAAGAACAACATCTCTGATGATACCGACCTGCAAAACAACTGGCTGTTCTCAGAAGAGCTTTCAAGGAGAATGTGAACTCCCCTAGGCAGATTTGCTTCAGGGGAAAGCCCAGTGAGGTTGCTACCAAACAAGAACCCATCACCACAGCATTTTTAGCCTATGTGTGGGAACTGTCCAACCATGTTGGCAGAATATGAGTGCACAACGAAATGCAATACGTCTTTCACCACCCAGGACATGCAGCATTCTGAGAAAGAGGAAAGTCTAAGCCTACAAGGTCCTGCATTCTATTGGATCCCATGTAAATGCGACCCTGTTTACATCAGTGAGATATTTTGAATGATAAAGCACACAAAAATTGCCAGAGACACTGCAAGCTATATGAACCAAAACAGCCAGTGTAGAAATTATTCGTTCAAGCAGAGCCACCATGACTTTTGACAAAACATTGATATTTGTGAAATTTCACTGCTACACCAGCGGTCTTTTACAATGCAGCTAAAATCAACTTGCATGTAAACATTAGTCCAGGAGGCATATACCAGAGAAATCCTGCCTGGAAGGTCATCCACAGATCTTCTGCAGCAGAGAGATTTTCCCAACCATAAACAACACCCTTTCCAGCGCCACATTTAGCAACAAGACTATCCCTATGTTACTTCCATCTATCTCTTTTAGGTCCTACTTCCTTCTATAATTTACCATTGACCAATTTTGTTCCTACTGTAAAACCACATGGGGATCCAAACATCACATCTTCCACCGTCAACAGTTAAACAACACTGTGCATGATGAGCACTTGAGTAGGTGACCATGCAGGAACAGCTGCAGTACCATGTGCTGTCAGCTTCAGGTTCATGTGGTGGCCCTGAAAACAGTGCTTTTATCACAGTTTCCTGTTTACCATTCCTAGCTGCCCAGATTTGGCACCAGGACCTCTTTTCCTCCCTAAAGAGGGATGGCCTGCAAATATAACCCAAACACTTCTCACGCTACTCACTTCAACCCTGAAGATGGAGGCTGCAAGTTCCTCTGAAATATTTGAAACACAGCCCACTGTGACACTGTCCCAACTCTCAAAACCAGAATCAACTTTGACATAGCACTAACTTGTTATTTTCTATCTGGTAAGGTTTCTCAATAAATATCCATAATTTCCCGAGACTTATAACATTACAGAAGCTCAGAATCCTGTGTTGAATGATGATAGTCTATTTCCGACGTCACAAGTTCACATGGTCAACATGTTGATAATTATAGGCAGTCAAGGTTCTGACCGCAGTTCCACATAAACTTCGAAAGATGTGTGTAGCTACACAATAAACATTCAGTATTCTGCACAGCTCTGTTCATTTGAAGGAAAGAAACTACCAAAGAAATTTTGTGTTACTCATACCTTGCATATTATTACAATTAATACATCAACCAACAAATGCAGTTAATAAAATACAATCATGACAAGTATTTAACTCCTATATGATTCGGCACTGGAATGCCAACCTCAGGGAGTTTTCCAGAACAAAGGAATGCAAGCCCAACATGCTAATCTAGGTACTGCATCGCCCTTATTGCAATGATTAAAATATTAAAATTTTGTGTATTTTAGAATTTTAATATTTTAATCATTCCAATAAGGGCGATGCAATAGGAGTTAAATACTTGTCATGAATTGTATTTTATTAAGTGTGTATATTGGTTGATGTATTAATTATCAAAGAAAATTAATCTAATTTCTCTTATGTTGAAGAAAAGAAGACAACACATAAAAGCCACAGACTTCACATCATTATAATTTATTACCGTATATTCTCGAATCTAATCCGCACCCGAATCTAATCCGCACCCAGTTTTTGGCGACTTCTTAAACGAAAAAAGTTAGTTCGCGATTCTAATCCGCACCTTTCCTACAACCACCCCCTTGCCCACGGGGCGACTGATTGAATAATATTGGATGTTACCAATGCGTTAACCTTTAGCGGCCGGACTTATTTCTCAGCTTTGCCCTTTAAATCGAGATAAGTGGCCTACTTTACGGCACAAGCCCTGTGTGATCGGTCTGCGGTCCCCGCGTTGGCCGTTTAAACTTTTGCGCTATCGTTAGAAAAACTTTAATATTATTTTATCTGGAAGAGATAAAATGGTGGAATTACTTCCATTTTGTAGAAAATGGAACACGCTTTTAGCAGAGCACTTTAGAAATTCAGCATGTATCCTTACTGCCTAAATAAACAAAATGCAATTTCATATTCTTGTGAATTTGAATTTTATGTCGTCATTTTTGTGTAAATAATATAATAAAATAATAGATTGTTGTATTGTATTGTTCTTACGTTGTTTATTAATTACGTTAATTACGTTATTGTTATATTGTACAGCAGCTCAATCATTTTTCCAAAATCCAGCTCTAGACCGCGAATGTAATCCGCATCTGATTTTTTAGCCCTCTAAAACTATAAAAAGGTGCGGATTAGATTCGAGAATATACGGTACTTCATTTGCGGTTAGTGATGTCTGCTACTGTAGCAGCACTAATGTTTGTTGCTCTTGCAGTAAATTACACGTGTCATGAGAAATACATCTGATACATACACTTACATGCAATATGACTCCAGGGCCAAAATTACTTACTTTTATATTGTTTTTGTTTTGCAGGTGTATTTCAGAAAAAAAGAGTAAACAGTCAAGAGAGAAGAAGAGATACTGAATAAATGAAACATGTCTATATACACATCTGGAAACTCACATTGGATGCCTGTTATCATTTCTCCTTATTGCATACACATTTGTATTATTATTTGAATCTTTGCTTGTAGACCATATATTTTCATGTTCTTACAAATAACTCATTGCTATATTTTTTAATATTGTTTTCACCGTGCATCTCGTATATATCGAAAACCAAGACCAACTGAAGCACAATCACAGCCGAAGGCAGGCAACGGATACACTCCTAAACACGCAAGAATCACAGCCCACATAACAGGAAATACGCAGGACAAGCAATGCAAAACCATGCATAGGAAATGATAGTACGCCAATAATAACGCATCGACACACAAACCTAGACTTCAAATCGCATAAAATCTACTTAACAAGGTGCAACACATATCACTCTTTACGAGACACGTTGTTGTGTTGAAAAAACAGAAGCATAAATGAACATACATAAGAAGTATACGAAGAAAAGTTTTTATAAGCCATTACAAAGTGGAACCAGTGTGGAATATCAAGTGTTGACCGTCTAAAAAAGTTTTTAGTGACTTTAAAACTGCGTTTTATATAAAAACATCGTACACGACCAAACTTTATATGCTCACATCTAAGTGTGTTTTACATATGGACATAGCATTTTAATGTAGTGTACCCCTGAAGATGGTCAGGTACCTGACCGAAACATGTCGGGTTTAATGTAATACTACTATTAAAGTTTTTAATAGTGATTGTGCATCAGTTGGTCTTGGTTTTTGATAACTCATTGCTAATTGGTAACTGTACACTCCAAAACTTTAACCTAATGTCTAAGAAATTTAACATTCTCCATACCGTGTACGTGCATGTATACGTGATATATATTGGTAACCAATAGTGGCCTTGGTGCACTGTTTGGTCACCAGTGCATTTAAGGGTACCTCAAAATTAAAACCTTCCAACCAGGGCAGTAGTTTGAATTTAAACCTTTTTTGTTATTGGAGGGTTAAATGAAAATCCTATTTTAGTCTGTTTAAAGTTGGTTAAATTGTCCTCTAGAAAATTTGTTAGGCTACTGTGGAAATGTTACTTTGAGTCTGAAATCAATGCATATAGACTGTGACATCCACCCTCTTTCTGACAACCAGTGGCAACAGGAGTGGCTGTTGTCAGTTGTAGCCACATATGTCTTCAGAATAACTGCAGTCTATCAATAGCAAAACAGAGAGTGTTACATGTACTGATTACCTTTTGTGCCTGTGTTTGTGTCTGTAAGAAATGACAGATTCATATCCATTAAACCAGTTTTGAGAACTGGAATAGGTATAACAATTTCGACTAATTGGAACATATGCTAAGTGTTCGAGAATAGGGTGCTGAGGAAGATATTTGGGCCTATGAGGGATGGGGTAACAGGGGAGTGGAGAAGACTACATAATGAAGAGCTTATGATCTGTACTCCTGACTAAATATTATTCGGGTGATCAAATCAAGAAGAATGAGATAGTGGTACACGTAGCATGTATGGGGAAGAGGAGAGGTGCATACAGGGTTTGGTGGGGAAACCTGAGGGAAAGAGACCACTTGGAAGACCTAGGCATAGATGGGAGGATAATATTAAAATTGATCTTCAAGAAGTAGGATGGGGAGGCATGGACTGGATTGATTTGGCCGAGGATAGGGACAGGTGTTGGGCTGTTGTGAATGCGGTAATGAACCTTTAGATTCCATGAAATGCGGGGAATTTCTTGACTGAGGACCTGCTAACTTCTCAAGAAGGACTCTGCTCTGTGGAGTTGGTCAGTTTCGACTACTTACTGATGTGAAATACAGTACTGTGTAAAACGTTGATCGTTCCATAAAAATGAAATTGTTGAAGTGAAAGGAACGCCGTGGAATGTGTGTACGATTGATAAAGGTGGTGTAGCTGGATGCAATGTAGTCAAAAAGCCTGAAAAGTGTGTAGGTTAAATGATCCAGCTCAGAAGTACATCGATAACCAGTGAACAGTCAGTTATCCGATCTAATGTGGGGGGAGGAGGCAGAAGAATGGTGGTTCGGGGTTCGCTTCCTAGCGTATAGCATACTAGATAATCTGCGCGTATAGCCTAGGCCAGCGGTTATCAGTGTTCTACCGCTTCGCACTTGAAGAATGGCGCCCGAATTCGTGACACATGTGGAATACCAAATTTTAAAGACGTAAGAATCCATAAACGTAAATGAAGCATTCATATTACTAAAATTGTCATACACACAGTTTACAGATGAATTATGACTAATATGAACAGTACATCTAGGCCCGACCTCGAGGGCTCACAGGAACCGAACGCCACTCTCCCTCCAAATGCGAGTGAGGTTATGTCGTCCAGCGAGCAGAAGTGCCATGATAGTATTAGTATTTATTTAGCTAGTGAACCGCGGTGTGGGTAGTGAAATTTCTCGCAACACGTTCGAGAAGCGCTAGCTGAGCCTACAGATTCCAAATTAAGCCAAATAACCGAAAGTAGGCAAAGTTTTAGCACCAAAACAACACATGTGTAGTATAATTTTGATATGTAAGAAGTAGTAATCCTAAACCATATTTCAAGGCCTGAAAATGTGTCTGGAGCTTCCGCCACTGAACAAAGTTTGGTATGTGTCGTATAGGCCTAAATAAGCCAAGGCGAACGTAACTGCCATTGCTTTGTAATTGCAGTTCTGTAGGCAAGGCAATAAAGCAGGCACACGGGAGCAAGAACTGGTAGTGGCCCAGTGATCACCCATACTTTCTTTCCATATTCATGTTGAGTCGTGGGGGTGCATCAAGGGTTAGTTGATTGAAAGTAGGATGACCGAGGGTTTAGTATTTTAATAAATCTGAAATGAGAGAAAAATATTGTGACTAAATGCACCAAATATGCTGAGAAAGATAAAAACTCACAATCAGCCATAACAATCTAAATTGTTACTTTTATTGTAACCTCTGTGTAGAATCCTGTGTTGTTTCCCACTCACAGACAAAAGCTGTTTATGTTTTACTAAATCATTAACCAGTTCAAGGCTAACTGCCAACTGACAAACAGTGCTCCAGTTTGGATAGCAGTGCACCACCGGACCATTAAAACTGGAATGTTATCAACAGACTTTCACCATTTAACAGAAAGTGTAATTAATGTTTTGCTTGGACTCAGTTTATAATGTTGTGAAGCTTATATATCACAAATCTTTATGACCCAGGCCAGGGAAGTCTGTGGATTTAACACTTGCTTTAGATATTCCAAAAGTGTACTTCCATGCATTTGTTTTCAGAAAAAGCAGAGCCTGGTTATGGTTGTACCAATACTTACCAATCATGCATTTACCTTTCTAAATGACATAACTTCTAAACCAGTGTTTCCCAACCAGGGTTCCATGGAACACAAGTGCTCCGTGGAAGATCAGTAGGGTTCCGCAAGAAGGCGTGGACTAGACATAAACATTTTGAATTTTGAAGTACCAGAAAAAATTCCATATATCCTTCAAAAGACAGGAAAAATGCAGCAGTTATTTTTCTTACATTGTAAGGTGACTTCTGTATATAGCAACTCTTTACAAATACATTTCCATGACAATAATTTAGCAATAATTGGATTGTGCTCCCCACTATCAACTTTTTTTGGTATGTGAACTTTTTCATAGATAGGATAAGAAAAATTATTTTAGGTGTTCTTCCATGGAAGAAAGGTTGGGACACTGTTCTAGACCAAGATCTGCCACTGTTAAACCACAGCGTAAGTGGGTGTGAGTATGAACTCAAAAATCTTCATTCATGATCAGAAATACAGGAAGTTTGATGGAAGGATTTGTTGTGTCAGTTGTACACTTTGGTGCATAGTCAGTTGCTGTTATACTGCAGAGACTGTCAGGAGGCCAAATGATCATTGCCAGTTAAAATCATCAGGAGAATGTTGTGTTTAAATAAAAGACACACATCTGTTCACCAAGAGAGCTGTTATATTGTCACATCCACTGCCAAACATGTCACAGCATATGTGTACATTCAGGCTTGCTGCTAATGCAGACTGTGTTTCATGTAGCAAATCAGTCATTTTGTTGCCATTATCAGCTGAATTTCTCCATGTCCCACAATTAAATCCTGTATCCTACCATGGTACCAGTACACCAAAGATCTATAATTCGATATTTTATGCTGAATACAATCATAGTGAATGGACATCTAATACTGTGGGATTTATGCTGTTTTATGCTGAATACAGTCGTAGTAAATGATGTTTAATGCTGTGAGAATTATGATGTTTTCTTCACATTCCAAACAGGACATATTTTGTTTGAGAAAAGTATATAAACAGAATAATATTATTTTACAAGGAATCTCAGTTCAGTTTGTAACATGAGCTGTTAATATGTATAAATTGTGACTACTATGAGATCATCACACAACTCCATACATTATAGCAGTATTATGCTGGGCATTGTCCATTGTCTGAGAGATAGATTTTGGCAGGTGGGCTTAACTCGCTTCTTCAGGTGACGTCCAGATTTGTATTACCCTTTTGAGCATGTTCACAAAATGGCAAAAAGCAACTGCTTCATCATGTCTGTCCATCAGTCTACATAGAACAACCACTGGACAGATTGTTGTGAAATTTTGTGTTGGAGCAGAGGGAAGGGGTTTTCCAAAATTGGTTAAGGCTCAGTTTTGGTTAAAATCAGACAAAAACAATGGGCACTTTACATGAACATGTGTGTACATTTACAACTATTTTGGTTACCCTGCTGCCATTGACAGTACATGCATGCATTCTGTGAGTCCAGAATTTAGTCAGAATGGCAGTAGGATGTGGAATAAGCCATAAAGATACACAATGTACAATAAAAATTATTATAAATATTTCACATACAGTATTCACATATAATCAGCAACAACAGTAACCAACAGTAATCTGCCCTGTTGCTTCATTCGATTCGTGTGATGTATAACTAAGGAAAATGAAATTGTGCTATCATAATATTTAGTACTAGCAGATTTTCTTTAGGCACATGAAATTGGGTATGTAGGTAGATTTTGAATATGCCTTCAAATTGTGTATGAAATGTAGTTTTTAAGGCAGCAATTAGAAAATATTTCAACTGGGTAAAATCAATGTAACAAAACCAACACAAACATGTATAATACGTCCTTCAAAGAACTATAACAACATACCCTAATAATAGATATAACTTTAAATAAATATACACAATTTTGAACAACAACAAAATGTGTGACCACTGTGGATTAAATGGTATGACCAACTGAAAATTGTCCATGAAGCAAAAATCAAAAAAATGCCTGAATATTATATCATATGTACATCTACTGTTTTGTTTATTTTTAAGAGTGCCGAACCCAGTAGTGTAATGGTTACTGTAGCAGCATACTATTGAAAAGTTCCTGGAGTCAATCACAAATATCACAACTAATATTACAAATACAGATGTAATAAAATTATGTCAGTATACAGACATTAAACTCATGCTGGGAAAAATGTAAACTTCCTAAATGTTGCATAAAGGTAGGTCGTTCCTGTGGGTAATTAAGCAACAATCCATGAATGCATGGAGCTACACCTCCACGTCCTCATATGCCTTCATGGGGTGGTGCCAAATTAAGCACAGGGACAACATTGCCTAGCACGGGATAGAGGTTGGTGGTGAGCATTATGCACTGGCAGATGTACTGCTGAGGAAAAGAGCCCTTAGAATGTATAGAACGGGAAGCTGGGTGGGTCACACAGCCAGCCTGCACGCTAAGAGAAACAAATCTTTTGTCGATGGGGATTGAAGGGCAGTTGCTTGGTCACCCAGCCTGCCAGCTAGTCACTATACCAACTACACATCCAGTATACTTCAGACAATGGAGAATGCCTGACATAACATCAGTGTAATGCATGAACAACTGTCACAGACATTTTGCCAATACTTCACTAAATGCCATGGTATCATCTGATCTTAACACTGTCATGAAATATGAGAATATGACTCTAATATTGTTCCAAAAAAGAAATGCATATAGCAACTTTCACAAATTGTTCAGACTAGCAAAAGCAATGCCCATCTTGTCAGCCTCAGTGACACACTATACAGGGCAGAACAGTTTGACCACATGCAGCATATACAGATATGGACTGTCCTTGCCCTTACCTACAGACCATGCAGCTACTTGGATTAGCCTCACATATGAATGCCTATTACCTGCACAGTCCATAACCAGATATCCAGAATTTGTTCACTTATTACATACATATGTAGTGCAAATATTTGTACCATTTACTAAGTACCGAAAGTATTCACACTGAATAGTGTAAACCAAAAACAATTAATCTGGAATTTTTTGGATTCATTTACATATTAAATTGCATATGATAAAATTACTTTCTGGCTGATAAACAGAATTAGTTCTAAAATTTCACGTATTAGGGCTCAGACTATTGACATTAATTACATATCCCTTCGTACATGTTTCAGCTAAAACAATAACTCAGTACATTTCATTTATGTTACAGAGTTTCTGAACGTGACTTGGAAGTGAACTGCACAGTGTATCAGGCTCATTCTGGTAAGATTCTGTCACTTTCACAAACCTAATATTGCACTTTCCTGTTAGAGCATCATCTGCATGCTCAAAATTGTTAATAATGAATCTGTACAGTCTATGATTTAATACAAAAAACACTGTTATAACAACAACAATAAAATAATATTTAAATTGCTTGATAAAAAAAACATTTAAATAGTGTAAAATATACGTATGAGCAATACAAAATAGCTCAACACATTCACACAATGCCAACATTGCTAAAACTGTCACTGGAGACCTAATTACAGACAGAGTTTTATAAGGCATTCTGGTTGTTATTAGAAATTAAAAATATTCTTCATTTTTAAAATGTATCATTCACAAGAAGTGTTTATGTCTATATTTCTGCACACACACATAGTCATCAGGAAAAATTGTTTATCTTTGTTACTTAATGCAGTTAAAGGAACTAACACAAAGATGACAATACGGTACTGAAATTAGGCTCCAGACCTGTGACTGAACCCTTGACCTTCCACTGTCTGTCATTACATGACATGGGAACGTTCCAACAGCATGACTGGACTAGAATACCAGGATTAGTTAGCAGTTCTGTTCGCTGCGCTAGGCTTCACCCAGCATGCTGTGTGTAGGCTGGCCCAGAATTAGTCCAAAGCAAGTGGACACTAAAGCCCTACACTGTCAGGTCCTCCCAGTCCTCTACTTGCCGTGGGCTCAGGTGTATCCGCAGTGTTGTCACTGGCTGGAGGGCATCGTGACACCTGGAGCTTAGTGGGTTCTCCCTGAGGTCAACTTCTTGCAGTGCTGGTGCCTCCTGTAACCACTCTACCTCCACTTCTGTAACAGTTGGGAATGCAATAGTATCTGGTGTGCTCCTGCTTGCATACTGTATGTGTTTTAACACAAACCATATAAAAGTGACATAAGCAGTAAAATATGCCATTTAATAGTCGGTAGGCATGTGAAGTGTTACTAACAGTTTTGTCCGTAATTGGTCTGGCGATGATGTTTGAATGACAGGCACTACCTGAACAAAAGCCAACTACCCAGTAGTCGTAGTGAAATTTATGAGCAATAATTTCACAATTCCTCTAAAGGGTTAAATTAAAAATTGAAAAAACTTTCCAGTATCAACTTTTGTTGGCCAAAGCATGCTAATTCTTATATCTGTGATGGGCCACATCAGCTTATTAAGAAAACTAAATGTGTTGAAGTGTAATAATGTTATGTACAGGCTGTTGCACATATAGCCAAGAGTCAATAATGTACGTATGTTCCACTAACAGCTTTCATTTACATGCACAGTACTCATGGTAATTATGTTCAACTGTCTATTGTCTATACTAGATTAAGTTCCTTTTGATAATGATAAAATATTATTTTATAGTTTGGCAGTAATTCAGAATTAATTATGAGTTTTCATGTCACGATGGGGAGAAATATATTTTGTGTTCTTAAATTAGAAATTTCATGTGTTTTTGGAACTTGATTGCCAATTGTGGAAATACGTTGATGTCTCTTGTGAGATGTAACAACCTGCTTGCAGTGTGTCGTTCTTAAGATAATTAGAACCAATCAGCTGTTCAGGAAATTATGTGCCTTTTATGGAACCCAAAAATCCATCACCTTGTTTAGCATGTCCTGAGTCTGTTGTGTCCGGTCTGCATCCTCACAAACCATTTATTCTATTTCACCATTATCCTCCCAAATATGCATATATCTTCACAGTAGTTCAGATATTCCAAATATATAATATTTTATGCTTATCTTCTTTCTATGATGCCTGTTACCACATCCATCTCACCCATCTTGATTCTCTCTCTCTCTCGCTCTCTCTCACGCACACGCCCAAATTATAAAACTTCTATTTAAGTTTTAAAACTTCTCTTCTCAGACTTATTGGTTTCAATATAACTCCTGTTTTTAAATGCTTAAAACTTATTCAGATCAAGTCTCATAAAGCATTATTAATTCAGAGTCATATTTGACATAGGGTAATTAACAGCAAAATCATATCACACAGGGGAGCAGTCATACCAACAATATGGTTGTTCTGTGCACACAGGTGTGATAGTTTTGGCATCTTGTACACAACATGTGGCAAAGCAATGTATGCATTGTGGGAAATGTCGAGTCGCTCCAGTTCTGTCAAGTCTGCTAATTCCTCCGGCAGTTTGCTCATCTGATTATGGGAAAGGTTCAAGTCTGAAACAGAAAGCAGTTTCTCATTTAATAACGTTAGTAGGCATTCTTAAACCACTAGCATTATTACTACTTGACAGTACAAAGAAAACATGTTGCATGCAACATACATGTTTATCAGCAACACAGAATGCAGTATTACACTTAGCGAAATGATCAGTATGTGACTGATTGGTTCTTATTGAAGTTAGTCCACTTTTCAGGCATTCTTCATCAAGCAAGAAAGAATGCATTATTTGGAGATCATGTGTGTCCTGCTCTTTCAGACGTAGCATCAGTGCATAAATGGTTGGATATATTTCTATGTTCAAGTTTAAATGTGTACTGTAACACACACACACACAAGTGTGAGGCACAAGGAATTTTACTAAATTTGATAAAATCGCAAACAACAGAGCTGTGAGATCATAGAAATGGTGGCAACTGGTATGTCCCGTGCCATTTTTAATAGATCTTGCAGTGGTCACTTGCGCCTGCCACTAAAAGGGTTACATTCAATCTGGACATTTCAAATTTCAGCCACACTGTCCCATAACGAATTTCACTTTCTTTAAGGCCATAAATGGATAAAGAGGTTTCAGACAAGTTAATAAGCAGCAAAGAGCACCATTGGGAATTTTTTATACAGTCGAACTGTGTTGTAACGTCTGAAAGGGACTGAATATTTTGTGTTGTTATAAACGGGTGTCGTTCTAACCGAAGAGTGTGGTAATAGTGAAGGAAAATTATCTGAATTAAAAATACAAGCCTGTAGGCATATTACTTAAACTTTTACACTGTGGTTTATTTTAAATTTAAATTACAATTAAGTTTTATGAAGAACAAAAAATTACTACAGGCACTCCCCGACTTATGAACAGGATACGTTCTGAACTCCTGGTCATAAGTTGGAAATACAAAATGAGGTGGAATGTACACCCTCCAGCAAGTCGAGGGAGATTCAGATAAGTAGTCTTTCTGTTGTCCCACTAACAAGCATTGTGATAATCGACACTTCGTGCGCAGAGTGCAAAATGTAGTTTGAAATGAAACTTTAGTGACATTTTTATTAAAATTGACTTTAGGAAATTTTGGTCGTAACTTCGGCTGTTCGTAAGCGGAATAGTCATAAGCAGGGGAGTGGCTGTATAATGTAATTGTAAATTTGCATACAGGTTTACAGTAAAATTCATTAAATTAATTAATATGTGCCACATATAGACAAGATGTCTCATAAATCGATGTCGTTATAACCGGGTTCAACTGTGCTACACTATGGAATATAGTCTGTCCAACCTTGTTATTAGACATCACACCTGGCAAACATGACTGTTATCATGGGAATTGGCAGGAATTAGGAAATTAAAAGTTTACTGTTCCATAAAGTTGTGCAAGCTTGAATAATGGAAAAAGTAACAAAGGAATCAAACACCAGACCACTTAGAATACAAAGCAAGTGTCTTGTAGTGGAATATCAGGAACAGGATCTTGCATCAGGTGTTGCACTCTGGTGATAAAAAATGGAACAGCAAATATGTGTGTGTGGGTACAGAACACAAGCTCTGTTTTTGGCATTCACTCTAGTTCTATATATTAATCAGAGGAACCCAAATCTACAAGCTAGCTGATTATGTGTCTGACTTCCATTCACACAGGACCCAATTACACTCCTGTTAACTCCAGATATCTACACTGTTGGCTTTAATAAACTTTCTGTCATCAGTATGTTTGAAATATCCAATTTTATGAATACTTTCAACAAGTCACATGATCCACAAATGCAGTCAGTTCACAGTCCAATATAATGAGGTGTGCAATTGTGTGATTACAAATGCAGTGTGCACCGCCTGAAGGTGACCAAGCCAGGTTGAAGCAAGTCACGGATGTTTTAAAAATGATATAAAGTCTGCTTCTGTTATATCAGCGGTGTACTTTGATTGTTTTGTGGTTGCAACTGATGATAGGCAGCACAGAGCAATGTAACAGAGCAAAATGTAAGAAGATCCAGATATTTGACATAAGGTTTTCATGATTTTCCTTGGTTCTCTAGGGAAATAGCAAGGTAGGTAAAAAAAACCCTGCGAATTTAGTCCACGTGTTCACAGTTACCTCAAACCACAGCAGTTATTGTAGATTATATAGTCACAAAATTAACCAATCCTGTTATGCCTACTCTTATTAAGGAAGTTGCATGTTCCTGTATTACCCCAGATGCGGCTCTTCCATACACACACACACACACACACACACACACAGAGTTGATTATAGTCTTATTTGTATGCTGCATTATGCCACAAATGCAGCCTTTTGTAATTTAACTCGTAAAAGTTGGTTGCTAGCAGGGGTGTGGCAATTACAGGAATAAGAAGAAATGCAGATAGAGGAAGATGTACTTTTTGTTTAGGTGAAGATGTTAAACACATATTGCTTGGATTGCTTGGAAACTAGAAATTGGAGAATGAAATTTTTAAATGAAAAGTGGTTAAGTATGAATAAAGAGATAGCTTACAGGAAAATATTAAGATGCACTAATGAAGATCAGATAAGAAATTTATGCAGATATTTAGACAGAGTCAGACATAAATGGTTTAACAAAACAAAAGTAGTGTAAATATGTAAGTATCAAATGGTGACGGGCTGCTGCCGTGACAACTCAGTGTTAATCGGAAGGTAGCCTCAAGCATTGCAAGAACTGAACTCAAAAACCCGTAAAAGTTGGTCATTCTTGGGCAGGTGATAGTCGCCAAGCTATTCTACAAATTCTTTGACTTTTAACAGAACCTTAAAATGCAATGACTGGCCCCCATCCAGGGCCAGATTAATCCAGTCTATAACTCACAGATTATTTCTGTTGCTCATTTTAATATTATCCTCCCATCTATGCCCTCATCTCCGACATGGTCTGTACAAATTTCTCGTGTATCCTTGCGTCTGTCAGTCTCGTGCTTCGTCCTACTTCGCAGTGGATGGAGGTGATGGTCGGCTTGACGCTTCGGCCGCTTTACCTACGTGGAAAAAGCCCCAGGTCTTCATTTTATAGGAGGCTGTGTGGGCCTCAGAGCAGGTCTGGTTTTTTGCCTTCTCTCTCTGGGAAGTGGATAGGGTCCTTCGTTTCGCAAGCCCGTAGCCTGATCACTATTCAGACAGCTGTTCCGTGTAACGTAACACGGTGTTTGTGTAACCGCTTCGTTCTCAGAAACAAATCAGTCAAGGAGCTAAGAACTCTGTTAGCCTGACAGAAAGCACAGGCAGGGTTTGGGGGTGGTGGGTGGACTCTTCTTTACAGGAAGTGGAACACGCTGATGGCGCAGAAACACGCCGTTGGTGAATGTCTAGAATAATAAAAATGCACGGTGAATTAAGACTAAAGACGCCGTTAGGTGTTCTGCGCAGTGCAAAGTGTAGTGTATGAGACGCAAGCCGTCAATGGTTTGTTTAGACAGTTTGAGAATGTTACTTTCGTTGGTATTTTGCCCACGTTGCGGGCATTCAGCCAAGGCAATGCGGAATTATTGTGCGCAAATTCGCTTAGGGGCAAGGAACTGATTACGTCGACAACGAAACTTATATGAGCGAAATTATTTTCAAGCATAAGCAGGCTTATACAAAACTACTGCTTTGAAATTACATACATATGAGTAAGTCATATGACTGTGTGGACCCTAGGTAAAGGTAAAGGCTGTCCCGTAACATGCAAAGCGGGCACTGAGAGGGGGGGGAGGCAGAGATATAGCTCTACCCGTACTCAACTTCGGCGCTTGAGGAGGATGGGTGGTCAGCGCCACGCCCCGGCCGCTTTACCCCCGCGACCCATTGTACAGGAGGTTGGGTGGGCCCCACGGCCGGCCTGGACAGATGCGGAAAATCTCGTCCCCACCGGGGTTTTTTTTTTTTATTTTACCTGTCCCGTTTTCTCCTTTGATCCATTTTGTACTTTTAAATCCTTCTGTCCTTCATGTTCCATACTACTGTCCTTATACAACAACACACACAAACATCCATGCCCTGGTGGGATTTTTTTTTTTTTTTTTTTTTTTTTAATTCCTGGTTTTCCCCTTTGATCCATTTGTACTGTTGAAGTCCTTTTTGTCCTGCATGTCACCTTATGTTTCATGCTATCGTCCATACATCTAACACAACACAAACATCCATGCCCCCGGTGGGATTCGAACCCACGATCCCAGTAAGCGAGCGGCCGAAGACCCACGCCTTATACCGCACGGCCACTGGGATCGGCGGTTCGAACCCCGGACCGTCTTGCCCGTAGCGAGTCGCTATACCTACTGAGCTATCGCTGTTCATGTAGCCTATATGCTGTCAATGCTTCCAAGTAAGATCTTGCGACGTCTGAAAAACGTACGAAGGACGATGATACAGAACTGTTACATTTACGAAGTGACGCAGTGACTGGTACGTGCCACTGCGCTGTCTGTAAATCCCACCTCTGATGTCTCGAAACCCTAGGACTAAATTGTATTCAATTGTGCTATTACCTGTTGTTTTTATGGGTGGAAAATTTGGTCTCTTGGCCTAAGTGAACAGAGATAGAGGGCTCTGTCAAAATACTGGGACCAAAGAGCGGATATGTGGAGGACAATGGAGAAACTGCATAATGAGACCTGCCATCATTTTAGGACAGGGGCCGCACGTGGACAAATAGCGATACGTGTTACACCTAAAATTATGGTATACATTTTACAGTATATACATTACTCAGCCGATCCCAGTGGCCGCGCTGTCTAAGGCGTGGGTCTGCGGCCGCTCGCTTGCTGGGATTGCGGGTTCGAATCTCGCCGGGGGCATGGATGTCTGTCTCTTGTGAGTGTTGTGTGTTGTCAGGTAGAGGTCTCTGCGTCGGGCTGATCACTCGTCCAGAGGAGTCCTACCGAGTGCCGTATGTCTAAAACAAGCGTGCTCGCAAAGCCTCGTAAGGGGACGCCATGACCCGAATACGGGCCGAAGAACCACAGCAAAACAATATGTCTATCTGTAATTGACAAATGTGGACGCGGGCCGCATAATACAACCTAGCTGGCCGCGGGCTGGAGACCTACGTTCTAGGTTAATCAAATCAATAGTGTAAGATGGGAGAGACATGTAGCACGCATTGTGGCGATGGGAGTTGCGCACATACTCGTATATAAAATACTTGGAATGGTTAGGCGTGTTGTGGACTGACATCTCGGGGTGCACTGCATATGAAGCCCCTAAAGATTACAATACATGCTCAAAAATGTTTACGAAACGCTTTAAGGGAAAACACTAGTTTGGAGACCCAGACGTTGATGGCAGGATGATATTAAATTTCGTTCAAAAGTGTAAGGATGTGAACTGGATTAAACTGGCTCAGGATATGGTCCGTTAGCGGTCGCTGATTTGACCAGCTGAGCAACTGGCAGCTTTTCAAAATAAGTAGTGGTAACTTGGGTGTGCCACTGTGCATTATGTCACCGCGTTGCAGTAGCATGCTGTGGTGGCTGCAGTTTCGGTGGACTCTGCAGCCTCTGCCCTGAAGATGGAGGCAGGAGGTTCCACCGAAACATTGTGATCACCTACCAGACTGCACGGTGTCATAACCCAGAAGACCAAAATCCAAATCTTCATCGAGGTACAAGCCTCCAACCTCAGTAACAGCTTCACGTAATTTTAGTCATGTGTACAGAAATGCCGCAAACTGCTGGACGGCGATCTGGACCAGTTATTGTGCTGCTTTGTAGCCTGTTTAACGACGATGTAGCGACTGCAGAAATGATTATCGTGGAATTTTTAATTGCAGCGAACCAGTGCGGTGTGACTCACAGCAACATCCATCAGCGCGATCAGCATGCAGTGAGGTAAGGACGACTGTGCTATAAGGTATGTCTGGTGTGGCCGAAACGTCACTACCGAGAGGCGGATTGATTTCTAAATTCAGTTAATTAGATCCACATTGTTATTCGATTATTTTTAGAAAAAGCAGTTACTTATAAAAGAACTGGGGACAACTCTAAATCACTCAGTCAGTCAGTCCTCTGTGACACTGAGGGCCCCTTTCCGCCCAAACTGATAGCGCTGTGCTGACCTGTGATCAGAGAGAATTTGACCGCAAACTTGGGCGGGATCTTGGTGATGACGTTGCTGGACAGGTTGCAGCCCTTGAGTGCCGTGTGGCGCATGAGATGGTACACGGCGTCTGGCACCTGCATCAGTTGGCACTCGGACAGATCTGCAAAGGAAAGACAGAATTAGATCTACCCACCAGTCATGGGACTTCCCGCTTACACGGCACATTGCCGTCTAAAAGAAGGTCGCAAGAGTGCGCTGGCCACAACCCAAGCGTATTTCGCGCAGTTGATGACAGGGGGACAACTGGAAGCCCTTGGTTTTACGTCATTACGTTTACACTAACTGTAATCGGAATTAACGCTATACAGGGTGTTGAAAGGGTTACAGACATGGACGTAACTTGGCTAATAACACTGGGGGGGGGGGGGAAATCGAAGGAGTCAAGTTACAAAGAGGGGGAAGATTGGCTTGAACCAGCCCTTAATATACATACACCCATCCCCCCACTCTCAACAAAGTTTTTTTGTTTACCCCTGTTCAACTCAGTAGCCAAAAAAAATCTTGGGTAGAAAAGCATCTGGTGTAGAGACAACACGAACATCACCCATATCTCGGCAGGCATTGGTGTTTGGACACTGTTGACTGGAAGATTTTGTGCTGATTTAAGTCAGTACTATACACCTTTAAAGTGTTTAACAGTTTTTTTTCAACACCCGGTATAACCCATGTAGCTGAGATAGGCTGTTCAGAAAGTATTAAGCAGAGCAACTGAAAAGGAACTAAATGTAGTTCACAGTACACTGCGAGGTACTTCCTTCGAACATAGTTTTCGGCGTGTTAAATATTGTAATGTTTTTGTGTAAAGTGACACACACACACTGTCAAACTGTACAGAACCACTGAGCAAACGTCTGTAAGACAGACACTGCTTACAGCTTGTGTCATTGTGTACCGAACTGTCCATACAAATGTGGACAGACTGTGCGCATGTGTTCTGCGCATGATCAGATTTCGTATTGAATGGTTCGATAAATCGTCCAGACGACACTGAAACTGCTTATTCCGAGATGTAATCGTGTTATGTTAAATTTTAAAAATTCGTAACACGGATACTATGCGGAGACGAGCATCATCGTAAATTGCTGTCATATACAGCGCTAGTGCCCTCGTGTTGGTACTTCAGGTTAAGAATAAGGACATTACGATGAGCTCCGTGAAGACGCGACAGTGACAGTACGATAAGCCTGTCGTACGTGTCAAATAATGGGAGATGCTAAGCGCAAAGGAAGTCGCGGACGGACCTGGCTCGCTGCGCGCTGTGACAGACGGACGGACGGCAGGAAAGTGCCAGCCAGCCGTAACGGCATTGCACGTAGTAAGGAACTGTCAATTTCTCTACTTGTCGACATGTAAGATATTGCTGTAGACTTCTGAAGGCAGAGCTCGCTAGCTGTCATAGCAAGGCAGTGACTGCTTTCTCCACACACGTTGTCACTTAGCGAAAGGAAAACTATCGCATAGTCTGTAACTGTATAATTCCGATGTGCAAAACCACTGCTGGGTAAAGCGCTGGTGTGTGCTAGTCCCGGTAGCTCAGTCGGTATAGTGACCGGGCTGGAATTGTGGTCCGATTGCCACCGGAGGCAAGATATTTATCTCTTCTCCGAAACGTCCAGACCGGCTCTGGGGTCCGCGCAGCCTCTTATACAGTGGGTACAACGGACAGTTTCCCCACATACACGCACGCACACATACACGCGCACACACCATTCATTCATTCATTCATATTGGTCGCAGAATCTGAAGGGAAGAAACTACATGGAAGACCTGAGAGCAGATGGTGATGATGATGCTTAAGTAAGTAAGTGTGTTGCCTGTATTCGTCTGTTCAGGATAGACCAGTAGCGGCTCGTGTGCACACAGTAATGAACCTTCTGGCTGCACAACGTCCCAGTAATTTCAGTAGCTGAGCGACTGTCAGCTTCTGAATAAGAACTCAGCCACTGCAGTTACAAGTACAGTCAAACCGCAAGAGCTGCAGTCAGTCAGTCAGTCTGCTGGCCGCACTGTTCATACGTCGCTGTCGAAACTGCGCGCTGACCTATCTGTCTGTCCTTGACCCTCTGCTGATCTAGCGGAAGGTTCAGAGACGTGTATGGAAATTGGCCATAGACGGAACAGAACGAGAGGTGGACTTGTTCGTGCTAACCTTTACTTCCTGATATCTCCCCCCCCCCCCCCCAGAAAAAGTATAGTTGACCCTGTGCGAGTCGGGAAGGCATACATGGGGAGTGGGGTATGACTCATCTCATTGCTAACCTCGGCATTAGATTGAGGCGACTGGTCAGTTTCACGCTTCAGCCACGCTTTTTTTCTATGGCTCGACAGCCCTATATGGGCCTGGGCCTCCTCGTTTCGTCGAGGCTTCACGATCACACACATTAGACACACCACAGTCGGTAGGACTCCTCTAGACGAGTGATCAGCCCTTCGCAGAGACCTCTACCTGACAACACACAACACTCACAACAGACAGACATCCATGCCCCCGGTGGGTTTTTTTCCCTCTGTCCGGGTTTTTCCCTTTGATCCATTTCTGTACTGTTTAAATCCTTCCGTCCTTCATGTCACTTTACGTTCCATGCTACCGTCCTTACAACAAACACAACACAGACATCCATGCCCCCGGTGGGATTCGAACCCACGATCCCAGTAAGCGAGCGGCCACTGGGATCGGCGCTTCAGCCACTTTACCTACGGGAAAAGAGTTCGTGTTATACTCTGGCTGGCTAGGAGGCTGTGCTGGCGTCAGCCGGTGTGATGTCACAGGACGCACAGACTGTCATAAGGCAGCGCACTGCTACAGTGCAAGGTAGCACAGACCATGAAGGTCCAGCCACAGGGGGAGCAGAGGTACACGTAAATGTCACTGCGTACTGCGTCTGACACAGCCGGTATTTGTTATTATTATTATCTCAAACACTACATGTTTCGATCAAGCAGATCGTCATCAGGTGTTTGTTTATACAAAAACTTAAAACTGAAGGTAAAAATGTAAAATTTTGCGAGATCTCACAAATGATATAGGATATGAAGTATAAATTACAACCGACTTGATGGTGGGTCATTTAATGCTAATGGTGTGGTGTATGATTTAAAACTTAAAATTTAAAAATTTGGGATGCTAGTTCATAATTAAGTATTAAAATGACGATTAAACTTCTCTTTTTATGCTCTACACTTTCATTAACCGCGGCCCTAGATGGGAGTGGGTGGTCAACGCCACGCCCCGGCGCTTTACCTCCGGGGAAGAGACCCGGTACACATTGTATAGGGGGCTGGGTGGGCCCCAGGGCTTGTCAAGAGGGACTGTACTGCATGGAGAAAGTTAGGTGGTTTGTAAGTGACATGAGTATGGACTGTTGTGACAGCGTGTGACGCATGAGCTGCGAAGTGAAGTACTGGCAAGTGACAGACAGTTCAGAAGGGGTCGACAGACCGCGCAACGTAACGAAACAAGTTACTTCTTGGCAAAAGGATTTTCCTGCATATGAAGTCCCTTTGGCCGCTCAGCGGCGACTGAGTTCAACTGCTTCTTCCAGCACTTTTATCGCAGAGCCGTCGGAGGCTTTCTACAGCACTCGAAAGACAATGTTTGGCGTCTGTCCAGAAGAGTTAAACACCCCAAAGCTTTGTGAAATGTCGGTGTGTCGGGTGAGCGCAGTGTAACAACGCTGTTCACAGTTGTGTGTACTAGGGACAGTAGCGACCGACCGCCAGACAGAATTAGCCACGCACAGGTGCCATGCGGCAAGGTGCGTGCTCTGCCCTCCGTGCCAGGAATAGCTGCATGGCACGTGCCACTTTGTCACAGTGCCAGTAAGTGGTCTGCAGCGTAGTTACCTCTTGCACTGCTCTGGAAGGCGGCCTGTCACCTGTCTAAACCTACCAAGCCACCTCAGCGGTACAGCATATGCCTAGCAACACACGTTGTCACAGCAGTGCTGATGATGTGATGTTTAGTTTGGTAGACCTGTATAGGTACCAGGAGGGGAGTGGTGCCTACAGTGTTGTGGTGGGGAGACCTGAGGGAAGGAGACCACTTGGAAGACCCAGGCGTAGATGGGAGGATAATATTAAAATGGATCTTCAGGAAGTGGGATGGGGGAGCGTGGACTGGATTAATATGGCTCAGGATAGGACAGGTGGCGGGCTCTTGTGAATGCGGTTATGAACCTTCGGGTTCCATAAAATGCGGGGAATTTCTTGACTAGATGATGATCTGTTAGCTTCTAAAAAGGACTCTGCTCCATGGAGTTAGTTAGTTAGTTAGTACAGGTACCAAGGTTTCGGAGCGGCATGTTGCCCCCATCTTCAAGACAGTCTTACGGTATACTTGAACCATCCTCATGGTAGAGGCAGCAAGCTTGTCCGAAATGTTGATACCTACATAGCGAGGCAGTGCGTCTCTGTCACCGAAGTGCCACACTGTGTGCCTCACAGTGCAGGAGAGCCGTGTTGTGAGAAAACGAATTCTGGCTGTTCCAAAGGTTCTACTCCCGTTTGTCACTGACGTCACGTAAAGTCGTGTTGCTTATTGCAACATGTTCTCGCTTACAAACTGCCGCGCTGAACAATGTTAAGGTGAAGGTAAAGATCACCCTGTAACAGGCCATGAACCTCGGCACTAGAGGGGGGTGGTCAACGCCACGGCCCGGCCGCTTTTACCCCCGGGAAAGGGATCCTGTACCAATTGTACAGGAGGCTGGGTGGGCCCCAGGGCCGATCTGGACGGGTGCGGAAAATCTCACCTCCACTGGGATTCGATCCCTGGACCCCGCACTGAAAACTTTTAGCATAATGTAGATCACGTGCTAGGCCTATTATCAGTTTGATCAAATGGAACAAGTTTTGAATTTTTATGAAGCCATTTATCAGTCTTACGTTTAATGAAAATTGTCATTATTATTATTATTATTATTATTATTTATTACACTACAATTAGGTTTTTCTGTTGTCTGATTAACATATAACATTCTACGAAGATGACGTTTCGGAGACAAGGCCAATCTCCGAAACGTCATATTCGTAGCACTGTTATCACCATCTTTGTGTTTTGGTGGCACCATTTCAGTAAGTGTTTTTATTGAGTGTAGCAGAACGAATTAAAATTTGAAGTCAGTGTATTGGTGTACCACTTGCTTGTGCGGCTGCCTCGCACACATGGACACCGTGCCCATTTACAAACGGTAACAGCAGCCAGTTGGTTCATTATGTGTAACGTGAATACTGCAGAGCGCGGAATGTGCAACTTTCTTACAAATATTGCTGCAGCTTTCGTTAAATCCGAGCGGTGAATTGCGCAATACATCATGCCGCTGTACTTGGCTGCCACCACGGATTTCTGAAGCACTAACAACAATGCAAACTGCTCATTCACATACATTTATACCAGGGAAAACATGTGGACAGTTGAACCCTGTAAGCGTACTTTGAGGTTGGGTGTGAAACTTGGTCTGTCACATTGAGGGAGGAACATAGGCTGAGGGTGTTCGACAGTAGGGTGCTGAGGAGGATGTTTGGGCCTAAGAGGGACGAGGTAACAGGGGAGTGGAGAAGACTACATAACGAGGAGCTTTATGATCTGTAATCATCACCAAATATTATTCATGTGATCACGTCAAAAGAATGAGATGGACGGGGCATGTAGCACGTATTGGGGGGAGGAGTGGTGCATACAGAATTTTGGTAGGGGAGACCTGAGGGAAAGAGACTACTTGGAAAACCTAGGCGTAGATGGGACGATAAAATTCAAGTGTACCTTAAAGAAATAGTATTGAATGGCGCGGTCTGAATGTCTGTAGCTCAGGATAAGCAGAAGTGGCGGTGAACCTCCGGCTTCCATAAAATGCGGGGAATTTCTTGACGAGCTGAGGAACGATCAGCTTCTTAAGTAGGACTCTGCTGCGTAGAGTTATATTTTGGGGTTCAGGAAGTTATTATAAGCACTGCTGCTGCTACTAATACTAATAATAATTAAGATCGTTTAAGAAAGCGTAAAGTGTGGATACAAGCCAGTTCTCGCACAGTGCAGAACAGACCGCACAGTCAGTCGACTGTCACAGCAGTGCTCGACACGGAACTGTGTAGTACTTGTACGTTGGTCGGTGGATCGCTATTGTGCAGAGCGCGCAGCGGCTTCTGTCGGAACTGACTAGCTGTTGTCAGCGCACAACTGAATGAAGCTGACAGAGGGAAAGGGCTTCATAAATTAATTAGAGGTAGTTGCAGCCAGGGGCGCACCCAAGGTGGGGGGGCTGCCGGGCTGCAGCCTCCCCACCCCAAACCCTCCAGAACCGAAATTTAAAAAATGATGATATCTGCGCTCTTCTAGGATATTACGCGGCGTCGTGTGATAATTGTTTACCGACGTTTCGGGACAACGTAGCGGTCCCATCTTCACGGGTCAAGAGTTCGAGTAGGAAAGAAAGCCAGCAATGTATAACGTGGATTCTATATGGAACGTGCGCGCGGGGTAGCAATCAGTAGGCGTGATGACAGCTAATACGGTAAAAACAGGCCGTTCTTGCAAACTTGGTGCACAGGGACCAGGGCTCTGCGTGACAAGGAGAACCTCACACCTGATCTTAAAGTTATGGAATGAGACTGCTCGCTAAGACGGGATGGAGCAGTGGCTTGTACCTTAAATCAACAGTTGAGATCTCGCAAGAACGTTTTATGTTCTCATTACAGGATATTCTGTAGGCCTATTTCGAAACATCTGGTATCCCAGGTCACTGGATGTACTGTTACATGACTTTTCTATTGAGCATACAAAGACATTATTTACAACACCAAAACCAAACCTCACACATTATAAAAATTTGAACAAAACACAGAGATACGAAAGTAAAAGCGACACCAGCAGCCCTTCGCCGTGTCGCAACAAATGTGCACACACTTCCAGCACTTTCTGCAATTGTGAGCTTTCACGGAAATGAAGTATTTGCATCGGTTTGCGTCACCTTTGTAGGCGAACTATATCTTACAAAGTCGATATATTTCGATTTATTTTTCCTTCTAAGTTTGTTATTTAACGACGCTGCCAACGGCTAAGACTTTATAGCATCAGCGATGGATGGATGAGTGTGGAGCATTGTTGGAATGATACTGATAGGGGAAAACCGAAGAACGCGGAGAAAACCCTGTCCCAGCGCCACTTTGTCCCCCACAAATCCGACAAGGACCTGTCTCATATCGAACTTAGGCCTCGGCGGTGACAGGCCGGCGAGTATCCGTCTGAGCCATGGCACGGCCATATTTCAGTTTCACCTTCTCGTGAAGTATGAGTTGTAATACACACACAAGCCACGATTAAATGGCGAAGACAAAGAAATTCAGATAAATGCGTTCAGTTACAACACGCGGAAGACGGACGGACCTATACACTGTTGGTCACTTTTTATGCCTTAACGCAACTAGTGCAAGATAATAAATAAGCTACAATGTTCGTGCTGCTGCGTCCGCTCCTATAATATTCGATGCGCACGCATACTGAACACGCACGCCAGTCACGGCAGAATAGTGAACTACCATACATCATAGGCAATGTACTGTAAGACATGGTTAAGAGGTACAACGCTGTGCGCTAATTGTCCGGAAATAATTCTCGATTATCGCAGTTTCGAAGGTAATAGGCTATCGATCTGAATGAATCTGAATTACCGTATTTTAACTTACCTAAGTAACCAGATTCCTGAGCCTCTTCACAGCGATGGATTACACGAGTTACGCCGCTAGCCATGGCTGCCGCGTAGTGAAAAAGTAGTACAGAAATATCTCCTAGAGAACGCTACGCCAGAGCATGGCTCGCACACACCACACCGGACTGATAACATTGTGTTACGTGTGGTGAGAAGATCATCGATAAAAAGCGGTAAATTTCGCCCAAACCACTTCACAAATGTCAATTAAGTATGTTATCAACATCCGAGATGCAATGCGATTTAGGAGGGAAATTATAACTTTGTTCCATTGCTATTCTCTTCCAATATTTGAACTGACACGAAGACGTTTAAGCATGAAATGCATACATAATAATTAGTTGTACCCGTGCGAATAATTCGCACGTAGAAACAGTAAAATATTTAATCAACAAAAATTACAGCATCGTAATACGAGTATTAATAAATATTGAATATTGTACTTTTTAATGCTTGATGCTGGGTAATTTTTTTTTTCGGAGATCAACGGATCATAAGCAACGCGTAAACACGAAACAAATCTTCCTACCACGTGTAAATAAAACGTTGAAATTTACAGTGCTGCCACCACCGGAGGTCAAGTGAAGCTAACATATTTCATTTACTTCCCTTGGCCTCCCTTGAGGTAGCACTCTTTAATTTTTAACGTTAGCCTTCGTGTTAAAAACAATTTTTGAGAAGGAATTAATTAAAATAAAGGAGGTTGCCATCAATACCGAATCATAAGCTTTCTAAAAATGCCTGTCTTTAAAAGATCCATTCGGTAGTTCAGTAGGTAATGATTTCCCAAACAGACGTTACTGTATAAATATATGATGATGATAATAATAACAATATTACCTTCATCTCTTCCTTCTTAGCCTCGCACTACCTGTGTACCTACCGGTTAACCCGTGGCTGTCACGGTGTTAGCAGCATCAGCATTAAGTACAGAACTAATTACAAGTCTTTTATCTCATTAAGCCACTTATATGTAACTTCGTCTCAATATCTATCTAGACATAACGACAGTTTTGTCTGTACATCTTAATATTTCCTTATAAGCTACCTCCTCGTTCATATTCAGCCATTTTCTATTTAAAAACTCCGTCTTCCATTTTCTAATATGAAATCCGTATAGACTAACATGAATTTCGAAAGAGGTAGTTCCGGAACTGTGGCGAAAGCCTTTATAGGCTGATAAGAGAGCTGTTGTTGTTGTGTGTGTGAACTGGCAACTGAAAATGGACTTGGGGTGTTGAAGTACGTAAGATGGGAGGAAGTGACATGAGGAGGAGAATACTGCATAGTTTTGGCCTTAGTCAATTATTATTAGGATAATCAAGGTATATGAGACAAGCCGGGGACATGTAGCACGCATGGGAAAGATGAATATTAAAAAATATTTTAGGCGGAAGGCCTAAAGGGAGAAGACCTAGGCGTAGATGGGAGGACTGTTCTGCTGCAGGCTCTGCAGTTCAGCCTTCGATATCGAAGCGCTGTAAATAAATAGAACCTAAAACGTGAGGCAAGAAACCGACTGCTGTATTTTATTCTGAAATCACCGTGCATCTTTTGATAATCACTGTTCAACAACACCAACTGGGTGCACCTTTATTCTAAAATATGTATAGTTCTCTAAAACATTTCAATGTCGGGTTTTATTGAAATGTTTTACAGAATACATTTTTTATAATAAAGGTGCATCCAGTTGGTGCTTTTGAATAGCGACTGCTGTATGTTTAAGGGAGTCATGTCGCTGCAGGCAACTTCTGTCGTCTGCACTTTATTCTCAAACGTGTTTTTTCGAAGGACGTTGAAAGGCTAGCAGCGAATGCAAGAAACTGTTACAAGATCAGCTGGGAATTGCGACACTTCTGAGAGCGGTAATTCCACAAACTGCCCTTGGCTTTTTAACGACGCCTTCAGTACCTGTACAATTACTGTTTTAATTTAATATATCGTGAACAAGGTATCATAGATCGTTTGCATGTATTGGGGATGTTAATACAGAATTTGGCGGTCCAGTTCGACCATTGGATGGGAAGACTCAACTGTCCGGCGCCGTAAAGCAATAAACAGAAATACGAATACATATAAAGCAAGGAAACAAGAGGATGTAATGTGTGATCTGCGTCTGGAGTTACCGGGACTGCGTAGCGACATGGCGATAGGAGACACGACACGCGGATTGGATTTGACCGGCTGAGGATAGGAGCTAGTGGCGGAGGCTGTGCAAAGAGATCTTAACGCCACTGACTTAATGGGACTGTTATGCCCGGGTCATTCCCGGGGGTAAAGTGCCCGGGGCGTGGCGTTGACCACCCACCCCCATCTAGCGCAGAGGTTAAAGAAAGAGTAGAGCTATACCTCTACTCCCCCTCTGGGACTTAATGGCCTGTTCTAGGGTGAACTTTAACTTACCTTGTGCTCGTCACAGCGATACAGCGCACTTGAATATTCGAGTTTATTGCCCCATATTGACAATACGCTCCTCCGAAACGTCGGTAACTGTTGCAGTTGAGCAGACAGCACTGTTAACTGCTTCCAGTCCTTGAAGTCCATGAACAAACACGGCGGGACGCACAGCATCAAAGTCCGAGTACTCGCTGCTTTGTGTATAGTGCGGACTCATGCATGACGTCATAAGCATGAGAACCTTTCAGCTAGCCGACCGCTAGTTCCGTCTAGGCTACGTCTCTGAACCTTCCAGTGACAGCCACTGCCGTCTCTTCCGTGTCAGCCACTTCCGCAAGATCAACAGAGGGTCAAGGACAAACGGACTAGTGATCGCGTATCTCGAGTACTGTGGCTCGACACGGCACGTACCGGAAATGTGGTTCGTGCGTTGTCTACTTTGCAAGTGCTTATTATAGATAGATAGCTAGAGGTAAAGCAATCCCTATACAGGCCTGTACAGGCCCTGAGGCTTCCAGGAGGTTGAGGCTCCCAGATTTGAAGACAGCACATGAAGGTGGTAGGTATGTCAACCCCACGCATCGGCCGCCTTTACCCCCCAGTAAATACTCGTGGTACTCTTTGCTGTTAGAGGCTGAGTCAACCACAGGGCCATAGTGCGACCGAAAGGATTATGTAAATGGAAAATTCCAATTACACCATCGGGAATCGAACCCTCAGATCTTGTGGATTGTAGCGCAGTGCCTCAACCAAATGCGCCACCGCGTGCCCCATTGTACATAGATAAACTCTCTACTGACCCTGAAATGCAGCATTAAGTATCGTGATTCTTACATCCATCCGACCTGCACCTGAAGACGAAGGCAGTCTGCTTTCGAAACGTCGTGTCTGTGTAATCAGTGACGAAGGAAATAGTGCAAGAACACATCAGTGGATCTCGCATGCATCACTTACGTTGCAAAAATGATTCATAACCCGATTTTATCGTAAAATAGGTCCACTGAATGTCGTTCAGATATTAACTAACTCCATGGGCAGACTGCTCCCGGAGAAGCTGGTATTTTCTCAGCTCGTCAAGAATCCCCCATATTACACAACTCTAAGGCCATTACAGCATTCAGGCATCTCCACTTCCGTTTTGTGGTGGGCCGGGATAGCTCAGTCGGTGTAGCGACTCGCTACAGGCTGGACGGTCCGGGGATCGAATCCCGGTGGGGGCGAGATTTTCCTCAGCCGTCCAGACCGGCCCTGGGGCCCACCTAGCCTCCTATACAATGGGTACCGGGTATCTTTCCCGGGCGTAAAGTAGCCGGGGTGTGACGTTGAACACCCACCCTCATCTAGTGCCAGGGTTAAAGAAAGAGTAGAGCTATACCTCTACTCCCCCTCTGGGCCTTCGTGGCCTTTTCTAGGGAGAACTTTAGTTTTACCTTTACCCCTTTCGTTTTAAGTGTCGCCGTGTGTTGAACCGCCATCTTGAGGCGTCGATAGACCAGCGGAAGAACAACGGCCATCTTGCTTTCGACACATCTGTTCTTATTTGCATCGAGCGATGATCTGAAGAAGTTCACACAAGAGTTACTTCAGCAATTAACAGCTGGCAATTTAACGAAATGAAGTTCTTTGTGGGAAGAGAGAGTTCGCCTGCTGGGACAGTACGAGATGGCAGAGTGATGTTACACTTTCGCTGTGCAGGAAGGAAGACTGCCATTGCGTCATGCTCTGCACACAATAGCATCACCGAGCATTGCTCAATGCCCTGATTTACATCTGACTCACGTCAGCTGAACGTTACGTGCGATTTTCATAATCTTCTACCAATTTATAGATTAGAGATTCAAGTCTTCTGCATTTACCGACGTCCTGCAGGAGCGTACGACCTTTGTCTTCAGGGTCAACAGTACAAGATGATTGATCTGGGACCGCGTGACCCTGAACATCCTTCAATACGGTGGCGACTGTTTACCAATCCACACGGCGTAACAAGCAGACTTGAACATTTGCAACATCGCGCAATAACCCACATCTCGCATCAGAAACACAACTGTACAGCCGCCTTTCTTTCAGTACCACACAATTCAGATGGCGTCACTTTCTCCTCGTAATGTAGGCGAATTAAAAGCCCCTGCCCGTTCAACCATAGCAAAATGTAATAAAAGTTTGCGTTAGGCTTTAAATGTGCTATGTCTGAAAGTGCATGATGATATAACGGTGCGGCCGGCACACCTTTACTATCTCAGTCGGTTTTGCATGAAACCTAATTTTAAGGGAATGGACGTGGTTTGAGTGTCGTGAAACTTGCAAACAAGAACCATTAAGGTGATTTCTGTTTTTGTTAATAATCTGAAATATCTTTTGTTTGATTTATTACGACTCATTGAGCGCTAACTGGCGACATGTTTTGATGATGCGCGATACACGTAGCACGGATCGCTTTGTGCTTGAGCGTTGTCACTGCGCGTCACTAATTTGTTAATTAATAGTCGTTTATATGTTCCGAAACTGGTATATACCACTTAAATCCAATGTAACACACTTATGTAAAAACTATATCCCGTAGTAATAACTCACTAATTTCTAGTTAAAGAATTTTGTCTGTAAATATTAACCGAAAATTAGGAGTGATACGATCACGCGTTTAAGAAAGCCGACATACTTGTGTCTGTCGCTACTGTAAGCAAACCTGGTTGCCTTGTTCAAAATCTTCCCTAATCTAATTTTCCTAACTAGTCTGATTGGCCATATGTAAATTTAGCAATCCCCTTATAGGTCCAAAACTTTAAAATTTTGTGTTCTAACTCCCCATTGGTCCCTAATGACTGACGCGGTATCCCTTAACGTAATTTATGTAAACCCCGTATGAGCGTCTTCTGCCGGACAGTTTTCATGTGCTACCGTGACTAACACGGTATACACCCCCTCGTGATTTACATCTCTAAAAAGTGTCAGTCAAACCCTCGAATTTTGACTGTCCCAACAAACTCCAAAACCCCATTAAATTTGACATCGACAAATGCGACAAACCAGTCTCCTTTGTACTGACATGCAGCATCTCCTATCCTATGCTAACCTCTACTTCTGTCTCTCTGCTCTTGTAACCTATCTTCCTCCCTGCTACCGTACTGACCTTCTGCTAACTGCCAGATGCTACTGACTTCCCTCCTAACGCCCACATTCTCTGTCGCACATTCCAGGAATTAATGTCGACTCTTCCATCGATTATAATGTGAAGGTACCGGAGGGTCTAGCGGGCCCTCGTTATCGGTCACAAAAACAAAATTGGCGTTGAGGATAATTACTTGGTAAAGGACCAGAAATTGGGACCGAAAAACAGCGAAACATATGTGGCACTGTAACCGCACTGGCCTGACACAAACTCGTTATTCGTCTGAAGTTCATAAAATGTTGTGTCATCTCACTGATTAAGTAATTAATTTGAAGTATTTTAGTGCGACAGTCTTATCTATTTACGTTCTGACGTCTGTAGCGTGTCGTCATTCATGTGACGCTTCCATCGTCTGTCCACTGTAATGAATAACTACTATTGCTGGCTTTATTTTAACCAACACATGCACTACAATTTTGTCGTATTTTTTACACCCCTACATGTGTTTCGACTATTTATTAGTCATCATCAGGGGGATCAAAGTATACACACAGGCTATACATCCATTATAATAGTTGGTTCATCATTCAAGGTTAACCAACTATCATAGTGGATGTATAGCCTATGTATATACTTTGATCCCCCTGACGATGACTAATAAATAGTCGAAACATATGTAGGGGTGTAAAAAATACGACATAATTGTAGTGCATGTGTTGGTAAAAATAAAGCTATTACTTAAAGACAAATTGCACGGTGAATATAATGTGAAAACTGCTATTGAGTTATGCGGGGATATCAGTTTGACGTATTGTGTGGCTTACGACAGACTGCTGTTTCGTGAGCGGTATACAATATTCTAAGCAAAGCACTGTAAGTGTCAATGTCACACTACCAACTAAATGCACTTTATTTAAAAAAACAATATAAGGTTTCTTTAAAATCCTTAAAAAACCCCTACATATGTTTCGGTTTCTAGAAAACCATCATCAGGGGGGTCACACGGTGAACCTAGAATAAAATACTGTAAGTGTATTTAATTGGACTTTTTAATGACTGACCAATACACGGAAATTACAGAACATGCTGACATCAGAGTACTTGTCGAAACGTACATTAGAAGATGATATTAAGAAGCAGGCATGTGGCTTAGCAGCGTTTTGCTTAAGCCCTTAACTCTGCTTTCCTTCTCCAAGCAACGTCAGTAAGACAATTTCCGTGCGCATAACAGAACGCGCGGTAGGCCTATGTTTGCCGCTCTGCCACTCAACATTCACTTCCGCTTTCTCCTAGCAGCTTTTGCGTTCACCTTGACGTGGTAACAACGCACTGTATAGCAAGGTTACGTGCTCGTCTGTTGTTGTGCTGTTATTATTGTGTACTTAAAGAAAGTTCACGGAGAAAGCAGCATTATTTTAGTCACACGATCCAATTATTTGTTGTGATACGTTTTATTCCCTTCTTTCCTTCATCCATTTTAGGCAAGTTGGCAAAATTTCGAAATGTGGCTATTAGCTTCCTCATGTCTGTCTGTCCGTCCGCATGGAACAACTCGGCTCCCACTGGACGGATTTTCACGAAATTTAATATTTGAGTATTTTTTGAAAATCTGTCCAGAAAATTCAATTTGTCATTAAAATCTGACAACAATAACGGTACTTTACATGAAGACCTATGTACGTTTATGATAAAATCTCGTTCAATTTTTTCTAGAATGAAAAATGTTTCAGACAAAAGTTGTAGCGAAAATCAAAACACACATTTTACAGCCTCACGCCTCGGCCGCTTTATTCCCAGGGTAACAGTCCCCATAGTACGCACTGAACAGTAGGCTGGTTGGGCCTCAGAGCCGGTCTGGACGCGGGGCGAACATAAATACCGCTGCTGCTATCGTGCGTGCACGTAACCTGTGCGTATAGCGTGTTGTTATACAGCGTCAAGTTGTGAGAAAAGGGGAAACAACAAGTACATACAGAGTACGGGTAAAGGACAAGCTGTCCCGGTGCTTGGTTAAGCAACATGCTATGAAACCATTTAGCGCAGTGGAGGTACAGTTCCACACATTCTTAATTTTGGCCCTACATGGAGGTGAGTGGAGAACTTCAAGATCCGGCCGCCTTACCCCCCTGCACCCATTGGTCTCGCTGTGCCGCAGAGCCGGTCTGGACCCGTTGGAGAAAACACTTGTGCCGCGAATTGAACGCCGGTTACTTGGTCATTCAATCCGTATCCTAGTCACTGTACGGCCTGACACACGGTGTTTTCGTTATACGACGCTACGTAATCCCGACGTGAGCGCTGAAATAGTCCCGCAGCGTCGCAACATAAAAACCTCGTAGTGTGTGGGTTTAGACAACACACGCTGGACCGACGGGCAGAGTCCAGCAGGAGACTTTTGTTGGGGCGGTGGTGAATCTGTTTGCCTTCAATAGCACCAGAACATTTCTCAGTCGATAAACCATCTGTAATGGCAGCACAATGCGGATATTTGCTTAATCTCATATCTGCATATGCTGTGAATTCTAAAAGGACTTTCACTGCAGTTTGTGTTCAGCCAGTCGAATGGGTTTGAAACACCGGTTCGTGGCCGCAGCAACCGCTCGCAAGGTGAACGGCTCAACGAATTGTGTGACCTTTTATTGCCATATTAGTGCATCACGAAAGGTTGTCCAGTAGCTGAATGGGATTTTGCGTCTTTCTTCAGGACGAAAGCGAAGAGACTGCGTGGCCTATGATGCCGAGCTAAGAGCCGTAAGGTTCCGTCTTCTGTGCTGCCGGTGGCCCAAGCAGTGTGCTACACATTTAAAATACGTAAGCGTGTCCTGTCAGGGCAAGCTGCAAGTTTCATACCGCACAAGGCAAAGCTTCGCTCACAGTCTTCTCCCAGTTCCCGCCGATCGCGTGTCACTGCACACTTGCAATACCAAATGATGTCGGGTTTGCAGACTGCAGGCTTCAGAGTACGTTATTCCTGCTTCCTGACTTCTTGCCCTAGGCGAGCGCCCAGTTCGCCCAGCCCCTTGAGGCCGCCCTGTGTAGTCCGTGTGCATGGGGCTTCGTCCAAGAGCGGACACAGCTGTGAACAGTTGGTGGGCACAAATAGCTGTATCCGAGTTTAACCTTGTCTATACCGTGTACGTGCGTATAGTACAACAATATATTGACACAAACTGGTAAGGTGAGGTGAAGTTCTCACTAGAACAGGCCATGAAGGCCCAGAGGGGGAGTAGAGGTATAGCTCTACTCTTTCTTTAACCTCGGCGCTAGATGGGGTGGGTAGTCAACGCCACGCCCCGGCCGCTTTATCCCCGGGAATGACCCGGTACCCATTGTACAGGAGGCTGGGTGGGCCCCAGGGCCGGTCTGGATGGGTGCGGATAATTCATCCCTACCGGCATTCGATCCCCGGACCGTCCAGTCCGTAGCGACTCGCTATACCGAGCTATCCCGGCCCACACACCAACTCGTACACAATGTTAAGACACACACATGCAATCACTTTACATAAACTTCGACGTTTCGATGCACCAGTACGCCGAAACGTCGAGGTTTATGTAAAGCGATTGAATGTTGTGTCTTAACATTGTGTACGAGTTGGTGTTAATATGTATTGTTGTAAGCTATGTCCGAGTTTATCCTTCGTGCAGGCAAGCCCATCAAACGTGTGACTGTTGTCATTCTGCAGCTGGTCACACAGCGGCACAGGCCAGCAGCTCAGTCCGCAGCTTCCTCTCACTCTTGAATTTTCGCAGACGAAATTGAAGTTCGTGTATCGTGTATCACGTGACCTCTGAAACTGTATCAGTGCGATCAGACGTTTGTATGCCGCGCTGCGCAGGACAGCGTTCTGTGTACTGTGCACAGTGAAAGCACAGTGCGGTCATGTCTGTGCCCCCGACATGTCAAAACTACTTAATAGGTTTGTTGTGGTAGCTGTAACGAGACGTGATACACGTCAGTCACTTCCTGTCGGCCGCACTTTACACGAGGTTCAAGTAAAACATGTTTCCTAATTTCTAGAAAGGCTTGTCACGTATGAGTTATTGCGCGACAGAAAATATGGATGTCAGGAAGTACAAATTGTATCTGGATATGTATGTATTGTATGTATAGCGTAACATCGAGGAGCGTTCGCTTAATGTGGGTGGTGAGAACAGTAGGCCTACTGTTCTCACCACCCAGCAGGCAACCAACTCCGATAACAGATATTGTATGTTTCAGGATATCAAAACAACACAGATTGTTCAACTTTTATACAACTTTTAACATTTTAACCAATGTAGGACTCGAAACAACCAACAACTACAATTTTCACCTTTTATCTGTTTTAACCAGTGTATATGCACAATTGTAAATAATTCATGTTTGTTATGTAAACAATTGTACCAGTTGGTGTAAATAGTGTCTGATTTGAGATAATAGTCCCTGAGGATGAACCCAAATTAAGGGTTCGAAACATGTAGGACAGTGAAATTACACAATTAATGTGATTAAATTGTACATTTGTCGGACTGTAAATATTACTGTTATAACTTACCTGGCTGTGTTGCGTTTCCCGTACAGCTGCTTTAGTCTATATACGTCATCTTCCCTTCTGATCACCGTATTATTAGATACGGAGCACAAAAGCCCGGGTTCGATGCGAGACCAGTGCACTTGCGAGCTGTGATTGACACAGTGACCCTGATACAGCATTGTATCCGAGCACTCACGTATTGTTCAGTTGATGGTCCGTACTCGCATCGACACTAAGATCTGAGCATTTGACAGCGTCGTTAAATAACACTTCTTTCTCTCGCTCTGCAGTAAAACTTCAAATCAAATCGATAAGAGCCCCATGTTCTGTGTGTCTGTCTGACACGTCAGTCCTGTGTGCAGTGCTTAGCATTTGCTGGTGGCAGCTGCTCCGTTCCACAACACAACACACTACACCTTGTGTTTCTGGTGCTGGCCGCCCTGTCATTCATTCATTCATTCATTCATTCATTCTGCAGTCTGTCTTACGACAGTTTCGTAGCTTCTTCCAAAGCGAATTCTCCACACGGTGCGATCCAGTACTTCCTCTTTCAATTTCCAATATCTTCTCTTTTCCTTAAGGTCATCCAGGAGCTGCAAACGCCTTCTTCTTCGTCTTCCCGTCATTTCCATCCTTCCTTCTAACTTTCCTTGTGCCCTGTGTAACCACTCGAAAATTGGTATCGCGGGTTTGGAATCTTTCCCTTCATTGCCTTTATCAATCGTTGCGTGCACAAAAAAACATTGCGTTTCGGGGACAGGATCGGTCCCAGTCCTCATGTTAACGCGTACTCACTTGGACAGACATCCATGCCCCTGGTGGGATTCGAACCCGCAATCCCAGCAAGCGAGCGGCCGTAGACCCACGCCTTAGACCGCGCGGTCACAGGGATCGGGTTCCCTGCATATACGGGACCAAATTATTGAGGAACTACAACCAAAATTTCCCCGCATTCCTGGCGATCACATCCGTGGAGCAGAATTTTCCAACAAAAAGGTTTTAATCTCACGTGCATCCGCCATTCTCTGTACCGTCCTGCTCACAATCCAAGCGCACACGATTTCTGAACAGCCAATGTGACACGACTCCAAGGGGCGAACACCCGTTGCACGATCTGTTATTTATTAACTCCCAATGTATAATAACACACGTCAGTCACACCCTTGGTGTGAGTGAGTCACGCCCGTTGCCACGGTTACCTTGTTACTGTGATCTGTGTGAGGTACGCACTGAGGCAGAAGAAACAGTTGAGCATATAGTATATAATACAACACAGTACTGCAATATGGCAGCACTTTGATAAGCGAGACTGACGCTTGGTTTGCTCGAAGAATGTAGAAACAGTCGATGTAAGAGGCCATGGAATGTCACGCGAATATTATAGCTACCCGTCATATGACGCGTTACCGGGTGTGTTCTCTGTGAGGTACATGCTGAGAAATGTCATAATTGTTTGGCAATAATCGTCTGTACATTATTACACCATGTAAATAGGAACTGCAGATGGACTCAGCAAGACAGATGAAATTGAGGGAGAAGACAAGCGGCGTGCATCGCTAAGATCCACAGAATTGTGAAAGAGGCTGTTGGAAGACGCGGGAATATTATGGCGGGTTGATGATGATGATAATGATGATAATAATAATAATAATAATAATAATCTACCATATGTAATACCGTGGTGTGATTGAGTGACCTGTGTCACACCTGAATTACCTTGGTTGCCATGGTTACGATAGAGCTTGGTTTGCGAGTGACGTTACGACAGAGCGTGGTCAAAGACGCAAGTGGATTAACGTGTGAATGGCAGGCTGACGTCATCATGTGACGCCGTCCTTATTAGTTTAGCTGTAAAATGGCACGATTGAGCGGTCTGAAACATGTGATGTGAGAACTCGGTGTGCGAGCGAGTCTTGAGCCAGTTCCTGCAATGCCAATTCCTGTTTTGCAAAAAGCGAGCACACTGATCTCGTTAGCACACAACTCGAGGGTCCGCCAGCAGCTTTGTGCTTCGTGATCGTGGCTAGTTTTACTGAAATGTGTTGGTTTATCTGACAAGAAGAACTCGCAAACCAACATTTTTGTTTCCCCGCTGTCTGTGGCTAACATGAAGGAGCCGCGGTGGCTCAGTCGGTATTGTCACTAGGCTACGGGATGGACAACGGAGTAATCGCGGTTCGATTCCTGCCAGGAGCAAGGGATTTTTATTTTCTCACAAATGTCCCTATCGGCACTGGGGCCCATACAGCCTTTTGTTCAATGGGTACAGGGGGCTCTTTCTCCAGAAGTAAAGCGGTTGGGACGTGTAGGTGACTGCTGACTTCCATCTAGTGCCGAGCTTAAGAATGAGTGGAGTTATACCTCCACTCACCAGTGTGCCTTCGTGGCCTGAACGGGGATTTTAACTTCATAGGCAGTAAGATAACGTAGTACGCGTGCGTAAATTTCCTACTTTGTTTTTCCGTATCTGCAGTGCCCTCTGTGGATTGTAAGACTGTCCCGGTTGTGTTTACTGTGGGCCAGCGCAATGCCCGGGCAAACAGCCGCACGACACGACACGACACGAACTCTACCGAACATGGCTTCGTAAGCGCTGTTCCTTGATAATTAAGAGGTGCCGGGTTGAAGCCTGGGGCAACCTTTCATCACTACGATTTCATAGTTTCCTTCAGCCCCTTCATGCAAATATCGGGCTAATACCTCCACTTCGACTACGGACGTCTCCTTCCACATCCTTGTCAATTCACTATTCACTAATCTAATATGGCACAATATGAGCTATTGAAAGTGAGAGACAATGCTTCATTGAACAACGCCGCCACTTGCTAAGATTATACAGCGTCGGTGTTAGGTGAAAGAATGAGTATGGAGCAATGGTGGACTGATACTGTCAGGGGAAATCCGATGTAGTCGGACACGAACCTGTCCCAGTGCCAATGTGTTCAGTACACATCCGCATGAAGCGGTCTGGGACCGAACCCGAGTCCCCGCGGTGAGAGGCAGGCAGCAGCTATTGAAAGCGTCGTTAAAGAATGCCTCAGCTATATTAATGGTAGTAAGGTAATGCGCAGAGCGGCCATGTTCATTGCGTCATACGACAGAAACCGGTTGACGGTGAGCTGTGGATAACGGAATGAATGGAGGGGTGTGAACAAGTGGGTAGGTCATTGTCTGTCGTTGTCGGCCAGGTGATGGCGTTTGAAATCGCCTGCTTTATCTGAACGACAGACGGAACAAAGGAAGCGGCCTTGGAGTGTTGTTAGCAACAGCTGACAGTTGTTTGTTCGACTGCAAGGTGATTCTGCGTGTGTCGGCCTCTCATGTGAAGTCCGTATTGTTTCAAATCAGGTTTAAGCCGTACGTGTGGCTGATACGGTTTCCGAAAGGCAGTATAAGACTTTTAACTAATTCTGAACTAGCTGCAATACCGGCTGAGCCACAGGCAGCGTCGCGGAATAAACCATAAATAAGACAACTAAACAAATCATTAATACGTGAATATTATTTCTGTTGTTATTAGGCGTATTGTTACTGAGTGGCACTGCTGACAGTGGCCAGAAACTGCTGTTACTGGGTAAACGCTGTAAGAATGGTGGCCGATCACTGTGCTGTGACAGTAGTTGGTAGTTAGACCGACAGCTTACTTGCAATACATGCAACTGCCTGACTACCGCGACTGAATTATTACTAACTTTCTAATAAAATAAATAACTCCACAGAGTCCTCAGCTAGTCAATAAATACCCCGTATTTTATGGAACCCAATAGTTCATTACCGCATTCACAAGAGTCTGCCACCTGTCCCGATCCTGAGCCATATCAATCCAGTCCATGCCCCCCCCATCCCACTTCCTGAAGATCAATTTTAATATTATCCTCCCATCTATGGCTGGGTCTTCCAGTGGTCTCCTCCCCTCAGGTCTCCCCACCAAAACCCTGTATGCAACTCTTCTGTCTCCTATACGTGCCACATGCCCAGTCCATCTAATTCTTCTTGATATGAAAACCGGAATAATATTCGGTGAGGAGTACAGATCATTAAGTTCCTCGTTATGTAGTCTTCTCCAGTTCCTTGTTACCTCGTCCCTCTTAGGCCCAAATATCCTCCTCAGCACCCTATTCTCGAACATTCTCAGCCTATGTTCCTCCCTCAGTGTGAGAGACCAAGTTTCACACTCATACAAACTAATTAGTAACTCCAACGAGAATGTGCTTAGTCAGCAAATTCTCCGCTCTAGGCATGACTGTTATTTTGGACGCCGTCCGTCGCGTTAGGTCTTTGAAACAGAAAGTCTGCCGTCATCGGCTGCAAGAGGCCAGGCAGAGCCGTCCGCGTTCCGCGCAGCTGTGCCAACTACCCTCCTGGCCATCGGAGACCGACGGCATTATTCTCGTAGGCAGTGCGGTCGAACGTTAAGCTGGTCTCTTTGCCTCCCATTGCGGCCGCGTGGAGTTACACCTTCATCCCACCCATATTCCTTCACGGCGTGAAGCTTATCAAGCACAGGGACACTTCACCTTCATCTCCAACATAATCAGCGGGAGGTGACGGAAAAAGTACAAACAAGTCATACCGTCAAGCACAACGAAAGAGAGAGAAATCTCGCAACAGCGTTGTGTTCAGATAGACAGTGTCTAATATAATAGCCACTGACACTTGGCTTCAGTTCTCCGCGCCGCATGTGGCAATAGCAGTGGCCCTACTGCGCTCACAAGATGACGCAACTGGGGCCCTGTTCTGCGCCACATGGCTCCAGTCCACGTGCTGTATCTTTAAGGCCGATCTGTAGGAGCGTTCGCAAAGCTGCGAAAAGCGACTAGTAGCTTCGTGATGTCCGTCTGTCCGTCCGCATGCAGCAACTGAGCTGACACTGGACGAATTTTCATAAATGTTGATATTTGAGGATTTTTCGAAAATCTACCGAAAAAATTGAAGTTTCATTCAAACCTGACAAGAATAATAGGTACTTTACATGAAGACCTATGTACATTTATGATAATATCTCGCTGAATTCTTCTTAGAATGAGAAATGTTTCAGACAAAAGTTGTAGAGAAAATCAAAACACACATTTTATGTTCAATAATTTTTTCCGAAAATCGTGCCGTTTATGAAATAATGTGGAAAATATGGTAGAGCCTGACAGGCCACAGATGACATTATAATACGACGCATGCGCTTTGCATGCTGGATAACTAAGGCTACAGACACACACTCATAATGTGTAATACTCATTGCTTCATAATTGATTAATTCCATCTGATGCGGTAAAACGTTTTACGGCAACATTTACAAAAACTGAGAAACTACGCAACGACTTACCTGTCATTACGATCTGTTTAGCCAAATTTTACGTGTAAAACAGGCTATGAGCAAACGAACATTCTTTTGTTTCAATGCAACGTTTAAGAGGGAAAATTACTTGGACTACAATGTCTTACAAAGCCGGTGCGTATAATTCGCGTCATTCGGTTGCCTGCTGATGGAACTTGTGAGTTAACAGATACACTGAGTGTGTTTTATATAGGACTGCATGCACGCCTGTGGTTAGTGCATGTAATTTCATTACGCACCGCCATATTAGTAGGAGATGGACGCTCAATTTTTGAGTTTCCACTGCGACAATGGTTACGCGAACGCGCCTAGATCTTCCAAATGGTCTCTACCCTCTGCTTCTCATGAACTTGTCATGCGATCACGTTTACTAAATACCTTGGCACAGGATGTTATTAAAAGAATGACACATTCGTCTAATTAATTATAGTACGATCTATTCCAAACCAACATAAAATGATGTCAAATTGAAAATGAAATTTTCGTAATAGCTCATTTATGCTCAGTGCGGCTGTTTAACATAAAGGGTCCTGTCGACGCCCTGATTAACTACACCTCATCCTAACATTTCCAAATGCTTCACTGATCCACAAACTGCACGCACTGTGCCATTCCCTGCGTCACGTTCCCATCATGCATCAGCTTCCCAGCTTTGCTGCGCAATCGTGACGAAACGGCGGAAGTGAACGGAATGAGAACGAGTGACAAAATGCGCACAGCTCTGGTCACGAACTGCAGACTACAAAATGTGCTTATTGGGAGTTTGCAGACGCAGAAAAGTAACTGGTACCATTGTCCAGAGTTTGAAAAATGGACAAAAAATTGACTGTCTACCATAAAATTATTTATTTAATTGTATTAATTACGGCTGTTGAGAAAGTACATGCTAGGCAGAAACGGGGGCGCATCCAAGGGGGGCTGCCGGGCTGAAGCCCCCCAAACCCTCCCCCCCAAAAGCGAAATTTAAAAAACACAGATTTTGTAGATATTATGATATAAAAAGTTTTACGTGATTTACCCTTCAGCGGAAATCAGCCACTGAAATCGGCTGATGACTGGTACATTGGAATTTTGAAAAATAAATTAACAAAATTAATTGAGTCATGCAACATGTAGTTATATTTGTATGTATATACATGCAGTTGCAGACAGTGTTATGTTGTACTTACGGCATGATTTTTATAACACAGTTTTTAAAATCAAACATAAATTATATATAGCCTCAGGGTCAGCCCCTTCCCCCCTCCGAGTGAAAAATTCTGCGTGCGCACCTGGGCACGAAATTTATTTGTATTGTGTTTGTGATGTATTCGTGATGCTATTCTCGTAATACAGCCGTGTCAACGTCAATAAAGATATTGCTATAATAAGTATTGTTCTGTTAATAGAAATGGTGAATAAATTCGTGTTAGTGTTTATGCTGTGTCCATTGAGTAGTGAAACTGGATGTGTAGGGTGGCAACACGGCCTGCTGTGTCACGCACCGTCCTCATTCTGTTGACGAACCTGTTCTCCTGGTGACGTGACAGTGACGTCTTCACGTAGCCAGAACGTGCACAAACCGCGACCACAATATAAAGCGGAGGGTGGTAGTTGCCTCTCGAGCCTCAGTTATTCTTCTGGCACGCTCTGTCTCACATATATATCTACTGTTCTTGATACAGTTCATGGCTTTAATGAATCTGTTGCTGAAAATTCTCTTTACTTCGTTAAGGATATAAAAACTTTCTACATGTATAGACATTGGCGGGTGGTTCTACCGATCGCATTATTTTAACTACCAGTTTAGTTGCTGAGGAGCCCCAACATTGTTTGCTGCCGCTTCATCAAATCAAATTGCTATTTATATGACGTATGCTAAAAAGCTGGCGTTTTAAACCATTAGAGCCTCAAGGCCAAAGTGTAAGTGAATTGTTTATATTTAAAGCACATTAAATGACGTATACATTTTAGTGTCCTTCAGACGATGACAGTATTTCACGTGGTCAAGAAATTTACCGCCATTTTAGAACGCAGTGGATCATTACATTGTTCACAAAGTACTTCTTTGGACCTTAACCTTGGATAGATGAATGCAGTCAATTCCTGACACCCTAATCTGCCAAGAGGTCGCCAACTTTAAACATGTGGCTCAATTTGGCTACAATTTTTAACTACGGTCAGAGCTCACAAGAGATCGCCTTAATTAAAACACGGTATTTTTCACAAGTTTTCTTGCAGTGAATATCCGACTTTGATTTTCTTTACATTTTACCTCCTAATTCAGGGTTAAGTGACTGATATGCGGGTGTAGCCAGGTCACACAGGCAGGGGTGTCCAACAATAGCGTCACTGAGAACAAAGCTGTCCCTATTTCAGTAGACAAACTGCTGTTTGGTGTCGGGGTGTGTCCTGCCACATCGAAAAATACGGAACTGCAGTTGTAGGAAGGGCCCGTCTCTTCTTGTGCACACGGTAACCTATTTCATGAAGGTTACATGCGAGAAATTAATAAAATATACGAAATGTTATTGTCTTTTGGAATGTGACGCCGTGTAGTATGTTACGTAGGCAACACGTTTCGCTAGAAACAGCCATTTGCCTGCTTCTACTCTGAAGACGGAGGCAGCAGCCATGAGAACCCAAAATTTCACACAGTTATTAATATTAAATATTTAAATAATAACAGATAACCGAGAGGTGGACAGTTTCAACTGTTATTATGTGTTTCACATTATTATCACCGTGCATTTTGTTAAATCAATAATAAGACCGACGAATGCACTATATTGACCAATTTTTATTCTGGCCTATTTCCCCTCACCCTACACGTGTTTCGGAACTTTAAAGTTGTTTTTTAATGTGTGAATAATAAGTAGCAGAAGACAAGCCCCTGAAGATGGAACTTTAAAGTTCCGAAACACGTGTAGGGTGAGGGGAAATAGGCCAGAATAAAAATTGGTCAATATAGTGCATTCGTCGGTCTTATTATTGATGTTATTATGTGTGTTCGTTGTCATGTGACTGTTAATTACTTTTCGTATTATAAAGTCTTAATTTTCGTAAATACGTACCCAGATTCTTATTTTCTGTCGCTTCGTTGCATCTCCCAACGACCCTGATGATAGCTCTTCCAGCCATGCGTGTGCAGTGCATGACTGCTGCTAAGTTCGGTTCATTGTTGGCTTGATTTGTGATGTCAGCTCCGAACTGTGGCGGCCTCATGTTGATTCTTTGTGCTACGAACTGGCTGATCAATATATCTCAACTCTGTTGTTTCTCACAAGATATAAGTCACTCCGGTCGCAACACTACACTCGTTTAAAACCTCCCGATTTTGCCATGCTTCTTTGTTTATATACCAACAACAGCTGTTTCAGCTCCCACTCTTGCACAAGGCTTTGACATTTCTCCACGCATGCGCAACAGACATTTGCGCATCGCCGTAGTGCGAAATGACATCTGGGGGACGTGACGTCATCAAGAGTATAAGTAAAATGCGAAACAAAACAGCTGCTTCGACCGAAATTATTGTGATGGATGCCAACGCCACCTCAACTTGCCAACACGTTGCATCTATAAACGGTGTTTTATTTTAGTTTCAGCCGTCGGGAAGTAACTTCCGGCTTCAAGAAAAGAAAACTGGCCAACAGTCTATACGATCTATAAATGCGCAAATGGTATGTGTCTAACAGTAAATGGACGCACTGTCTCCATTACACCGTAACGTCTGAAGACTGATTCCAGCCGTTGCAATTCTTTTTGTTTTGACTTTCAGTAATTTTAATTTAGAAACCATGTTGGTGACACGACAAATCAACTGAGTGCGTTGCAGCCAGTAATTACATTATAAAAACCAGTCATTTAGTGCTGTATAGGGAAATAATAGCTGTTTATTCTGAGATCCATACAAAACATGTAAATACACTGTGTGAGCAGAACGTAGAATTGTTGAATGTTAAACCTGGTGGTACATATAGTAACCACTGAACTTTAAATGGTTAAGTCTCGAACTCTGCAGTTACATGGAAAATTGTGTGTTAATGTCCAGAAAGCGTACGTGGAGTCGAATTACTGGACCTGTTTATGTTTTTCTCTTTATACATCGCCTAGGCCGGAGATAAAAAAGAAAAGACGATATTATTCTTACAGGTATGTTCTAGAAACACAAATAAGGAAAATATTTTTTGGATTTGAGATTCTGAAAACGGTGACTTAAAGACTCTGTCTTACAGGATGTGACGTGTAGTTTGCTGGAAATTGAACGTTTTGAGGTAACCTACTGTCTCCATCTTTGGGATAAGTATACCCTGAATATGGTGGCAGTTGGATCCTCTAAAACGGAGATAAATTTATAAGAGAGTACACGGTATGACATCGCACAAGCCATTATTCCTTAACAAATGATTGTATATGCAACAGGTTGGGTCAAAACGATGTATGAGACAACTCGCCTCTTTACTGTAGCCATAGATAAAAGCAGTTTCTTACTTCTGTGAGTACATTTCTGTAAATAATTTGGATCTTTTGAGATGTGAAACAGGGCGTTCAAAAAGTGGGTAGTTAAACATTTGTATCAGTCGAGCTCTGAATCTGTCGAAACAAGAAGACAGCTGAAAATTTAAATCTTATGGGATATTACACCATGTCGATTGCAACAGTTACCGACGTTTCCAAGGCGCGTATTGGCTTCATCTGCTTGACCCTGAAGGTGAAGGCACCATGATCATTCGAAACGTCTGTAACTGTTTACCAGTCGACATGGCGGAATATCCTAAGAACGCTTGAATCTCCGGCAGTCGCGCTTTGATAATCTTGAATATCGGAAGAATAAAGCTGGTGAGCAGGTCTGTATTTCCACGTGTGTGTATATATATGACATCTGGTACCCACACGTGTTAAGCAGCAGAACTCCTGAATTGCATGACGCAGGAACATTCCTTTTGAAAAACGTGTGCTGACCCGAGGTTTACAAGGTGACTAACTCCATGGAGCAGAGTCCTTATTGAGAAGCTACTAGTTTCTCAGCTGGTCTAGAAATGTTGCGCCTTTCATTGAGCCCGAAATTTCCTTACTGTCATTTGTACACTCCAACACACGCACACGACAGACACACACGTGAACACTGCTACATGTTTCAGCGATAAAACGCCATCCCCAGGGAGACGTCAGTACAAAGGGATGTAAAGAATTAATAGATCAATCTCACGTATACAGTTTTTTTTCTTGTGGTGAAGGGCCCCGCAGCTGATGCTACGGACGCGCCGCAGCGTTAAGGCTTATTGTGCAACCCTGTGATGAAGATGAAGAGAAAGATGATCAGTTTTTTTTTCATTTTTCCGTGTAATGGAGCACCAGTGAAATGAAATTGACAGGGGAAAACCGAAGTACTCGGGGAAAACCTGTCACAGTGTCACTTTGTCCATCACAAATCCCACATGGACTGACCTAGGATGAACCCGGGCCTCCTCGGTGAGAGGCCGGCGACTAACGGCCTGAGCCATGGCACGGCCCATGTACAATGTTACAAACATATGAAGTATATGAAATATACAAGGTCAAGTAAAGTTCACCCCATAACACGCCATGAAGGCCCAGAGGGGGGTAGAGATATAGCTCTGCTCTTGCTTTAACCTGGGCGCTAGATGGGGGTGGGTGGTCAACGCGACGCCCCGGCCGCTTTACCCCCGGGAAAGGGACCCGGCTGAGTGGGTCACAGGGCTGGTCTGGACGGGTGCGGAAAATCTCGCCCCCACCGGGATATATAAAACAGCATATATATATGTAATAGCAGCTGTAAGTATAATAGTATATAATAAGCATGTGTCGTGTGCAGGAAGGTGTTGTCCTACACAGGACACATCTGTACAAGCCACTGGGACTTGATCGTTATCGGGCGGAAACGTCGACATTAGACGTTTGTGTGCGTGTAACTAGACGCACTGCAAGCAGAGACACGTCACTGGATTGTAACGTCGACATTAGACGTTTGTGTGCGTGTAACTAGACGCACTGCAAGCAGAGACACGTCACTGGATTGTAACGTCGACATTAGACGTTTGTGTGCGTGTAACTAGACGCACTGCAAGCAGAGACACGTCACTGGATTGTAACGTCGACATTAGACGTTTGGTGTGCGTGTAACTAGACGCACTGCAAGCAGAGAACGTCACTGGATTGTAACGTCGACATTAGACGTTTGTGTGCGTGTAACTAGACGCACTGCAAGCAGAGACACGTCACTGGATTGTAACGTCGACATTAGACGTTTGTGTGCGTGTAACTAGACGCACTGCAAGCAGAGACACGTCACTGGATTGTAACGTCGACATTAGACGTTTGTGTGCGTGTAACTAGACGCACTGCAAGCAGAGACACGTCACTGGATTGTAACGTCGACATTAGACGTTTGTGCGTGTAACTAGACGCACTGCAAGCAGAGACACGTCACTGGATTGTAACCGAAACGTGTCGACACGGTGATAACCACAGTTATAGCTGCCGGTTTATATGTATTGTATATATTGTAACACTGTACATGTGACATTTATGTATTAATACTCTGTATCCCTTTGTACTGACGTCTACCCTGAGAATGGCGATTTATCGCTGAATTATGTAGCAGGGTTCATGTTTGTGTAAAGCAAAGGTAAAGCAATCCCATTACAGACCTGGACAGGCCCTTAGGGCTCCAGGAGGTAGAGGCTCCCAGATTTCTAGACAAATGGCACATGAAGGTGGTAAGGTTGTCAGCCCTACGCACCGACCGCCTTTACCCCCCAGGAAATATTCCTGGTACTCATTTCTGTCATGTTTATGTATAACATATAATTGTGTTGTGTGCATGTGTTGGTGTGTGTAAATGCACAATTCACGGAATGAATAATATTAATGTTCATCACCGTGTTCACAAGAGCCCGCCACGTGTTCCTGTCGTGAGCCAGATTAATCCGGTCAGTACCATCCCGTCCTACTTATGACGGATTTAACACAAACATTCAGCTCTGTGTCTACCCAGTGAGTTCTAGTGCTGTCTTTGGGCGCCCAACGGCCATGGGAGCGCCTGTGACTGGCATGATCGCAGTTCTGTTGTTTCCGTTCTGCCTGCACTGACCGTCACTGAGACTAACACAGCATCTCACATAATTGGCATGTTGTAAAGCGGCCGTAGCGTCAGTCTGACCGTTCGCTGCCATCTAGCGCCGACGTTGGGAGTGCTGAAAGTTTGACCTCTCTCCCATATGTCCACTGCCCACTGCTTTGTACAGTCTGCCCGATCTTGAATGTTCTAAGACAAAACGTGACGACTTGCGGTACGCACACAACGCACACGCGTGACTGCAGAAGTTGCGTGTTGGGCTGCAGTTTGAACGTGAGCTTGCTAGCCACGAGCGACAGTGGCCGTAGCTCAAAGCTTGCTTCTTTAATTCGCCGTAGCTAAACATGTTTTTACAATCAATACATCAACCAACTCATGCACTTAATAAAATACATTCAGAAGCAGATATAAAACCCCTACATGTTTCGGCACCGAGGTGCCATCATCAGGGAGTTATTCAGAACAAAGCAGCACAAGGCCAACAGCTAATGTAGGTATTGTGTCGTCCTTATTGCAATTATTAGACTATTAAAGTATTGCAATTCCAAAATACACAAAGTTAATGAGCTCCATCAGCGCGAGGTCTCTGCGGATCGCGTAATATCGAGACATGTTTGTATGCATGCTTCATACAGAACATAAGCAGCTACGGACTTATGCTTGTAACGGCCCACAACATTGTAATGTTATGCTTATTGACTTTGTGTACTTAGAATTTTTATGTTGTAATAATTGCAATAAGGGCGATACAGTACCTAGATAAGCGTGTTGGGCTTGTACTGCTTTGTTCTAAAAAAAACTCCCTGATGATGGCACCTCGGTGCCGAAACATGTAGGAGTTTAATAACTCCCTTGAGTGCATATGTTGGTTGATGTATTAATTGTGGGAACATGTACAGTATGAATAGCATGAAATTAAAAAAAATATATATTTGACAAAATATATGCGGAGGTCGCCGACCCCAGTGGCCGCGCGGTCTAAGGCGTGGGTCTTCGGCCGTTGGCTTGCTGGGATTGTGGGTTCGAATCCAGCTGAGGGCATGGCTGTCTGTCTCTTGTGAGTGTTGTGTGTTGTCAGGTATAGGTCTCTGCGACGGGCTGATCACTCGTCCAGAGGAGTCCTACCGAGTGTGGTGTGTCTGAGTGTGATCGTGAAGCCTCGACAATGAGGCGGCCCTGGCCCACTAGGGGCTGTTGCGCCATTGGAAAAAGAAATATGTGAAGGTCGGGAGATCTGTTCTGTTCTACCTCATCAGCGAACAAGCTGGTCCTGTCGTGTGTTTCGGCAGTATTTGATTCAACTTCCATGAACAAGGCGAAGTAAAGCCAAATTAAAAATGACTAGTATTCGGAGAAATAAATACGGAGGTTAACGAAAGGACACCCAAAATGATTCAACGGGTAGACAATTTTGTCACATAATTCAGTGTTTGTGTCAAAACCTGTAACAAATAGGATGGCATGGCATGGGTTGGATTCATCTGGCTCAAAATAGGGGCACACGTGATGAATCTTCGTATTGCATTGCGGGAAATTTGTTGGCCAGCTGAGGACTTCTCTGCTTCTCAAGAAGTGACCCACTGCATGGCTTTATTTTTTTTTATTTTTTTTTTGTGGCGTGGTGAAGGGCCCCGCAGCAGATGCTACGGACGCACCGCAGCCTTAAGGCTTCTTGTGCAACCCTGTGATGAAGATGAGCAGTTTTTTTACCAAGTCTTACAATTAATGGAGCACCAGTGAAATGAAATTGACAGGGGAAAACCGAAGTACTCGGAGAAAAACCTGTCCCAGTGCCACTTTGTCCACCACAAATCTCACATGGACTGACCCGGGATTTTTTTTTTTTTCTGTCCGGGGTTTTTCCCTTTTGATCCATTTTTGTACTGTTTAAATCCTTACGTCCTTCATGTCACTTTACGTTCCATGCTACCGTCCTTACAACAAACACAACACAAACATCCATGCCCCCGGTGGATTCGAACCCACGATCCCAGTAAGCGAGCGACCGCAGACCCACGCCTTAGACCGCGCGGCCACTGGATCGGCTTAAGGGATCGAACCCGGGCCTCCGCGGTGAGAGGCCAGCGACTAACCGCCTGAGCCATGGCACGACCCTACTGCATGGCTTTAGTTCATGTCTTAATTAGTAGCACCTGTGTGCCTCAGCTGAGACACGAGCAGTCTGAGTACTGGCAACAGCGATTAATATACGTAAATGTGTGGATAGGAGAGGCACTGCAGAGCGTAACGACTTGTCAATGGGCGACATCGCACACAGCCGTGTGAAGTGAACTCGGCCCAGTAAATTGCGTTATATTGCACACTGACTGGCGGGCTGTCCTGTGTTTTCCTCAGTAATTTGTTCTACCACCGAGCTACCGGCATTGTTGTTAAATAAATCATCATTAACCGTTTGAAGGCTGTAAGAGGGACAGGAGAAGAAGGCTTGGCGACAAGAGTTGCGTTTATAACAGGAAAACGGAACAAGTAAGGCTCGGGAGGTTCGCGGACACTGCTGGCCGTTTGTTGTGGTAAAGGTTGGCTGTTTGAATGTGGCCCAGAGGAAGTGAGTTGAACTTTGGGCTGATTTTTTGAATTTTATATTCGGAGGGCTGCGTTATGAATAAATTTTTGTAACGTGGGGAAGACTGCATGAGAGACACTCAATGCAACGTGTAATTTTGGTACCAGCTTAACATTCGCTGTAGGACGGATGAAATTCTATGGTAATTTTGCTCGATTTAGCCCTTCGCGAAACTTTCCAGCCGTCAATTTCGCGAACCCTAGTGAGCAGTTTTCAAGAATGTCGATCTCAGTTATATATAAAAGTTCAGTTCTTACCTGAGAGAGAACACAGTGTGCTTCCATTTGAAAGACCAACTGGTTATGTGGAGGTCCTACTGAAATGATCGGTGTTTGTTGTGATGGTTATAGGAAACACGTCGCTGCACTGTGCGGGCAGAATGCGGAGTTTTATTGTTAAGCCGGGGACACATACAGGAGCAACTAGACCTTAGAGCTTTAAATAAGATAAACGATTGGATATTGAGTGACCGTCGCACACAATTAGTGCGCTGAGCTTTGTGGCAGGGCTGACATTATGTCATTATTTTGACACGTACTAATATGATTCGGACATGTCACTTCGAGGTTGAGGTTTTAGACGGAGAAACCGACAATTACTGACTGCCAGTACAAACGGTGTCATGAGTTGGGAGATATATTGTCTATCGAACATGACCGTCGTAGGTGCAAGGCTCCACATGTCAACACAGGCCATCTGTAATATTGTGTTCGGCTTTTCGTAAAAGTTTTTTTAAATCAACTTCGTTTCAAAATGACTTTCGAGCAGCATTTGGGGCTTTCAGCCCGACACGCTTTAAAAAATGTGCAATATTACATAGCACATCCGTTAGATGATGTGTCAGTTTGTTGGTAATCATTAACTGACTTTGTTGTTCTCTGAGAGACACGGGCTCAGAGTATGTTATGACTGACAGTTTGTCAAGAACCCAGAGGATCTGAAAATGTGCCGACTTCAGCTGTCAGCAGATTTCTCTGCACTGTTAAGTATGCCTACAAGAACTCCTGTTCGCTGCACAGTGCATGGAGTTCCTTCACCACCAAACATCAGCAGCACCCCAGAACAGCTGTAATTTTCCATTGCGGGCAGGTTTATTTTCTTGCGCTGTATCCAAATGCTTTCGCCGCTTGCAACGAACTGCGGTTTAATAACTCCTATCTCAATGTCCTGCCAGACTCGGGGGAAAACCAAAAGGCCAGAAAACTCCGCAGTTATGTTTGCTATTTCTGTACGGCAGCCTCTTGCCAACTGCAGCTTGTCCTGCAATACATTAGCCATGTGTTACTGCTTAGTGTCTTCTTTTATACAGATTTCCCGCGTCATCGCTTGATCCGCAGTGAACACTGTGGTAGTCCTTGTCTAGTAGAAAAAAACATTTTATTCCTCAAAAACACTTGATTACCAAGTACAAAATTACTCGCAAGTAATTATCCTTTTATTACCTGCAAGGCCTTGATATGTGTAAATTTAACGACAATTTTGCAACTTCATAATTAGTTTTATATTAGTCTCACCGTGCATTTTTACAATTCACTGTTTAAAACACCATTATTTATTAATCATCCCCTACATATGTTTCGGTCTTATGTAAGGCCATCTTCAGGGGGTTCATAAAATACGTTCATTTTACATCCAATGTTACATCTGCCATTATTCTAGTCCAATCTCTTTGTATATACTCGTAAGTTACAATCACAAAGTCAGAATTTAAAGTATATATAAAAAACACAGAATATAAAATCCTTAAAAATTCGTGTTAAAATAGTAAAATGCAGCACTGTGTATTATTATGTCATCTCTTCACCTTTGGCTGGTTTTTTGTTCTTGGTTTTGTATATTTTGATGGTCATTTAGTAATTATGTCCTGTGAAATAATGGGTAAGTGTAAAAGTGAAAGTGAAGTGCATTTCGTTGGTGTTTTAAACAGTGAATTCATAGGTAGTGTAGCGTCACGTTATGTGAAGGATGGATTCGAAAGGAAAAAAGGACGCGGCCATGTCCTTATTTTGTGATAGTGTCGTAGGGGTGAGGATCGCCACTAAAACACACCCAGTAAGGGTAGTGAACTTCCGGAATTTTTGTTTTGAAGCTGATGAAACTAACTGTATGATCCTCCAAATCGGCACTTTCAAGAGGCATAATGCGGTGACAGTTGCTTGTCACGTTTCTTAGTCTTTATCTTCCGGCCTTAAACCTAAATGTAGCTGCTGACGGCCGGAGTTACTGTCATTTGAAATGCCTGAGTGGAACAGCGTTTTGTCTTTCGTTCACAAAGACTTACATTTAAAGGGACATGAGCGACACGTTTGGCCAATGAAGGTTAGTAACGCTACAGGGGTTACGAGATTGCAAGAAAATTATGAGTAAAATACGTAAGGATCTGGAAGGAGGTAGTCAGGCCCTAGATCAGAGTAATCTCCCTTAAAATGCTTGTGATAACTGAGGAAAAACTGGGTATGATCTCGACTTTTTGTAGCATTGATAAGCAGGAGTGCGTTACAGATTGGCGGAATCTTCGAGACAGCATGTTTAGCTGCACTTGTCATTACAGACAGTACTGTCACTGTCACATTAAACTGCACTGGCACTCATATATGCGCTGTCAATAGTGGGAAGTTGTCGGCAAATGTCGAGACTGCATTATCGTCTGAAGCATTGGTACCTCTCACGACAGAATAAGGACAGCATGACAAGCGCCTATGTTCTTTCTAAACACGGTTCGATTCTCAACAAGCGATATGCGCATTCCTTTCGCTTAAATCTTCCGAACTGTAAGTTTGAGCTGGGACCCGCCTACTTTTCACGCCCCTCTTAATCCTTTATATATTTCTGTGCTTCGAATCAATTGCGAATGTAAACTTACTGTTGGTCCTCTCGTTTAATGACATTTTGACATATCGTTTATTTCGTTCTGCCTCACTGTGTCATACGTGCAGAAATCAAAATTGCACACATGAAAATAACAGCGGGTTACATTCGAGGTTACATTCGAGGTTACATTAAAGGTTATATTCGAGGTTACATTCGAGACATTTTGGCTGTCAGCAGTTCGCGATCCTTCATTTTCTGTCGAAGAACGTAAACAGTAAAATGTACAGAACTGTCAGGTTGCACGTCGTGTTGTGTTGTGTGGGCGTGACACTGGCACTGACATTGTGGGGACAAGTGTGTGGGCGTGACACTGGCACTGACATTGTGGGGACAAGTGTGTGGGCGTGACACTGGCACTGACATTGTGGGGACAAGTGTGTGGGCGTGACACTGGCACTGACATTGTGGGGACAAGTGTGTGGCGGTGACACTGGCACTGACATTGTGGGGACAAGTGTGTGGGCGTGACACTGGCACTGACATTGTGGGGACAAGTGTGTGGGCGTGACACTGGCACTGACATTGTGGGGACAAGTGTGTGGGCGTGACACTGGCACTGACATTGTGGGGACAAGTGTGTGGGCGTGACACTGGCACTGACATTGTGGGGACAAGTGTGTGGGCGTGACAACTGGCACTGACTTGTGGGGACAAGTGTGTGTGGCGTGACACTGGCACTGACATTGTGGGGACAAGTGTGTGGGCGTGACACTGGCACTGACGATTGTGGGGACAAGTGTGGGGCGTGACAACTGGCACTGACGTTGTGGGGACAAGTGTGTGGGCGTGAAACTGGCACTGACGTTGTGGGGACAAGTGTGTGGGCGTGACACTGGCACTGATCATGTGTGGGTGACAGCTGTTGTGGGCGTGGCGTGAAACTGGCACTGACATTGTGGGGACAAGTGTGTGGGCGTGACACTGGCACTGACATTGTGGGGACAAGTGTGTGGGCGTGAAACTGGCACTGACATTGTGGGGACAAGTGTGTGGGCGTGACACTGGCACTGATATTGTGGGGACAAGTGTGTGGGCGTGACACTGGCACTGATATTGTGGGGACAAGTGTGTGGGCGTGACACTGGCACTGACATTGTGGGGACAAGTGTGTGGGCGTGACACTGGCACTGACGTTGTGGGGACAAGTGTGTGGGCGTGACACTGGCACTGACATTGTGGGGACAAGTGTGTGGGCGTGAAACTGGCACTGACATTGTGGGGACAAGTGTGTGGGCGTGACACTGGCACTGACATTGTGGGGACAAGTGTGTGGGCGTGACACTGGCACTGACATTGTGGGGACAAGTGTGTGGGCGTGAAACTGGCACTGACGTTGTGGGGACAAGTGTGTGGGCGTGACACTGGCACTGACATTGTGGGGACAAGTGTGTGGGCGTGAAACTGGCACTGACATTGTGGGGACAAGTGTGTGGGCGTGACACTGGCACTGACATTGTGGGGACAAGTGTGTGGGCGTGACACTGGCACTGACATTGTGGGGACAAGTGTGTGGGCGTGAAACTGGCACTGACATTGTGGGGACAAGTGTGTGGGCGTGACACTGGCACTGACATTGTGGGGACAAGTGTGTGGGCGTGACACTGGCACTGACATTGTGGGGACAAGTGTGTGGGCGTGACACTGGCACTGACATTGTGGGGACAAGTGTGTGGGCGTGACACTGGCACTGACATTGTGGGACAAGTGTGTGGGCGTGACACTGGCACTGACGTTGTGGGGACAAGTGTGTGGGCGTGACACTGGCACTGACGTTGTGGGGACAAGTGTGTGGGCGTGACAACTGGCACTGACATGTGGGGACAAGTGTGTGGGCGTGACACTTGCACTGACATTGTGGGGACAAGTGTGTGGGCGTGAAACTGGCACTGACATTGTGGGGACAAGTGTGTGGGCGTGAAACTGGCACTGACATTGTGGGGACAAGTGTGTGGGCGTGACACTGGCACTGACATTGTGGGGACAAGTGTGTGGGCGTGACACTTGCACTGACATTGTGGGGACAAGTGTGTGGGCGTGACACTGGCACTGACATTGTGGGGACAAGTGTGTGGGCGTGAAACTGGCACTGACATTGTGGGGACAAGTGTGTGGGCGTGACACTGGCACTGACATTGTGGGGACAAGTGTGTGGGCGTGAAACTGGCACTGACATTGTGGGGACAAGTGTGTGGGCGTGACACTGGCACTGACATTGTGGGGACAAGTGTTTGGGCGTGACACTGGCACTGACGTTGTGGGGACAAGTGTGTGGGCGTGACACTGGCACTGACATTGTGGGGACAAGTGTGTGGGCGTGACACTGGCACTGACATTGTGGGGACAAGTGTGTGGGCGTGAAACTTGCACTGACATTGTGGGACAACACAGGCTGAGGGCATTCGAGAATGGGATGCTGAGGACCTGAGAGACAGCAACTAACAGAAGGCTGAGGGAAGCTGCATAATGAGAACATTCGTGGTTTGTACTCCGCGCCAAATATTGTTGGCAATCAAATAATGGAGTGGGCCGGGATAGCTCAGTCGGTATAGTGACTCGCTACGAGCTGGACGGTCTGGGGATCGAATACCGGAGGGGACGAGATTTTCAGCACCCGTCCCGACCGGCCCTGGGGCCTATCCAGCCTCCTGTACAATGGATTCCGGGGGGTAAAGCGGCCGGGGCGTGAAGTTGACCACCCACCCCCATCTAGCGCTGAGGTTAAGGAAAGAGTAGAGCTGTACCTCTACTCCCCATCTGGGCCTTCATGGCATGTTCTAGGGAGAACTTTACCTTTACCTGTCAAATAATGGAAGATGGACGAGTCATGTAGCACGCTTGGGTGAGAAGAGAAATACGTAAATGGTTTTAGTTGAATCCTGAGAGAGGAAGGGAGACCACTTGGAAGACCTAGACACAGATGTGAGAATATTATAAAAATATATCCTGAAGAGATAGGATTGGACGGCTTGGAATGGAGTCATATGCTCCAGGGTAGGGACAAGTGACGGATCTTTGTGCAAACGGTGATGAACCTTCGGGTTCCGTAAAATGCAGGACCGTTTCTTGGCCGCTGAAAAACTATCAGCTTCTTAAGAATGACGCTACTCCGTGAAGTTTCCTGCACGTCATACGCCTACTGTGTACCTGCATATGTACACGCCTAATTTTCTTTGCCATCCTTTTTCCCCCACTGTGCAACAGCCCCTAGTGGGCCAGGGCCTCCACATTACCGAGGCTTCACGATCACACTCAGACACACCGCACTCGGCAGGACTCCTCTGGACGAGTGATCAGCCCGACGCAGAGACGTCTACCTGACAACACACAACACTCACAAGAGACAGACATCCATGCCCCTGGCAAGATTCGAACCCGCAATCCCAGCAAGCGAACACCCATGCCTTAGACCGCGCGGCCTCTGGGATCGGCCTGTACTTTCCTTAGATTATTATTGTTGTTATTATTACTATTATTACATCCTAATTTCACGAGGGAGAGTCTTTAGAAGCTTATAGTTGCTCAGCTAGTCAAGGAATTTAACACCGTGTATGGGCCCAACATTTGGTTGCCGTATTTGCGACAGCCAGCCATTGGTCACTATTCTGAGCCAGATAAACCCACTCCTCACCTTCATATCGTGTACCTTTAAGATCCATTTAATGTCACTTTCTCCCCTAAACATACTTGTATTTGTCCCAAGTGATATCTTCCTTCCAGGTTTACCTTGCTACGGCCTGAATTTCGCTGATTTTCGTGACCGCTTGGCTGGGGTTAAAATCCATAAACCAAATGCTGATAGCATGAAGTCTCTCAGTCACAGGACAGCTACGTGTACCTGTAACTAAGCACACGCAGTCGGGTCCTGGGCTCAGAGAGCGTGACAGCTGGGCTCCGAGCTGCAAGACTGTACAGTCGTGATTCGACTTCCTGCACTGCAAGAGATTTTCTCATCTCGCAAAGGGCCCATTCTGGCTCTGGGGTCCAGTCTGGATCTGGAGCCCATTCTGGCTCTGGGTCCAGTCTGGATCTGGAGCCCATTCTGGCTCTGGGGTCCAGTCTGGATCTGGAGCCCATTCTGGCTCTGGGGTCCAGTCTGGATCTGGAGCCCATTCTGGCTCTGGGGTCCAGTCTGGATCTGGAGCCCATTCTGGCTCTGGGGTCCAGTCTGGATCTGGAGCCCATTCTGGCTCTGGGGTCCAGTCTGGATCTGGAGCCCATTCTGGCTCTGGGGTCCAGTCTGGATCTGGAGCCCATTCTGGCTCTGGGTCCAGTCTGGATCTGGAGCCCATTCTGGCTCTGGGGTCCAGTCTCGCTGTGGAGCCCATTCTGGCTCGGGTCCAGTCTGGCTGTGGAGCCCATTCTGGCTCTGGGGTCCAGTCTGGATCTGGAGCCAATTCTGACTGGGGCCATTCTGGCTCTGGGGTCCAGTCTGACTGTGGAGCCCATTCTGACTGGGGCCCATTCTGGCTCGGGTCCAGTCTGGCTGTGGAGCCCATTCTGGCTCTGGGTCAGTCTGGCTGTGGACCCATTCTGGCTCTGGGGTCAAGTCTGGCTGTGGAGCCCATTCTGACTGGGGCCCATTCTGGCTCGGGTCCAGTCTGGCTGTGGAGCCCATTCTGGCTCTGGGGTCCAGTCTGGCTGTGGAGCCCATTCTGGCTCTGGGGTCAAGTCTGGCTGTGGAGCCCATTCTGGCTCGGGGTCCAGTCTGGCTGTGGAGCCCATTCTGGCTCTGGGGTCAAGTCTGGCTGTGGAGCCCATTCTGGCTCTGGGGCCCAGCCTGGCTCGGGGGTTCTTCATGGCTGTGGGTCCCAGCCTGATTCTGGGGTCCAGACTTGCTGTGGAGTCCACCCTGCCTCCTGTTCAGTGTCTACTGCGGGCTGTTTTCACTGGAATAATGCGGTCGTGACGTGAAGCTGACCACTCGCCTTCATCGACTGCCGATGTACAGATCGCCTGTATGCCATCATGGAGTGGTACTTAATTAACGACGCACAACTTGACCTGTCACTCACGATCGTTCATTTTGCAGACGGAACACCTCAGCTGTGTTGTGCGGTCTGGACAGAAGCAAGGCAGGTCACGTAGCTCATCTGTACTGTGCATACAGTCACTGACGCCGGCATAACGTGCACGTTCTGCGACGTCCGAAACAAGGTTAGTTTCCTCAGACTGCTTTTTTCTGGGGTGTAAATGGTACCAAAATGAAGAGTGAGCGAGACGTCGCGGTGCTGGAGAAGTTGTATTGTTGTGTCACTGGCGGGGGCGTTACGATTACAATTGCTAGCAACTCACAACCGCCCTGCACAAAACCTGTCTTATTATCTGTTATCAGTGCAGTCATGACATACTTTGAGACAGGACTTGCTAAGAGACATAAGTGTATAAAAACCCCTTTTATCGGCAAGTATTTTAACGTACAAGTTCATTTTGTTTATAACATAGATGGTGTAACGCATGCGCACTGACGTCGGAACATGTCGCAGTATAGCTGATGATTTTCATTGTCATTAATTAGACTGGCTGTGTGTGCAAATGGTTTGGTAATTTTATCTGACAACGGAATACTCGAATAGAAATTACCAAAATTTTAATGTGGTGTGATGTGTGCTTGTAGTTGTCATGCTTGTCGACAGACTGCTACATTATCACGTCGTGGATTTAAACTCAAAGGTGGGAAGTAACAAATTATAATCCTTATAAACAAAAAATCTCCGAATGTCAAGGCCCCCAAATATATTAATTAAATTAAATTAAATTTCTTGTATGCCAGGCACCGAATGAAACCAGCTGACAAGACTTTCATGGGCCCCTGATAAAGAAAGTTTCCATTGTGTTTTAGACACATTTTCATGTTTACTTTCGTGTTAACTGGTGGTAACTTGAACAAGATGGCGTCCATCCGTGGGAGAGCGGTCTCTTCACTTTCACTTGCCTAGGCGTGAGGGTTGCTGTGCATGGTCAGCCGAGGGGAGCGCGCGCATGTGTGTAAGTGACCTGCACGCTATTAATAGCGCTCAGGGTTTGAACATGCAGGAATATTCCAACGCTAGACTCGTGGGTAAATTCTGTTCTACGCAGTTTCTCGCGGAAGGCCGCGGTCCATGCTACACGCCAGCAGTCACAGCACATTCACAAGCTTCGACGAAGTTCTTTTGTTGGTTATTTTAGGACGCTGGCAGTACCGCAGGCAGAAGGGAACTTTTTCATCATATTTAAAAAATCGGTGGATATTATAGAGCTTGTACCGCTCAGTTAGCTCAGTCGGTGTAGCGACTCGCTACGAGCTGGACGGTCCGGAGATCGAATCCCGGTGGGGGCGAGATTTTCAGCACCGTCCAGACCAGCCCTGGGGCCCACCCAGCCTCCTTACAATGGGTACCGGGTCTCTTTCCAGGGGGTAGAGCGGCTGGGGCGTGGCGTTGACCACCCATCCCCATCTAGTGCCAGGGTTAAAGAAAGAGTAAAGCTATACATATACTCCCCCTCTGGGCCTTCGTGGCCTGTTATATGGAGAGCTTTACCTTTACCTTTACGTTTGTGAAGCAGCGACAGAATTCACTTCGCTGTTTAACGCTGTCTTCTTATCATAGGCATAGATAAGGGCATGTGACGAGACCCTTAGACAACTGATCACGTGTTAAACGCGTGACAGCACACGTGGGGCGCCCACAACCTCTGGTTTGATTGCCCACTTCTTTTGTAGTTTTCTCTTATGCTGGGCCAAAACACTGTCCGCGGATCTGCGCTCCCTAAGGAGCCCTTCCTCCATCTCGCCTAAGGCTATGAATATGACGAAACGTGTCGCAGTTCCACGTTTCCCACAACAAATGCAGTGTGGACGGCAAGACGAGCGCGAGCAGCAGGCGACTAGCGCGCCACCATGCGATGAAAATGAAGTTAGTAGACTTTTTGACAACGCGGATGAAAATTCGCCTTCGAAATTTGAAAGCTAACTCTTAATAAATGAAAATGTTGGACGTCTGACATACTAACGAGACATTCTGGCTTCAAACAATACCGACACATTGACACAAAGAAGTATGAAGTGTGTACAAGTGACTAGCAATTAAGACAAAAAAAACAAGACCAACTTGCAGGAGTTGCACTGAGTGAAATCATGTAATTGACAGAGGAAAGTTATTGTGCTCAGTTCTTTGACAAAAGTGCATAAATGTCGTCGTGTAACCAGTGGCGTGCAGAACCGTACAAAGCAGAGGAGCAGCATGCAGCAGACGTCTCCCCCCCCCCCCCAAATCCATTCGTATTCTAAACTAAATACTCAATAATAACATGTCTTGCGTCACTCAAGAACTGCGGGCGATAGAAAAACTCCTTCATTTTTGTAATCAGCATAAAAGTATATAAACAATAAGAAATGCATTATACAACGGGAAATAAATGAAGCACTTGGGGAACACATTATACAGAAACTTTATATTAGTCTCACCGTGCATTTTTTACAATTCACTGTTTACAAACCAACGAAATGCACTTCACTTTCACTTCTATTATTATACATCAACCCCTACATATGTTTCGGTCTTATAAAAGGCCGTCTTCAGGGGTTCATAAACTACGTTCATTTACAGCTAATGTTTTGTCTGCTATCATAATTAGTCCAATTTCTTTGTATATAAATTACAATTACTTACAATGTCTGTATTTGAAGTATATATAAAAACCACAGTAATAAAAAAAATTCCTTAAAAAGTTCGTCAATTTTCGTAGTAAAATGGTAAAGTGCAACAGTGTGGTTTATTATGTTATATCTTCCATCTTTGGCTAGTTTTTCGGTTTTGGCCTTGGTTTTGTATATTTGGATGGTCATTTAAGTAATTATGTCCTGTTTATGTTGTGTGTGTCCAGTGTTGCGGTGTGTACTGATTGTGTCTTGATAGACCACAAGATAGATCGCGCTACCAGTTGTACTGCTGTTCCTGTGACAGGAAACATAGATCGCGCTACCAGTTGTACTGTTGTTCCTGTGACTGGAAACATAGATCGCGCTACCAGTTGTACTGCTGTTCCTGTGACAGGAAACAGAGATCGCGCTACCAGTTGTACTGTGTTCCTGTGACTGGAAACATAGATCGCGCTACCAGTTGTACTGTCTGTTCCTGTGACTGGAAACAAGATCGCGCTACCAGTTGTACTGCTGTTCCTGTGACAGGAACAAAATCGCGCTACCAGTTGTACTGCTGTTCCTGTGACAGGAACAGAGATCGCGCTACCAGTTGTACTGCTGTTCCTGTGACTGGAAAGATAGATCGCGCTACCAGTTGTACTGCTGTTCCTGTGACAGGAAACATAGATCGCGCTAACCAGTTGTACTGTGTTCCTGTGACAGGAAACATAGATCGCGCTACCAGTTGTACTGCTGTTCCTGTGACAGGAAACATAGATCGCGCTACCAGTTGTACTGCTGTTCCTGTGACAAAAAGTAGAATCGCGCTACCAGTTGTACTGTTCCTGTGACAGGAAACATAGATCGCGCTACCAGTTGTACTGCTGTTCCTGTGACAGGAAACATAGATCGCGCTACCAGTTGTACTGCTGTTCCTGTGACAGGAAAGCAAGATCGCGCTACCAGTTGTACTGCTTGTTCCTGTGACAGGAAACATAGATCGCGCTACCAGTTGTACTGCTGTTCCTGTGACAGAAAGCAGAGATCGCGCTACCGTATGACTGCCTGTTTATGCACAGATAACATAAGATGTCAGCAATGCCATTGACTGTGACCAGTGACGGAAAACATCAGATGCTGCAGCTAAACCATGTCTGGTGCAGCCTGTGACAGGAAACATAGATCGCGCTACCAGTTGTACTGCTGTTCCTGTAACAGGAAACATAGATCGCGCTGTACTGACGCCTGTTTAATGCACAGATTATCTAGGTTTAATGTATGGTCTAGCAATGCATTGACTGTGCAAACACAGGCGGGAGCAAGCATGTCAGAGTGCTGCAGTGTCTAAACACGTGGTGCTGGGTGCAGCCTGTGAAAAGCTACAACATTCTGGTTTATAGCACTGACAGTCTTGCGCACCCTCTGTCGGAGTACTGGTAATAATGCCCACTGTTCGTGTCTCACATACAGAGAGCCGGGGTAGCTCAGTCATTATAGTGACCAGGCTACAGATTGGTAATCAAAAGGGATTGTGGTTCGATAGCCGGGAGGGGCGAGAGATTTTTTCTTCTCGAAAGGGTCCAGAATGGCTAAGAGACCCACCCAGCCTTCTGTTCGACTGAAACCGGTAATTTTCCCCGAGATAAAGAGGCCGAAACGTAAAGCTGACCACTTAGCTGAGGTTAGGAATGAGTGCACTTGTACTTCTACGCCCCTTTGTCTTCACGGCATGCGTAAGAACAAATGTACTCGTACCTTTACTTCGCTTTAATTACATCGTGTGATGAATATAAGGAACATTCATACATGCATCTTCATTTTTTAGCCGCACTCGCATACGAAAAGCGCCTGCTAGCTGTCTGCAGTTTGTCCACAAGTATCATCAAGGCACTTCCCCAGAAGAGTTTTCTTGACATTTTACGTTTGTGACCTTCACTAAAATGTGTCTAAACCTACCGCTTCGGTTACTCAAACACAAATTACTGACGCTCGACGTGCAGACCTGCGTGCACGTACGATCGCTCTCTACAATCGGGACATTGTTCGCTGTGAGGTACGCGCTGAGACAAACAAACGAAAGTTGCAATCGATTGTTAATCAGTGACAGACAAACAGCCTGATTTGTTGTGTAAAAGCATTTTTTTTTAATAATAAGCTTTATTTCCTTTTTGGTTTAGTACATCGAGACTCTTCTTACAGGTATCAAGTTGTTCCTTACACCAACTTCCTTTGAATTCAAAAATGATACACACAAGTGACTGTGATGTATACAATACGTTGATGTGTAGCTGTAGTGAAAAGTAGGTTGTAGCACCCAAAAAACACTACCATCATAGTCGCTGTATTTAGAGCAGCATATGTTTAGTCCGTTTGTGTTTATAACGCCTATACATGTCCATAAGGTCATGGAGAGAGTAGTTTCGTATGTCGCCAATCAGTGGTTTCGGATGATGCAGGCAGTGGGCATAAAACCTCGCTGCAAGATGACGGACACATGCTTGAAGGAAGTCAACTCCTAAGGTATTATGGAGGAGGTGGATGGAGTGTTAGAGGAGAGTTTGTGATAACCCGTAAACATTTGTTTTGTACTGTTTGAAGGGTGCGGAAGTTTGTAGAAGCTGTTGAACACCAGACTGGAGCCGCGTATGTTAGTGTAGATCTGATAGAAGCCCGGTACAGCTGACGTTTTGTGTTCACTGTTAGCTGTAAAAGCAAGAAGGAGTAATAATGCGCCTTGAACTGACAGCTATCACATGTAGTAACCTGGCTGCAGGCCATGTGTCTCTGACCACTGGAGCACTCGGTGCGTCACACACCGGCCCTGGGAGTGCAAAAATAAAACCGTCATGCGATTTAGCATACACTTTTGTGTTGGCTGTATCTAGAAACATTGTAGCGAGGGTCCTTTGTTAGTATGTTGCCATTGCACGGTGACAAGCGGCACAAGTGTATTACATGGCTTTGCTGTACGAGGCATGACAACAAACGGGTCGCTTTTATGGTCTTATAGTCACGTGACCTGGGGGGGGGGGGGCGAGCGGTGCGGCTGCCCCGGTCGGCAGAGTCCAAGCGGCGGCAAAATGAATATATAAACGAAGATTTTTTTTTTTGGCTCAGAAAATTCTAAATTATTGGTGTAATAAAAGGAAATTCAATTAATAATTGTGATTTTTTTTAAAGTTCGTGATTTCTGTTAGGGACGGACGTTGTGATTACTCGCCCCGGGCGTCAAAAAGCCTGGCTACGCCACTGACACTAATGTGCTTTCAAGACACTGCGTGGCCACGGCATTGATTAAATGAAATTTACATACTTGAACCCTTCAAAGCAGTTCTTGTGTTCTTAATCTGGGTACATGCACTGCTCGTGTCGCTGTACAGCATCACTGACCGGTCTTTCTAATGGAAACACACTGTGTTCTCTGTGAGGTACGAGTTGAATCTTTATATATAAGTGACTATTTATTTCATAAAACAAAGAACATCATACAAAGTAAGCATTCTTAGGGTAAGTTAAAGATACTTAACAGTTTCCAAAAATAGCAAGAATGAATGCTGAACATTTTAACAGAACCCTGAATAATGAATAAAATGACTTCTGGAGCCAAACTCTCATTAATTTTACACAAGTTGGAAATTGCTCAACTTTGGTAACCTGGCTCACCAGTCACAGCAACTGAACAGCATGTCGTACATTTCTGTTCAAGTGCCTCCTGTGATTTCTGCTGTCTGAAACTTTGTCTGATGGGTACATGAAACTCCACGTCCAATTTCATCTGGCCAGAGTAGGTCCATTTCCCTAGGGTTCTATTCCATGATGTACTAACAAGTTCCAGTCTGTGTGGATGCCAGGATACATCTCGAACACAACCTGTATGTCCAGACAACACACTATGCACTTTACCCGTGAGGACATCATAAACTTGCACAAGCCATCATCTCCACCACTGTACAGAATCTGTGATGTGCTGTCAGCAAATTGACATCATCGTCATGTCCTTCTATAGTTTTCATCAACATCGCGGCAGAAGCCTCAAATCAACTGTGGATTAAGTTTTCCTCAAGGCCGTGCCATGGCTAAGACGTCACCGCGCAGGTTCGGGTTCGATCCCACCATCTGAGATGTACGAGTATGATAGACAGTGGCCCTGAGACAGATGAATGTTTCTTTCCCAGTACTTCAGTTTCCCCCTGTCAGTATCATTCCACCAGTGCTCCATACACATCTTCATCTACATGTTGCTCTTATCAGAAGGACAAACGAACTTTCTAACAAGCAATGCTCTTTCGGAAATTGGAGAACATTGGTTAGAAAAGTTCGCTTTCTTTACTCATAAAGTTACTTAATCAGATAGGCCTATTCCTGTATGATTTTGAGACAAAAACACAATCGGTGTGTATTAACCCCGTTACTGTTACCATAACCATTCTTATTACTGGTCCACAAGTAAACAAAGATAACACTTATATGCTCATCTCTGTCACCACAATGCAGTGCAAAATCACAACATCTTGTACTGTGTGTAGTGTACACATCTTTCGAAATGCCCGCATCTTGACACGGTTTGCAACGACAGAAGCAATTCAAAATTGCTGTGTAAAAACGTAAACCTTGACCTTGAGTGTGTATTGTTCCCAGCTACTATAGCCTAATATAGGGGTGTACAAATACCGGGCACCAGGTCACCCGGGCGACTAAATTTTGTAAGGTAGCGCTTAATACTTTGTGGGTCTTCAGTACGGAACTTACTTCATGTCACACTTCCGGCGCCGAAAATTTTGAGGTCCCTCATATATTTTCGGAAGATTTGTGGGCACCTGACATAATTGCTCTCAGATATAATATACACAGACCCGATCTTGTTTATATAATTAGTTGAACTTCGTTATCTATAATGTGAAATTCATATATACATGTATATACACACAAAGAACAAGCTACACAGTTGTTACATTAATCTGTACATCATGTAATGTTTGTATATTAATGTAACATCTGTGTAATTGTTTGTTTGTGAATCTGTTGAATTGCATTAATGAACTCTGCGGTATGACCCACAAATATATTGAAAAGTAGTTCTCAGTCAGCGAAAATTAGTATTGAATGTTATTTTTATACACTTCGTGTTACGATTATATTGTATTTCACAGGCGGATCACGAAGCACGTTTCATTTACGATTATAGTTGCAGGTGGCCTGTGGTTGTTTGATTAGAATTACACAGGAAAACTGCCTTTTCCTGCCATCTGCAGGGAGGTAACCAGGTCAGCATGCGCGTTAGTCAGATATCCCCACAAGATGATGTTCTCACTTTCAATGGTTTCAAGACGTTACCCTACCACCACTAATCCGTGGTGCTGGCTCGGATTATGGTGAACTATTCAGGTACGCCAACATTGATTGAAAGTTTTTTTTTTTTTTTTTGTAGATGGGCAGCGGTTAGTATTTATGAGCAGGATTAGTCCTATTATTCACGTGTAGTGGGCGTTAGTTATTAGGTTACTTGAATGTCGTAATTATGTGAGATTAGTTAAGGTTCTGACGGTGGTAACTATGAGAACGATTGTAGTTTGTTGCCGGTTTTTGTTTGGTACATTTAATCACAAGCAAGGGGTGACAGTGTAGTGCCGTGGTGGTAGTGCCCATTTTCTGTATTCTGTGGTGTTTATATTCATTTCATAGCGCTGAATTCCGCCTGTAATATTTTAAACTCGTCTTGAATTTCTGTGGTGAGTGCATGTGTAATAGCGAGTAAGTGCGTGTAAGTTGGAAGGACCTTATTTGCCTTGCATCTAGTTCTGCCTACGTCCCAATGTTGAGGCCTCGTTTAGTTTCAATTGATGCGTATTGTTATTTTTGCGAGATTTGAGGTTTCTACAGCGTTGATGTTGAGGATTCTGATTTTCTGGGTCTTTACGTTACGTAGCGGTGTTAATAGATCGCGTACGTAGTGCCGTCTTCTTCAAGGATTGATGAGCATTATGCCTTCACAGATATTGACATTTAGAAGGAATGTACTGCTTTCGAAACGTCGGGATCTATTAACTTTGCAATACAGCTTAACATCCTAGAAGGCCACAATCCTCAGTGATATTTTTGTTGCTGATAACAGCTGTTTGTAAAAATGTTGCTGATAATGCTATTTATTTGTTGTATTACAAATTTATACCAGCATCCCCTCTGCAGTCTTGCAATTTGTGTCACGCCTACGTATGCCGTTAATTTTCGTGATATAGAGTTTGTGTTTGATGTACCTAATTTATAATTATTCCTCAGGTTCAGCTAAGTCATACCATAAGAGAAAGGATCCTCATTGGCCAAATCACAGGATGGAGAACATGTCACAATACAGGTGCAAATCTTATTCCATTTATAAACTGAAGGAACTGCTTGACACCATTATAAATATAAATATAAATATATAGGTGTACAATCCATGTACAGACACTGCATAACGTGACAAAACTACAACTATAAAAGTTATTTTATGCGCAAAACCAATACCAGTACTTAACTTGCACTGAACTACGTAAATCTAAAAAGTATGTAAAACATTATCAAGAGTAGACATGCAGTATTATGTAAGTCTACAGACTTGCTGGTCCAAGAAATATTTTATGTGTGCCCTTACATAGCTTAGGAATTTTCGGTTGAGGTAATTTCATCAGCAGACCAGAGGCACTGTTTTAATGCGTGTTTGAATACTTCTGTGTCATGATTTAAACTTTCAGTTCTAACTGGAAGATTATTGAATGACTTGATATGTATGCAGTATATGTAATGTTTTTGTTATTGTCTCAGCTTGCCATTTTACAATTTAATTGCAGAATCTTCCAACTTTCTGCGGTGATAATGTCACATACTGTCTAAAAATTTTGTGTAGATAGTTTTGTAGACTATATTGTCCTGGATTGGTGGAGAAGTAACTGGCATGCATGAGCACTGCACCAGAAGGTGCCCTCATAGATATATTCCCAGAGAATAATTACTGAACTGTTTTAAAGTGAAGGATATTGTTTGTTGTGACATGTAATTCTAGGACTACACAACAGATTGTTCTGAGTTGTCATCACCAGAGTTGCAAGTATGCCCTCACTTCTGTTAGTGCAGTGAAATTGCATTTTACTTTTTCTGTACGTTGATACTAAATTATAAGAAGCAAAACATTTTGGGGTTTGTGTTGCCATCCTATTGTTGTAATGTTTTCTTTTGCTTGATATAATCATTCGTATCTCTTCTCATTCTGCTACATTTAAAATACTGAACATTCCCTTTTAGTCTTCAATTTTTGATTGATTATGCCTTATAACTATTTGTTTACTTTTCCCAAATGTCACTCGTGCCCATTTTACATTAATTATTAATGAGGTATAAGAAGTGATCCAGGACAGCAGCACCCAAATTTATTTTGAGGCTTTCTTGATGTGAGTAAAAATTCCCCCCACCACCACCACCTTCAGCCATCCAATATAATTTAGAATGCAGTTTGAAGATTTCAGAAAATAATAATGAACTTTAGTGATACGTTATGAAGTATTTTTTTCATTAATTGCCAGTATGTGTTTAATTTGGCCATTTAGGATGAAAATTAATTCAGCATTGTTTAACTGACCCATTTGTGGTGGTGGAGACACTGGCCTGGGCACAGCTGGTTGGAGTTGCATTATAAACACATGCTTAGTGGACGTTACTTTACCTGTTAGAAGTGTACATACATTTTCCCATAAAGTTTGATATTTTATAGCATCACGTACAATCCTTTTCTTCTTCTCCCCCCCCCTCTCTCCTCTCTCCCCTCCTCTCTCTCTCTCTCCTCTTAAGGACCTGGGCAAATTTTGTTAAGCTACATACACTTCCCAGAGCATAATCCTTGTGTTTGCTTTCAGGACTCAATACAGTATTCCACATTACATACGGTTATCAGAGCTATGAAGCTGTATCCTGTGATTCTTCTAAGCCACTCACTGAACACAGTGCACAGACTGTCACAAGTGATGGACATGTTTTAAACTTGTATATAAGATTGTGCGTTGTCTTGCCAGAGGAGTGCCAAAAATTACAGCGTATACGGATTCAAAGTATTTCCTGCTGAGATGGAAAGCCTGGTGAGTTTATTTGTGCTTGTGTGCACAGAAAATAATTTTGTGGTGTTGTGTGTTGGGTTAACTTGCCACAGGAACATGATCTTAACAATGACACCATGTAATATAATGAGATTCATTATTTTGTTCTTGTCTGTAACAGTTTCTGTAGCTATTGGTTAGTATCTGTTTAAAGTGAGTTAGGAGTGTTCACCTGTACTGTGTACCTTATGTGTATAAGACTTCCCTTAGTAGTATGTGAATCTGATACCTAACCAAAATTACCTCCGTGGAATTTTGTGCAATACTCAGAGCCCCAAAGCATGTCAAGTTTGTCTCTGTAATCATACGAAAGAGATTAAAAAGAAAGCGTTGTTACTGGTATTAGACTGCACATTGTCCTGGTGGGGGCGTTTTTCGTATTATGAGTATTTTGGACCATTAACCGTCATTTCTGTCAGTTTGGTCGCTGTAGTCCGTTTGGTTATTCGCAAGATACGATTGTTCATCTGTAGTCGGTAGCGTCTCGCAGCTGCTACCCTCGTTAATAAATTGTACAATGAGTGTGTGGAGGGGGTGGTTGTATTCACATTGCTAATAATGCCTGTAGCATTCCCAAAAATTGCTTTCACTACTGTTTCAACTTGCCATTACTATTTTTTGTTGCTTTGTGTGGTCATTTAGTCTGCAATTTGCTGTGAACCAATTCTATGTTGTAAGTTCATCACAGTGGCTGAGGATCAGTGAGATAACCATAAAACCCAATAACAAATACTGTCTTTGAAATATTTGTGCCTGAAACCGCACAAGATGTGTAGTTCAAGCCTCAGACCGTGTTGTCCAAGATTAGACTATGAACTGGATATTACGGCTATCGATCAGTTTATATAAATTGAGAGGAAATGATGTTACTTGGATTTCATACGTTTTATAAGTCTACAGGTTGTATAGTAGGAAGGGCGTTCAAGCCACCTAACGGTTGTTGTAGGTACAGTAGCTTTAATTTTGTCCTGCTTAATGGTAGACTACCTTTCTCAACCCTTAATTGGCAATTTTTCTACGAGGATTGGGCACTGAGGTAACCTTTCGAGAGGAATGTGGTCTGTCATGCGGTTCAGTACCAGTAGTTGGGCAGTGCAGTCATTAGTATTTTATCTTATAAGTAACACAACGGTATGACTAACTTAAAAATGCAGTCATTGCGTGCATTGTACTAGCATATTTTTCAAATTGGTTGTCCATTTGTTGTACGTTCTTAGATTTTTCTTCCAATACTCATTGTCCTAATCACATCAGCATTCCTCGTGCTGCTGACAGGGCTCTTTGTATACATAGCTATTATAAAATTTAACAACCACAATTTAATGCCTACTTTAGGTAACATCATCTCGTGCTAGTTAATCAGTATCGTTTTAATATCGAGACAAGTGTTGTGTTTGTCTGGATAATAAACTGATATTAATTCCCACTATTAATGAAGCCTGAGAGAGCTCTGAGACGACTGCGTGCCTTGAATTGAACACGAGGTTAGAACATTACAGAAGATGCTGTGACACTTCCCCTGTAACATATCCAAGCAAGCAACAGGCTGCAGTTTAGGTAACCAAGGGCCAAGCAATATATAAAATTTGGAGGATGGTTACATGCCCTTGTGCTGTACTGTCAGAACTCATTGCTCTGATAAGGCCATAATATGGAGATTTGGAAACCGCCTTATATATTCCTTAATAATTTAGCCATCATAGCTGAGACCACTACTCATGTCAGAATCTACAGCATCTGAAAGTTGTAAAGTTTATTGGATGCAGAAATACGCTTTCCACTAAGCGTAGTGGCTGGCAGACCAAGAGCAAGGAAATTCAGACGCAGCATACTGTGAGGCCGTACACATGTTTGAATTTTGTTTAGTGGCTGATACACATGCATACACATACACAGTGCAAGCTCATGCACATGCTTGTGCACATATGTGCACACAAGTGAGATTTGAATTTGTTACGTAGACTGACGAAATGTGTTGCAAGATGTGGCGCCTTCTAATCTGCTACAAATATATCACTGTTTCAAAGGAACCTCTTGCCTCTACCTTCAGGGTAGATGGAAGCAGTGGGTTCCTTCATAATGGCACATTCCTCCCATAATATGGGTGTGTGTTGTGACTGTGAAGGTGATGATGATACACCCTGTGACTTGTGACATAACTCCATGTCCCTTTATCTCCAACGCCTTCCATCTCCGTTCTCCATCACTGTCATATTGTAAGTTCTTCAGTCAGCATCTATCCAAAATCCATGTTGACCTGCGTGTCTCAAAATTATGTTCTGGTAAGAATGACTTCCTGTGAGGTCCTTGCATGGCTGTGAATGATGTAAGGATGTTGGTTGGTTTAATTTAGTTTATTTCCACTGCACTGTGCAATTTATTGTTATATTTGCTTCATTACCAAGTGGTACATAATTACTATCAACAAATCTATTTATTTGTATTGCTGTTGGATCATCAGATTACAGGGCACCGTGGTTTCAACCAATTGTTGGTCGTCTTCAGGCCCTTTCACTACACAAAAAGAAATTACAGTTGCATTTTCATTTATATGTTGATAGATTGAAATCTCGATATTTGTGTCATTATTTGTTTGTGTTGGAGGCATGAAGTGTCAGTGAAAAGCTGACAGTATGGGGCCTTCAGCTTGAGAGTGTAACACAGCAATACCGCATTTATTATTGTTTAATTGTTTATTCAGTTCTTGTTTATTTAATTACTCAGTAATAAATTTGTTATATGTGTTGTTAATTGACTGTTGTGTAACTAAATGTTTTGCTTGTTTCCCTTAGTACTTTTCACAGTTAACCAGGGTATTTGTGGGATTGGGTAGAAATTGCAGAATTTGTGGTTGATGGTCACATCTTCCTTATGTATGTGGTGTCTGGAAACGAATTCATTGCAGTACATTTCTTATCTTTCAGGGTACTTCATATGATAATGAATTGCTATACCATTTCGTACAGCATGTATTTGGTGCTAGTGCACCCAGCGTGCTGTTTGTGGAGTCCTGTCTATATGATATTAGGTTTTGTGGCAGTCTGTGTGGAATCACACATTGTACATGCTGTCTGCTGCATGGCATATGCCTTGGAAATGTGAGAAGTGTGTCATCTAACAGAATTATCTTTTCTTTATAATTCTGCAGGGAATGTAATAATAAAAGTAGAAAAAGATGTTGAAGGTCTGAGTGAAGAGGAATCCATTGACATGAAGAGTGAAGAGGTTTATGTACCGTCAGCAGTTGCCATAAAGACTGAACCTGAGGTGAGACTTGCTTGCGTTGTTCTTATTGGTGTTGTTCTCTGTGTTTGTCTGTTTCATTTTTGTTCCCTGGTTCCAAATGCCTAAGAAATGCATATGCGATTGTGTGTTTGTTTCACATGATTTGAGACTTAATGGAGGCCTAACTGTAAAAACAGGAAAGGGAATGCAATAAGAAACTCGGTGACATCCCTTACGAAATTCTTTCTTGGTGCGTTCACGAAGTTGCAAAAAGCAACTGTTAGCTTATCATTACCGTCTGTCCATCCGTCGGCATGGAATAACTTGGCTCCTGCTGGACACATTTTTGTGAAGTTTTGTGTTAGGTGTTTAACTAAAAATATCTGCTCTGTTATTTGACTCCTGTCCCTGTCAACAGCATCTTTCTTTGCTTTGTTCAGTGCAAGTATCCACATATCGAAGAAAATTTGGCTGAATTTGTGATAATAAGTTTTACAGACCATGATCAAATAACATCTGAACTGTATTGGTACATTGTAACTGCATGTTCCCCTTATGATGGTATGGCCATTCTGAAACATTGTGGTATATGATGGTGTATCATATTAACCTGTCCACGGTGGACTTAAATCCTGATTGAGCATTTCTGAAGGTTGGAGATTAATTTGGGAGCTTTAAAATTATGCAGTGTTGTGTAAAAACCATAATATCTCAGGATCTATTGGATGAAATGCGCTGAAAGAAGGAACATACATCCTGAATCTTCATGAAGATCATTCTGGACTGGTGGTTATTGTACTAGTTTAGTATCTTAAATACAAAACCCAAAGTTGAACTCAGATTTCTAATAAGAAAAATGTTAATATGTATTTTCTTACTCATGTTTATAGTAAACATTCCAAAATATGTATCCACATCTTTTCTGCTTGAGGAGATTTTACAGCATGTTTAATGTGGTAATTAAGTAACACTCCATCACACTTCACACGTTTCACTGTTATAACATTTTTGTGAATTCAGTCCACATGCAGAACACACAGAACATCTCAGCTGTTTGCTCATCTCTGCCACTGATCGTTGATCCTTAGTGAAATACAATCTGTTTTTGTTGTGAAGTCTTCCTTTCCTTAGAGACAGAGATTTGTCCAGTTGTTCTGCTTCTCATACAAGATTTCTTCACGTGGATTCCGAAATCTTGATAATTCTTAGCACCACAAGATGGTTTCAGCTTCTCAAAATTGACAGGTCCTGCAAATGAAAGAACATCTTGTGTGTCCACTTGAATGTACATAGATTCATTGAACAGCTGCATGCCATTTGGTTGCCCATGTGCATGTTGTAGCTTCCAGCATTGGTAGGCCATCTGCATCTTTGAAGCTGTCCTGTACTGGTAGCTGGTGCATGTTAGTCACTAAGGACACTTTTTGTTTCTCCTTCCATATTGATGCAGTCAAGTCTCCTGTGATACTGGTTTGTATGGCACTCCATTTCATTTCTACCGTCTTGCATCCAAAGTCACTTAGCATGGCCTAACATTTGGAAGGACTGTTTAAAGTACACATATGGAGAAGGTCAGTAAAGTTGTTTTTGACTGAAACATACAGTATTCAATACTGTGACTTGTCCCAGCATCTATATTGTATGTTGTAACATGTATCTGGAAGTGCTGGATGCTGAATTGTTGGACCAGGGAGTCAGTCTGTGGCCCTGCAGTGTGTAAATAGCAGCAGATTTTATAAAATGCTGAGTAATATGTGTATGCAGAATAATACAGAAATAGCTGTGGCAAGTCAGTAAATGAGTCAGTATCCAGTGTGTGTAAGTGAAAAGTAAGTATCAAAACATACCACAAGAGCAAAATCAGAATCAGCTATATATTCATAATAGTAGTAAATAGATTGTTTGACAAGTGTGTTATTCTGTGTGTCACCAACAAGAATATGAATTAGGCTGGTTAAGAGAGTTCCACAACATCAACAAATTCTGACGATCTTTTCTGTTATTCATTTTTTCTGAGATTCATTTCTCTGTTACATTTCTGCCTGTACCCAAATCTTCATACAAATTTCCCTTACGTGACACAGTGTATGATGTGTGTTGGTATGAATTTGTTGTTACATTTTATAAGTCCTAACCATCTCATTCTCTTGCTTCCATCATTTCAAAAATACTTGATAAAGTCAAAAAATTACCAAGTATGTCAAAAGTATGCTGCTTTTCTTCTGACTTGATTTTGTGAGACCCAGGCATTCTACATTTTCCTTTCTTGAGACAGGGACAGACACCAAGGTTCATATCTGTACAAATTAATGATGAAATCTGTAGCTTTTGGAAAACTGTAGTATGGAATTTGGTCTAGCAGTAAACAGAAAGAGGCTGTTCACATATTGCATTACTAGAATGCAGTAGAAAACAATTTTAAAGCATGATAAATTCTCTGAAAATGAGATAATGACAGTAAAAAATAAATATGGCTTTCATGCAGATAGCATTATTAAATGTTGGATGAAAAGTGTACTTTTAAAGCAGACTGTTTATTTTCAGAATGTTATTCGTAGTATGGAGTGATTTTGACAGTGTTCAAGAAGAGAATTTGCACATTACATCTGGTTTCAGTTTGGTGCATTGTAAAATGGTTGTAATGTAATTGGAGGGCTGTCATGACGAGGAAGGATGTTGTGGTTTTACAGAACTGTGCAGATGTGTTGGATGCTGAGTCTGGTTCACGTAACTGGACATGTCCTGCATCTCATGATGAAAATCAGGACATTGATGTAAAAGTTGAGGTGGTCACAGATATACAAGAGGAGGAGGATCCATTGCTAATAACGATACCTGTAACAAGGGCCGAGCATGAGGTGAGGTTAGATGGCAGTGTGTGTACATTGCAGACATGTACCACATATTCAGAATTGCCTGTTGTCTTAGTATTTCCACCTGTCTGTCTATGTGAAACAACTCTAATCCTATGAATGAATTTTGTAAAGCTGTCTGTCCCCGCTGTCAAGTGCACATTGCATGTATAGTAATACTTCCAGTTTGTCTACAGTCACTCTTAACACGCATGATTCAGAGCAGGTTGGTCTAGAGGTGCCCAGTTTCGCTGCCCTGACAGTTTTTTTTTAACTCGTTCTTGTGGGGAAATGCAAAACTACCTCAAATTAACACATTCTCCTTCCAAATTCTTTCCAATTTATCATTCATCAGTCATGCTACCATCAACACTGTACAGTCCAGGTCTGCTTAACCCATTATGTGGTGCAGGAAACATGAAATTTGGTACACAGAATGAAGAATGAATAAGTACACATATAATTGTATGTGAATTAATTGTACTACATATTTTTATATACATCATGTGCAGTAAAATATAATAGGAAAAGTTTATAAAAAATGCAATTCACAACCTAGTTTAGGGAATTGCTATTTTTGGCACATTTTTGCAAAATGAATTTGTAAAGTAATGCATGTCTACATAAATAACCAGCTCATAAGTTTTCAAAACTTCTTTGATGTCCTAGCTTGGCTTTGCCAAGGAAAGGGTTAAAAGCTGTTTTCTGATGTCAAATATCTCTATGGGCCACACAACAGTGTGCGCGGGCAGCACGTTGCCTGCAAGCAGTGTGTTTAGTATGGTATGAGATCCTGACCACATCATAAATGTTGGGGCAGAAAGGAAAAAGATACTTGATATCAAGTAGTGAGTAAATGAAACATGCCACAGGCAACTCTTACAGCCACAGAAACCTTCTACACTTTGTTTGCACATTCTTTTCACTATGATTGGTTATGTTAGATCATCATGCCATTGAATTCCTCTCACAGTTCCCATGATATAGAAACATTTGACTGCTGTAATTTGTTTCTCTTGTAGCTTTGGTACTGTCTGTATTTGTGCAATACAACTTTTGATAGAACTGTAACCGGGTGAATGATGATTGAAGCATATGAGATGTTCATGTTCTTTCAGTAGTTCAGTTTCTATACTCAGGTGACTAGATGTCACACTGATATGTTATTATTATTGTATATTAGTGCTGCAGTATGAAACCAACCCACAATCGTTTCATATACAGGCTAGTCAACTAACCACTGGGCTGCTCAGAAAGTGACACACCGAATTTCAAAATTGAGGGCCATGCTGGTCACTGTTGAAAGATGGGTTATTTGAGCTGTTAGAGAACCAACTGGTAGTTCATTCGGAACAAGGTTTTATTTCATACAGTGACTTGAGATTTATGTGGGTTGTTATGCACTGCTTGGTATAATCATGAGTGATGGATACTGCTGTTAGTGGCAGATTTTTAGTGGTTAGATTATAGAGGTCAGAGGGAATTTATGCTAATGCATTTGGGCTACAAGATGTTTCATAGGACACAGCAGTTTGGAAATTTAGAAACTAAAGACTAAGTCTTTTGGAATGTGACAGTGTGTCATCAGGCTAGTAGTACTATGGTGCCTTTGAAATGTCAGGAGGCACTAACACAGCATCACATCCCAGACAAACTGAGTCTTCAGCAACGCTGCTGTGTGACGTTCAGATCTCACATTTAGAAACTAATTCTCAGTGATCAGTTTTTGGAGATACAAACAAGAAGACCATTGTTAGATTGCACAGAGGCTGTGCTGAGAGCACAATGTTATAAACATGTTATTGCTAACATATTTGTTCTCATATTTGGGGATGTTAATGAAGTTGCCCTGAGAATTTGTTTGTAACTGCTGAAGTCACTAATTTTCATCCATAAGTACACCCTCTTTATCTTAAGACCCTGTTTCGTACCATGAAGTTACTGTATTTAAATTAGCCAGTGCTGGCAATAAGTGAAGGCATAAAAAATATTTGTACTCATATGATGTAAGTATGGATTCATATTCAGACTGAATTCCTGTACATCAGCAGTACAGTACCTGTTATGTTCTTTTCAACTGTTAGATGAAGTGGCCGTTGTGTCAGTACAGTCGGCAATCATTAATTACATCTTTAAGATCCAGGTTTGATGTTTATCACTTCTCATTTGATGTGTTTTCAAGTGAGATAGAAACTGCACATATGGTTAACATGACAGTTACAGTCTCCTACTGATAATTTTTTATCATGATGAGTCTATAGATATGGATTAAGTTTTTGTTTTGTGTGCTTGGTGCATTGTCCTGCTGAAAATGTTGAACTCTTTGTCTTTAGTTCTTCAGAAAAGGTTACAGGATATCTTTCAATTTCCATTCTAGATTAATTTGTTATAAAAGACCACAGACGGAGCATACCATTCTGACACGATGCAGCACATAATGCACACCAGACTCCTAGTCATGTGAAGAGTATAACCATATTCACATAAGTACTGACTTCATATACGCCTTTCTTTTAAAGGCATTCTTATTTACATTAATATTTTTTCCAATATTTCTCTGGTTTGTTAATCAGAATGCTCCAAACGAACATCAACAAACATATTCTGAGGATTGTCCATATACCTGTGATATATGCAATAAATTATTCAGTGATGAGAGTAATTTGAAGAAACATCAACGCATACATAGTGGAAAGCACATATATTCCTGTGAAGTATGCAGTAAAGTATTCACCAATCAGAGTAATCTGAAGAAGCATGTGCGCATACACAGTGGGGAGCGTCCGTACTCGTGTGATGTGTGTAAGAAATTGTTCAGTGACCTTAGTAATCTGAGGACACACCAGCGTATACACAGTGGAGAGCGTCCGTATTCCTGTGATGCGTGCAGCAAGTCTTTCAGTAATAAGAGTCATCTGCAGTCTCATAAACGTGTACACAGTGGGGAGCGTCCATATTCTTGTGAATTGTGCAATAAGTCGTTCAGTGAACAGTGTACCCTCAAGAACCACCAGCGCGTACACAGTGGAGAGCGTCCACACATGTGTAAAACCTGTAATAAGTCGTTCAGTGTGTTGAGTACTTTAAAGATCCATCAACGCACACACAGTGGAGAGCGCCCATATTCTTGTGATGTGTGTAATAAATCATACATTGTAGAGAGCAATTTGAAGATACATCAGCGCACCCATAGCGGAGAACGTCCGTATTCTTGCGATGTATGCAGCAAATCGTTCAGTAAACAGAGCACTCTGAAGACACATCAGCGCATGCATAGTGGAGAGCGCCCATATACCTGTGATGTATGTAACAGATCATTCAGTGTACAGAGCACTTTGACGACACATCAGCGTGTACATAGTGGAGAACGCCCATATTCTTGCGATGTGTGTAACAAAACATTCAGTGGACTGAGTAATATGAAGGCACATCAACGCCTACATACTGGTGCGCGTCCATATTCATGTGATAATTGTAATAAAACGTTCAGTGAATTGAGGAAACTTAAGAGACATCTGTTGGAACATAGTGTGTAGTGTCTGTGTTACTTTGAGTTCTGTAAGCACAAAGTAATAACTGTGCATGCAGTCCTGTTTCTGTGATGTTTGTTATGTACAGTATTCAGTGTCTCTGTAATCTCAAGACAGAACATGGGGACTGTTTGTATATCTGAAGACTTGTATAATGGATTTTATAAACACTGATCTTTGTCCTATGGGGGTGGGTATTTTAGCACGTGGTTTATGAAAAAGGTATTATTTGAACAGGAAAACATAAAACTGCGAAATAAATGGCATTTTATGGACAATAAAACAGAATATGCAACATATCTTAAAAATGCAGTAAATTTCCTTGTTCCCTAAATATATAAAATGAGTTTATAGAGGTGTTTTCCTACGTGTGTTCGTATATGTGAATGCAGGTCTTTAAAAGGTTAAAGTATTGTGAAGGGTCTTGAAGATGGATGTATTTTTCATATGTTTCTGATGCACTGTTGGGTTGAAATGACGTCAGGAGTGCAGATATTGCAAGGCTCATTGTACTGATGTAGGATCACACCAGCCTGTACACTAAAGTTGTGTTTGCGGATATAACAGCTTTCATGTTTGCAATGATGGAACTGATCCTTGTGTAGTACTCATATATCAGATTCTGTTATGATATTCATTGATTCAGTTATCAACTCATTGTTAACAAATGTGTATTAAATGTAAAGTGTCCATGTTTTTTGATAGAAGATATTAAGTTATGTGTATGTGTGGTTCGCTGCATCTGATTGGATGTCAGAATAGTATTGGGTCAGTGTGACACTACTATCTTTTCTGCACTCACTGGTTGAAGACCACTTAATATGTATTTTAGTTAGTTACAGGTTGAAGTACAGTTTGTTACACAGTCCTGACTACTGTCCTCAGTACACTAAACTTCACTTTACTATACGAATATGGAGTGTTTCATCTTTGTGATATTCTGGATGTACAGTTCTCAGCCACTTTACAGTTTCTCCATTGATGTCAACATTGAGATCTGCACTCTTCTGGATGTTATGCAGCATTGATTGGTAGTTAGTTACTGACGTTTTGGGACAACCTATCTGTCCCATCTTTAAGGGTCTTGGACTGCTTGACTGTAAACTGCTTGTAAATTCTGCTATGGTTTTAACCCACTTTCACTTCATTTTTCTTATTCATACCCTTTGTTATGTCATTCTTTCTAATGTGATCGTCTCATTTCTTACTCACAAAGTCGACTTTCATTGCATGGAAAGTGTAAAAACTTAAAATATCTGTAACACATATTTCTTGTTTTGTGAAGGCTTGCTGATACTATTCAGTATACCCGTATACAGTATTACCTGTTTTGAAGGAAATGCGTCCTGAGTGTAATCTTTTACTAGCTCATATTTTCTTCACATACATGGTCTGCATGATAGGACATGTGCATATTTTTGAACTCTGTGATTTTAATGTGGTTTCAATACACTTTCTACTGCTAATGGGTGTAAATGTTTGTATATGGGGATGTTTTGTACCTTGGGTCATTTTTAATGTCATTAACCATGGCTGTGCCATCTACAAGCAACTATATAAAATATTACAACCTACTTTAAGATTTCTCCACCATGACCGGTGTGTGTGTTAAGAGTTTTTGTTTGGTGGAAGATGGTTTACTGTTTGGAACAGTTTGAAAATTTTGGCTATGTAGAGTATTTTCTAGGAGATTGTTTCAAAGTTTTGTGTTCCAGTGTTTTTGTTTCTTGTGTGATTTAAGGCACAGGTAAGAACTTACTTTTTATGTTGTTTTGTGTGATATAAACAGTTTGCCTGCTAAGCAAAACAATTCAAATTGTATTATGCCTTTTGTACTTTGGGCCAATGTGGTATGTATGTTCAACACATTAGCATAAAAAATTATTTTGTTTCTAGGAGAATGTCACAAAGCAGATGAGGTTAAATAAGACAGAAGGTAGATTCATTGGCTGTAGGACAAGACATGAAAGATATAGTTCATGAGAAAACTAAAGTAAGGTTTGGGCATGTAATTTTGGAATTTCAAAAACTATGCTGAGGCATCATTTCATGAAGTTTCAAGAACAAGAAGTTTCTACTGATTTTGCATACACAGCCAGAAATGATGTTAAGGCAATTCTTAGTCCCTTGCTGGAAGTTTAATTGGTCGCTGATTTCAAACAGGCTGCAAAATTGCATTACAGTGTCACAAAGAAGGAAGCTCTGGAACTTACCTTTGAGTATGACAAAGAAAATGGTGTTATTAAAACCATACCATTCATTGAAACTTCTTGAAATGTTATGACAATCCACAGTAATTCCTGTAAATGCCTCTAGAGGGTTAGGGAGGTCTCATATCTTACTTGAAGCACACTGGCACTGCTATCCTCTGCTTAACTAAGGATATTATTGTTTGGAAGATTATCATGTGTCAACATTTTGTGTGTCACTGTTTATAAAATATTAACCCTTATATAATATGTACAAAATGTATCATTTCCTGTTCAATTCCCATTGGGGGGGGGGGGGGGGGAATGAAAAAAAAATTCGTTACTAAATCAAATATTTTCCACTCATCAGCCTAGATATTTCACTTGTCATGGATGAAAATGCAGGTGGATATCAAGTGCTTAATTGTGAGGTGCACATTTGAAACAGCTGCAAACTCAAATCAGGATATCCTGGAGGGGTCAGGAATGTAACACATTCAGGTTAATTTAAAATTGAAATTAAAACCAACTTGATGCACACTCACTATGATGCACGGTGAATACAATATTAAATAAATTCAGGTTAATGTTTGTATATTCCGTAATTACACGTACATGCACAACACAGACTAGACACTATGAAAGTCGCCATGTTACTGCAGAGATGTTTCCCCAGCAGTAAAGTGGGTGGAATATGAAGCTCGCAGCTCATTTCCATTTGGTGCCAAGGTGAATAATGCATGGAGCTATGCATCGCTGCACTTCCCGTATGCCTTCATGGCATGCTGATTACTTTACCTTTAGAAGTGTTAGGATACTGAAATCAAGGAGGATGAAATTGAGACATGTAGTGTACGTAATGAAAATTAAGACTGCACATATTTTGACAGAAGTATGTGGGAGCTCATGTGGGAGAACCGTGCATTGATCTGAGGATAATAATCAAATGTAGGGTTTGATTCAACTGGTTCAGCATGTGGTTACTTTTTGTGCTTTTGAGAACATGTTGATGGACCCATAAAACCTGTCCACAACATGAAGGCATACAGGAAGAACAGGGGTTTAGCTCCACTCATTGTTAACCTTGGCACTAAATGGAGGTATGTGGTTAACTTCACACCCCAGCTGTTCTGCCTTTGGGAAAGAATCCTGTTACCCATTGAATAGTAGTTCAGGAACCTATGAGTTTTATAAAAGTGGAGAATTTCTTGACCACTCCCATAAGTACATTTTCAAAAAAGACTAGTTTTTTTAATGAGAAATTTGTTCTAGAAATTTGACAAGTGTACTGCATGCCTGATGCTTAGCACATAAATTACGTATTGTAAACATTAATGGACAATATGACTAGCAATGTAATGCAACCATGTAAAGCTAGGATGACATGTTCTACTGCTGGGATTCTTGTTGTGATCGTAGAAGAAATCAAGTTACAACCACACAACTCGTGTATTGTGTTTATGTTAGCATGTTACATAACCACCACTTCAAAACTTGTTCATGAAGAAATATGTGTAAGGAGTGAGGGTTTGAGTAAATTTATCTGTGCATTTATGTTGTTTGTGTAAGCATATACCATTATAATTTTCTGCATATCGGTGGAGGTCTCTCGTGAATACAAGACTGTGAACGCTGTCTGGAAGGACAGCCACTAATTGATGTAATGAAAATTTTTAATGGAACAGCAGGTGTAGTAAAGTTGTTGGTATTGGACAGCTTTTTATGAAGCAAGTAGTTTGTAAATCTAGGCTTTGAAAGCTTGTGTCAGAATGAAAGTGTAAAGAGTAATACTTTCTCTCTCTCTCTCCTCTCTCTCTCTCTCTCTCTCTCTCCTCTCTCTCTCTCTCTCCTCTCTCTCTCTCTTCTCTCTCTCTCTCTCTTTGCACTACAGTATTTTAAATCATGTTAGACGTTCCTTTTTATCCATGCTGTGGTTGGAACAACTTGCTTGTACATATTTTACTGCTTTCTTAATGTTTGAATTTTTATTTTATTTTTACAAGGCCCTTGTGTTGCATTACACATGGAGTTAATGTGCAATTATTTTTCTATTTACTGGTGAAAGTATTACGCATATCCACACATTATATTTAATTTCCTATAATGTGGGCAATTCTATTAGTGCAACTTCAGATTTGATATTGATGTGTCATGGAATAACTATTTTTTGTGTATAGGATACCTGAGGCAAAATAATGTAGACATAAGTTTAGTGAACAGTATCTGAGTTATTGTTATCCTGTTTAAATTTAAATTTGCCCAATCTGGACCATATGAGAGTATAGTTCTATGGTGACTAACTGAATACCAGCCCAGTTGTAACAGTCTGCAGGAGATGGGACTGTAGTTGTACATCCGCTAGCAGTGGGATGACAAGGTTCTGGAAGGGATAAAAGTATTTTTCTTCAGAGTGTTGAGACCAGCTGTCTCATCCTTCCAGCCGCCTATATATTGGTATTGGATCCTGGGGTTATTTCACTGGGTGGGGTGGTTAACATTGAAGTGGAGATACTCCTCTAATAGATTCTGCCATATGCCTGCGGTGTATGTGGGGATAATTTTATGATCAGTTTTTAGTAATCCTAATCATTAAGAAAAATCATTACAGTTGGGCAAGCTTTTTTTGTTTTATTGATCAGCATTACAAGATTTATTATTATATTTTTGGTTTCAATTGAATTTTTTATAATTAGGATTCTTGAACTTGCTTGCACTATTAAGATTCTGTAATTGTTTTAAAATAAGCAGTCAGTCAGTGGCACATGTTGCTGCTCCCTCCCAAGCTAATCTCTGTTGCATGTTTAAAAACAACTTGGAAATAAGTAATTGAGTTTGTTAGTTTGTAACGTGTGGGCTAGGCTGTAAACCAGAACAGATCCTCACAATAATGTGAGTTTAAAATATAATCAAGGCCCAGAACTGACTGTGACCTGGGAATGGAAGCTGGCGCAGAAAGAGTTAGCATTGAATTCGGCCGAGGTTTCTACCAGGTAAATTCAGTCTATGTGCATAGATGGCAGTGCGGTAGGCGATGGCCGTAGGTGCTATGGTACTGAACGTCTGAGCCGTCCTTCTAGCCAATAGGAAAATTCCACTCGGTAGCCATGTTAAAAATTCGAAGCTGTTGCCGTTTCAGTAGGTAGGTTGTTACTGTTTCAGTCGTGTAATTGAAGGGGACTAAAAATTTAGAAATTTGTGCTGCTTGGGGTGGTGATAGTATGTTTGGAAAGTGTGCCCAAATAAACTCCGAGTTCCATGAACCTACACGCGTGTGATAGCACAAAGATGTCTGCAAGCAATTCCTATTTGCGTATGGTAGCCATTTTGAAAGTGTGGGCAAGGTAAGGAAGCTTACAGAAGCTGAATTATGTAAAAATGCTAAACATTTTGAAATTTTTTGCTAGTTGCAGTGGCATTAGTATGTTTAAAAATATGTCGAAATAAGATTTTCCACATAAATGGTTCGTGCACCGACACCTGTATGACAGCACGATGTCTTTACAATTTCTTCCTGAATGGAATTTCGATTCGTTTGGGTTGTCATGTTTATCAGGAAGGCATCTGTTAATTAAAACATCCTAATTTCCACCTCCCTTTTGCATAGCCAGAGCAGAAGCCAAATATCTGGTTATTCCCATGTCACAGAAAAGCCTCTTCTGGATATTGAACCTGGGGTGGCTGGTCACAAGAGTAGGTACCTGCTTACCAAATGGTGATACAGCCAGCCGACAGTAATCCCTATGCTCCCCTGTAAGTTTCCAGCAAAACTTTTTTTTAATACTTTTATCTAGTGGGTACATTTTGTTTGATAGTGATGGAGTGGCATCACCGAAGAAGGTTCTGTTCAGTGTGCGTCAGATGTCATCATCAGTTCTAGATTCAGCAGATGCATCCAGGAAGACCCTTTCCCCTAGTCACCATTTATGTGGAGGTGATTGACTGCAGACCAGGAAGCTTACCAGCTGCGCCCATCACTGTGTTGTGAGGAGTCCCTGTAGTATAAAGGTGAGTTGTGGAATATGTTATTTGGGAATTCAAAACTAGATGCTGATTTTACTTATTGTGGAATCAGCTTTGAACATTAGTTATGATTGTAATGAGTTGTGTTGGACAGAGCCTGTGTTGGTAAGTGGGTAGTAACTGAGAATTTTATAATCTTTATGCACGGTGTTGGAGAGACTTGGGGTGAAGAAATCGCTGATCCATTTCATGAAGCATGTGGTAATGTCCAGAGCAAGGATGGACAGTGCAGATGGTCCCTCTTCACTTTCTGTATCATCTACAGGGAGGGCATCAACTGTGGACTGAAACAGTAGCACCCCAGAAGTTCCCCATATGGCCCTGTTTCTGCACTCCGGCTGTAAACAGGCCACATAGGTGTGTGTCATGTCAGGTGCTAATTATGAGTATGTTCAGAAGCTGAGCATAATTCAGTGTTGGTAAGTTCACAGTAAAAAGCTGCAAAAATATGTCTGTTAGCTTCACCATGTCTGTTCCCATGTAACAGCTTGAGAACTGCTAAACAGATTTTACTAATGCTGTTTTACACCAACCAAATGCACTTATTTATTTAAAGAACACTAAAATATTCTTTAAAATATTAGATAAAAACCCCTACATATGTTTCGGCTTATCGATAAGCCATCTTCAGGGGGTGTCCCAACTGCTTGTTTTTAAAAGCACGTACACATATTGGTCCTCTGTTGAGGAGTATATTCATCACCATATCTCAATAGACTTTCTCTCACCACTTGTTACATGATCAAATGCATTCTAAAAAGCACTTCCTAATAATTGTACACTTTACAAATATATAGTCTTCACCCTCACTATTGCGTGTAGTGTCACTTTTTGTAGTTTTAACCTTTAAGAGCCGGCGATTTAAATGCCCTGTACTGTCAGCGGACCGGAGTTTTCTCTGGGGATTTAAACGTTTGTTGCAATGGTTAGGAAAATTTTGAATATCTTGAAGAATATTAACGCTGGATCTGTGAAATAAATCGTAATTACTCAAGTGAAGCATGGAGAACACGGTAATGTACATCATAGTTTATTATAAAATATTTTGATGCAAAATAAGAATGAACCACTTCCCTAAGAGACAGAAATTTTAGTCTTCTTTTGTTTCTTTATCGTGTCTGGACCATTAATGGAATTTGAGTAATATGTTATGTTTCGTTCTCTTTAGCCTTAAATTCTGGCTCCTTTCTCCTGAATTCGTCCCCACTTTCAAGGGAAAATATTTCTGTGAGGTTATTTTAACAACAGCGAAATGCTTTTCGTTGGTGTGATTTCTGTAAGGGTGTACTTACAAAGAGGTTTACAGTTTTACAACCATGAGGAATCTGACCTGCGAAAGGAAAAGTACGTTTCTCGGTATTCCTACCAGTGGCCACACTCTTTCAGTGTTTGTCGCACAGTGCAGTGACCCTGTCGCTTGTGAAAATTATTTCTTGTGAGTACATAATCAGCATCATGGCTTGTAGAAGGCATATTCGTGATGAAGATATTGAATCACAGCTGATCTGTGATATTGATTCGGATGAGAACATCTAATAATAAGGTATGTAATAATTTCTGAAACAAGTAACTTCCTTCTGACGACGCATCATATACTGCCTTTCTCGGGTGAGCTATGTTTCATTCTTCCATCAAGTACGTAAGGGTAAATACAGCCGGAAGCTTTTAATTTCTTCGTATATTTGGACAAATATATTGTGAAAATGTATTGAAAATTTTTCTGTGAGTACAAGCACGGGCTAGAACAGTGAATAAGTTATACGATCACCAGAAAGGAGATCAGGGTTCGGTTCCCGGAAAGTACATAAATATATCTATAGACTCGTATAAATCTTAACTCGATTCTACCGGCTTTTTAATCGATGGGTATCTGGGGAACATGAATGTACAGATGCTGGAGCAAGAAGCTGAATACGCTCTAAACAGTGTTAAATACATCATTTTATGGTATATTACCTCCGCGCCCCAATACGCCCCCTTGATATGAGGCACAACTCTAAAATTACCTTCAAGTCTGCTGTATGTATACATAATATTTACACACGCTTATTGCCCCGCCAATATCGTATTTAATGCGAAAAGTTTACATATATCTTTTTGGACAAAAATGTCCGTTTCGGCATTCTAACCTACACAAAACGATGGACAAATTTGTCCGTTTCGGCTCTTAAAGGTTAAAAAAGGATGTTAAAATGTAGATATATATACATATATTGCCACAGTCTTCACTTGTGCCTGTGGTGTCATTTTTTCGTCTTGGATTAGAAGTTAAAATGTAGTAGCATAGGTGTCTTGTTGATTATGTTGGAAAATATGTCGCTGCATTTCAGTGTAGGTACGTTGGAGGAGCCTGGTACTGTACTTCTTATATCGTGAGTGGTCGTTCCTGAGTGCGCTGAGTGGGTTGTGTGTGAAGTGTGCATCATAGTTGAGTGACACTCAACTACGACCAATATGTGTACGTGTTTTTATAAACAAGCAGTTGTGACACCCCTGAAGATGGCTTATCGATAAGCCGAAACATATGTAGGGGTTTTTATCTAATATTTTAAAGAATATTTTAGTGTTCTTTAAATAAATAAGTGCATTTGGTTGGTGTAAAACAGCATTAATGTTCAAAAATGCACGGTGAAATTAGAATAAAGATTTTACTAAGCTATACCACAGTGTGTTGTGAAGTTCTGATTTTGGTTAAAATTGGACATAAGTAATGGCCGTTTAACATTATGACCCGTCTGCATCTTGCTAAGTGTTTATCCTAGCAAGTGGTGTACAGAAAAGGGTTGTAGGGGAAAGTGCAACGCATCTTACACCTGTTTCTGTGTAGCGTACAGATATTCGAGTTGATTAATCCTGTGGTGCTGAAGGACAGCCAGTTTTTGTGCTGAGGAAGCTGAATAACCACTGTACTTGTTAGGCAATAACATGCGAAGTAATGGTCTTACGCAGAGTGCCCTGGCACTGAATTCCAGCACCAGATAACTTTGGTTATCTATTCCTGTACGTTAAATCACATATTCTGTAACAGAGCCACACTTTGTGAGAACGTAAGAACTGGACTTTATGAAGGCTTTTCACTGTCTGTCAACAAATTGATGTGAAAGCACTATTGTAGTTACGATACTGTCTGACCAGCCATAATTTTCACGTATCAGTAAGCTTAACCACTATTCCAGGCACTGTTGTATGCAGCTCGTCTTGCTTCGTTTGTGCTCTGTTTTGTTGAATACTGACTTTGGTTATCTAGCCGTCCTGTTTTCTTTTGTAGTATTTCTGTTTTTGCCTGCTGTTTTGTATGGGTGTGAGACTTGGTCTCTCACATTGAGGTAGGAACATAGTCTGAGGGTGTTCGAGAATAGGGTGCTGAGGGGGATATTTGGGCCTAAGAGGGACGAGGAAACGGGAGTGGAGAAGACTACATAACGAGGAACTTAATGATCTGTACTCATCACCAAATATTCAGGTGATCAAATCAAGAAGAATGAGGTGGGTGGGGCATGTAGCACGTATGGGGGAGGGGAGAGGTGCATACAGGATTTTGGTGGGGAGACCTGAGGGAAGGAGACCACTTGGAACACCCAGGCATAGATGGGAGGATAATATTAAAATGGATCTTCATGAAGTGGTATGGGAGGGTGTGGACTGGATTGATATGGCTCAGGATAGGGACAGTTGGCGGGCTGTTGTAAATGCGGTAATGAACCTTCGGGTTCCATAAAATGCGGGGAATTTCTTGACTAGCTGAGGGCCTATTAGCTTCTCAAGAAGGACTGTGCTCCGTGGAGTTGGTTAGTTATTATTTCTGTTTTTATCATGTGTTGTGTGGTGCCCACAAAATTTCTGTGAGCGCCACATAACACAGTGAGGTAAAGGAGAAATCATTCATAAAGAAGAAAATCAGAATACTAGAGGACTGAAAGTGTGTACTAAACAAACGTGGTCACCAGTAAACTAAGACACTAGGCTCAATATAACTCTGTATATTGCATGATGAAGGGAGTGCAAGTACTGATACTGTGGTCATCTGTAGCTGCCCGCTCCACTGCCTTTCAGGGTGGTTGTTTTTTTTGGGGGGGGGGGGTTCAGTAAGGGCGTGCCATGCAGACACACGGGGAGCACATGTATAGCTCCACTCATTAATTTAGGTACTAGTTGGAGGTGAGTGGTGACTGACATCCAGGCCACTTTCAAAAAAGAGGTAAATCCCCTGCCCGTACTCGGAATTGAATTGAAACTGGATATTCCAGCCAATAGCCCTGTCACTACATTCACTGTGCTATCCTGGCTGCCCAGTTGGTTTTGTATGAGTTTTAAGTATAATGGTGAGATATTGTTTAGCTAGACATTTGTAACAAAATGAAAAATTGACGTCAGATTTTTGTTTTGCAGAGAGGAGGAGGATGATGAGACTCGAGAAACATGACTGTGCTGGAGAGGATATATGCACATTGCCAAGGGAACCGGCAGATTTTGAGACAGTGCATGTTAAGGCACTTCGGTTTCTACAGATGTCCTCGTCTAAGGCTGACATACATGTATGCTATTCCTTCAGCACTGTTACATACCCTTATTACTGTCACAGCTGTTCAGCTCATTTAAATGTTTGAAAGTGTGTCTGTAAAATACAAAGTGTTGCAGAAGTAGGCACTAATATGTTGAGGAAGAAATTTGATTAACGACTTTTGTTATATAAGAATCATAAATAGCAAAGCAGAAAATGAACAAAAGATGGCTTGCATTTTATGGTGTGTACTGCTGTTGAAATCTGAAGATTCTGTTGTGCACTGTCTTGAAACTTGCCGCTTTCCCTGGGATGCTGCAGCCTGTGGACAAGCAAGGTAAGAATCGGAATAATGTAAGTTTCAGTAGTACTGCCCCCATCTTCAGGATCTAGCTAGTACTGAGAAAAGTTCCTGAAAATAAGAGCAGTAAACTGCTTGTGAATGTGATGTATTGAAGTATGAAGATCATGGTCCAATGGATGTGACTGCAGTGTTGTAGGGAGGTACTGATGTGTTTGGGGAACACAGGTGTTTACGTACGCACATCAGAATACGACATCCCAGAGGAGTTGGTCATTGTGCTATGAAAATCTCACACAAAAGGTACGTCAACAATAAAGTACTGAGTGTATACAATACCAGTCCCTACTCCCTTTTGCCAGTGACAGGGCCCTTAATGTAACACACTGATCAGTGACATGTTCCGAAATTTCAGACCTCACATGGCCCCTCGTTTCTCTTCTTAAGGTCACTATGAACAGCTGGGGCAGCCAGCACATTTAGTAGCTGTTCTGGGGGTAGCGAAGTATTGTGAATTTCACTGTGAACCATGAACACAGGGAACAGCCAGTCCACATATGTATCTTATGAGGCTTGGAATGAATTTAGGAATTTCATCCAGTCAATACAACAGACATATTCAAAATTCAGAAAGACTGCCCACCCAGAGTATACTAGCAGCATTCAGTTTTCCACATATAGCAAATGCTTTAAATAGGCATATGGGACATTTCCATCGCCTGAATTTACTTTAAATTTTTAGAAATTTACATTGACAATAAAACTTATGTGGCCTTACATGACACAGCCCCGTAATTCTGCTGTTTGTGCACATTGCCCTAAGCTGTGTTACCCCAGTGACATGTAACTATGCTTACATTATTGACTTCTCAAGTGGGGTCAGAAGATTACCAGTTTATAAGCAAGTAATGTCCTCCAAATGATGTCCCAAATTTGGTTTTCAGCAAGTGCATGAGATGTCCCTCATGCTGTTACGGTTGTAATGACTTTGTCCAATGTTATTAAACAGTAAGGTAGTATTACCATTGCTCCCTGCTGATGCATCTCGTGCTACAAATTGGTGCATGTAAGCATTTTGCACTGCCCAGAAGTTACAAAACAATGTCTTACAATATTGTAATTCTCCTCCTCGAGTTAATTTCATAAATTTTACATTCTTATTGAAATGTAACACAATCTGCACTAACATATGACTTGGCAAGATCTGACAGCAGCCTCTTAGAAGTCAGATAAGTAAGGCACTCAGGCACATTGACCTTTAAACAACCTATATTCGCATTTGCGAACGCAGAATGTATAGGCAGTGCTCACAAATGTGAATGCACATTGCACTGCTGGAAAATGTGTTTCTTTGTGTCTATGCTGGCGTGCAGAGTGAACCAGTAGACATGTGGCTTTGAACAGCTTTGCCCACATGTACACAGTGGCGATAAACTGTAACTCAAACTGCTTCATGTGACGTAGCTGGCATTACAATAACAGAGCCCTTGTTAGCTTACACAGACTTTGGATTTCACGTCTCAAATGTGTGCAATTTATGTGGGCAGTAGGGCAAGGGGAGATGAAAGGAAAAATTTACATTCTCAGTACCTGACAATGAAATGGGCTTTGTGGATTATCACACAAAGATGCGACCATAAAACTTCTTAACATGCAACCTAAATACACAAAGTTGAGGCCGGGAATCAAAATGTAAGTAAGAGAAAGTGGATTTTTACAAATTCCTAGAAATTTATTTTGTGTATTTAGACAGTAAGGATACACACAGCATTTTTAAAGACAAGCAGTACAATCTCTGTTTCATTTCCCACAAACTGATGTTTAGTGGCAGAAATTTATCACTTTTTGTTCAGAAACTGTTCATATTTTTTTGTGACGGTTGCGCAGGAAATTAAATACCCCCACGAAAACTCGGTAGCGCTGAACCCAGGTTTGTGCATTTAATTCAGTTGTTTAAAGGTCAGATACACCTTGTAATGTCGGAATGAAGCAAACGTTCTTGCTGAGCTACAGAGCAATGAAAATAAAATTCCACTGATGAGATATGAGGTTCTGAGTGGTACTGGTGAAGATTTCTGTCTTTTGGGATATAGTGCCATGTAAATTGGTAATTACGTTTTGGAGGAGCTTGCTGCTTTCCTCTTCACTGTATATATATATAGTGAGATTCAGATTCTGTCTTCTGAAGGGATGAAAGTGAAATCAAGGAAATGAAAATTCATGTAGCTGTTGAAATTAAAAAACACTATATTACTAGTGTAAAAATGTAATCGAGTTCACAAATTTATGTTTATTCAATTATCAATCACACACAACAAGCTATTTTATAAGCGTTTTCCTGGCAACTAACGAGCCACAATCAGGACAGTACACAAGAACAGTAAAAATACAAAACTCCATATATCATTGGATGGAGATCATCACCTTTCTCAGAGTCGAAACTAGTCGCCAGGAAAATGTTTAAAAAAAGCTTGTTATGCATGATTGTTAATTGAATAAACATACATTTATGATCTGATACACCAAGGAGGATGTCCTGTAATAAGTAATCTAGTTCACTTCTTCCACATGTCCATTGTCCATTATAGTAAGCTGCTGCTGCCTCACTTTCTGCTAACACTGTACACTTCATTGTCAGTAATACTGAAGGCAGCCATTGTGTATTCATTCTGTGCATGTAGCGGACATTTTTGCATGTCTTATGTTCTGTACAGTGCAGTAACGTGGCTGAGCTAACAGTGGTCCAGTGTTGTAGCTGGGAGAGGTTGCACCACAGTACGCAACATATGAGGTCTATGACACAAAGAAAGGAAGTACAAAACTGTAACTGAAAATCATTTTTTTCCCCCATTTCCAGTTAATTGCAGCAACCTGCAATTGCTCGGTATAAATATTATATAATGGAGGAATTGCATAGGAAGCACAAGCATATATTCAAAGAAAAGTCAGCACTGTTTATATCCAAGTTTTGCTGGACCAGTGAAAATGTGTAGATTCAAGTTTCAGTCTACATGGTGTCATATCCCAAAGACTGGAATCTTTGTAATTCCACTCACACTTAATCTTGGCACTGGATTCAGGTAAGTGTTGAGCATCCTGCAGGAGAAGAGCCCACAGTGGCCGCTGGAGAAGAGATTGGATGGGCCCAGAGCCTGTCTGGAGATGGCACTGAAGAGGAGACCCCTATACCTGTCAAAATGAAACCCCAGCTAACCAACATGTCAGGCACCATTAATACAGCGATTTCAGTTGATGTCAAGGAAAAACACTGAACGTAAATGTCATTATTTTAAATTTTCAAACAGTAACATAAATAGGACTTTGGTGGCATTAAAATGCTTCTTTTTTTTTAATTTATACATTTTTGCCTGCTGTATATAAACTTAAGATCAAGTGAACATAGGTAGATAGTGGGAGGCCAAATCAATTTTCAATTGTGCACACTTTATGGTGTTGATTGCGGTTCTTGAAAGGAGTGGTGCACAAGTATTGTGTAATCTACCTTTAATGGATCGCTGTAACTTTTATCCAGCAATTTTTATCAGTTGAATGAAGTAACATTCAGGACCTACCAAGCTTTGCGTTTTCCTCCTGTTTAGGTGAATGAATTTTCTATATGGTAGTGCTCATATGAAAGTACTGTACAATAAGTCTCGTCATAATCTGACAAAAAGGCTAAACTTTTCAAGGTCACTTAGGTCATACTTAATGTTTACCACTAAATCTGTTTGTGTGTTTCTAGTGACAGGTAAACAAAATGAACACACTTTTCTCATATCCCTAAAATGCACACAGCAGAAAGTTCCACCACCTAAGCACAATACCTACAGACCTAAAGGTAAGCGATTTCAGTGTTATTTTCTCCTGTGCAGAGGCATTGCAGTGCCCACTGGATAAAATATGAACCCCCTCCCTGTTTATGATCATTTCTTTGTTTAAATGTTACTGTACCCTTCCTTTGTCTACTTTCATTTCACTTACAGCCTTCCATTATTTTTTTCGTCCACTTGTGCCTGATTTCTGGTCCATCTCATTTTCCTTCTTTCCACTACATTTTCTTCAACTACAAATATCTTACTCTGCAGATTGCAGTAGCCTAGTTACTTCCCTTTTCTCCTTGCATGCTATGTGCATCTGCTTTCCATCTATGTCAGTCCCATTCATTTTCTCCTTTTCCAGTGCCTTTCTCCTATTATGTGTATTCCATTCCTCTTTTATTATTTCTATCATCCTTTTATTCCCCTAACTATTTCCTAGGGCACTGCAAGCAATAAGTATTACTCATACAAGTTCTATTACCAATCACTGCACACAGTATTTTTTGCTCCTACATATTTAGGCTGTGTTGTAGCCGTCATCAGCGAGCCACATTACACAGACATGAACGTACAGTACTGTGATGAATGATAATATGTAGCTTACCTTTTTACACAGTAGCTATATAATACCAGTAAAACTGTTCAAATTAATGCTACATGTAAGGTATTAATACATAGAATGTTAATATATGAAATATAATGGCATGTCCAACAACCTTGCATTGTGAAATAATTTCTATTTTTGGTGGGGTGAAGACTAAGGTTTTGATACCCAATGTCTACTCCATCAGTGAAAGATTGCTAAAACAGTAGGAGCAAACATTACTATGTGAAGTCATTGGTAATGAAACTTGTAGTGAAAGGCAACTGCAAGGAAGATGTACAACATTAAGTAAATAAGCATTACTACTGTGATGCCATACATGTAATTAACGTTCACCATGTACATTAAAGAAATAAATCAACGATACAAGCAGGTGTTATTTTGCAATAATCCGCCTTTGTACATTACATTCTGTTCGTCTTGCCACCTCTTCCTGTGCTGGTCCACTTTTTCATGTTTTTGGTCTTCTGCATTGTAACTTCTTTTTCTCCTTTAAATACAATTTCTGCAACTTTCTTTCTTTTTAGTAGCCTTGTATTTTCTACCTTTAAATATTTATGTTTCATTCTGCTAGTCTACCTCTTGATCCATATATTTCCTCAATTTTCATTATGATACATTATCTTTTGTAAAATATCTCACACTTTTGCTGCATTTCTTTCCCTTCATTTCTGTGTTCCGAATTTATTTCCCTCCTCTGCCATTTTAAATATCTATGAATCCTGTGAGATGTGCCCTTTTTCCCTACACCCACACAAATCTCCATCAGTTACATAACGTACATGTAGTCAATATGTTTTGAGTATAAAAGGAGACTTCAGACATGTAGGTATTTATAATGGAAATACGATTTTGGGCACTAGCGCCATCTGTTATTGACGCTTGGTACTAAGATGTGGCGCCATCTGTTATTTACGCCTGGTACTAAGATGTGGCGCCATCTATGGGGATGGCTTGGAACTATACACACAAAAACTTGCGTCATCTATTGACAAATTTTGGTACTAAGGCTTTCGACTAAATTATTTGCTTCCTTCTTCAGGGATATTTTCGAATCATTCGACTAACTTTTTTGTTTCCTTCATCAGGGATTTTTTAAATTTGATATTTATAAAGAATTTGAAATTTTAACATTTGATTTTTTCCCTGAAGAAGGAAACAAATAATTTAGTCGAACGCAAAATTTTCCTGAGGATGGAACCAAAAATTTTAGTCGAAAGCCTTAGTACCAAAATTGGATAATAGATGGCGCAGGCATTCACTTTTGCCGTCTATAGTTCTAAGCCATTCCTATAGATGGCGCCACATCTTAGTACTAATATACTCCAACAGGTGGCGCCACATCTTGGTACCAATATACTCCAACAGATGGCACCACATTTTAATACTAAAATTCGGCGCTAGGAGGAGCTGCCATCCACTATTTTCTTAGTACCAAGGATGGCCACTACACAGCGCTAAACACCAAACTCTCATCAGTGGTTAAGGAATTAGGTCCAATTGGAACACGATTCATACCACCCACATGTGCTAATGTATTATGTGGGAGCACAAAAATTGAACTCGTTTTTCAATATTTATTCCATACAGTTAACATTAAGTAATTACATACCTTCATCTGAACTATGTAAAATTCAGAGGGGAATGGTATAAGAAGTGATGGGAAGTGTACTGTAGGGGAAACATTCATATTGAAAAAAAACAAGCATGGATAAACAGATTTGACTGGGCAAACAGGAACCATAGGACACTGGGCAAATACTATACACAACAAATCTGTGACAAGACTGTTAAAGGGAGCAATAAAAGAGGGGGATGAAATGGAGAAATAATAGATGTGGTACAGAAATCCAGGAAAAGAACTGTTCACGGACGCACAGCAGGAAAAAAGAAAAAGGTGAATGATAAATGAAAAGTAAAAAACAAAAACCAGTAGTCACAATGTGAAGGTTAGATGGCATAAATGCCAGAAGTGATGACATATTGGAGAAAGGAAAACAATGACACAGAGCAGATGGAGGAAGTAATTAGGAATGTTATAAGGTACAAATAACACAATGAATAAAACTTGCAAAACCATAATAGGCTGCTATGCAACATGAAACTAGGACATAAGAGACTGTGAAGGATGCAGCACAGTGTGTCACAAGCAGTCACAATGTGCAGCTTTCACTATATCTGGGAATGCAGCTTGGTTTATTCTGCTCAAAACTCACACATTCATATTTAGGATTCAAGGCTTCTGGGATGTGATACCCTGTCACTGGTAGAGGGGCTCCCAACATTTTGAAGGATCCTCCTTCCTTTCAGGATCTATCACCCACCAACACAGCATCATATGCCAGAGAAACTGAATCCTCAGCCACACTGCTGCGAGAACCTCAAATTATGCATCATGCTGTGTCACAGGATACTGCACATAATTTATACTCCTGTCATTTTTTAAGAGAACATCATCTACTTTTTTAATGATTAACCCTCTGGTGCCATAGGCCCGTAGTGATGTGCAGAAGAATGGAATTTATATGGCTGCACAGGAGTAGGTATGTTTATGGAATACTTAGCATTTGAAGCACATTTCATGTTACATACACATAAAACACACAGCACCAAATGGCCAACTGATAAAACAAGGTCAAACACAACTATATTCATTGCATAATGTGGTTTGATAATTATATCATTTATTTCTTCAATTCACCAAGTTGCATTAGATACATGCGCTTCTGGGACGTGTTCCGGTAAACACCATGCTAAGTAATTTCCTGTGCAGAGCTCACAAAATGCAACTTCCAGAATTATTAATCAATGAGCTCCTGACTTCTCATTACATTTTGTTGCCAGCTCTGTGAACTGCAAGCTTGTCATTTTGAGGTCTTCCTGATGTCCAGCCTTAAGGTAACTTGGCCCGGACTTTTGCATTGGCAGTGCTGTGCAAAATGATGTAAAAATGGTGACTTTATTGGACAGCATCATGGATACCTTGGTGTTAAGAGGGTGGCTTCAAACATTTTGCTTGTATTAGAATCTGGCCTAGAAAAGGCGACCAGTATAAATCTGGCAGTTAATTTAGTGATGGAGGATGTGGAAACATTATCAAAACTTACTGGTGGAATTACATAACTGAATTACAATCTGGACAATGAAATACTGGCAATAAATTGTGTAAAGGATCACCTTGATTTAGTAAGAAACTACAGCTGATATAGACTTTGGTTTATTAATTGGTTAAAAAACATGATGGCTTTAATAATCTCTTTCCTATGCCCTGACTTGGTGGCTCAAACTGCACTTAGAATAGGTGAAGATAACTGTAGTGTCGGGTGTGAGCCTTTCCTTATCACACTACGCACATATAATCCTTCAACACTCCCAGGGCACTACAATAATGACACATTGCTAGGAACAAACTACATGTTTTAGTCCACGAATGCCATCATCAGGTTCATATAAAAATATAGAAGTGTTTCAAGAGTAAAGACAATAGTATACATTGTTTATGTCAATAAAAATAAAAAAATGTTCTTCCATAATGCCATCAGGTCACAAGTGGAAAACAGGAAGAATAAATGGAAGACTATTCTCACACAGTTCTAAAAAGATTTAAATTTTTAGAAGAGGAAATTGCTTAACATCAGATTATTATTATTACTATTAGAAACTTGACCCAAGTTTACTGTTGCACGCAAAAATTGCCCTTCCGCTAAATGTCCCAACAGCTGCAAATTTGATAGCAGTGATACACATATATTTATTAAGCAAATTAGATCTTTGAAGCTGATTTTGTGCTAACACATTTCGAGTTAAGGTTTTCATTTACCTAACGTGTGGCCGAATTTAAGCCATAAGTCCAATTTCTGTTGATTTTATGTTGTGCTAGTTTTGTAATTGAGGATTATATATTATTATATCTACATTTAAAGATAAGTTTTGAATGCAATTAACAATTGTAAATGAATCATGTGAAGGTGAGATCTTACAGTAATGACAATGTATGTAATAATAACCTATTTTACTCCATATTTTTATACAAAACCTGAACATGTAGCTCGTTCGTTATACAGATAAGATTTATTCCAACTTACTGCACTGATATATATCAATATAAACAAATATGAAAGTTATTCCAACATGTGTAACCATCCCTTCACCAGTTCTTTGTGCCTATTTCACTATATTTTATTGTATCACTTGAGCTAGAATGTTACAAAATAGGATCAGTGAGAACTTGAGATGCTGTCAGAGAATATCTGGGTCGCAGTCTTGGAGAAATTTAGCCACACTAATAGTTATCTCCCTCTCTCTCACACACACACAGAAAGAAACGTCACTCATTTATTTGCAATACAATAGTAGGTTTAAGGTACGTATATCAAATTTCATGTTGTATGTAGTGTGCATTTTATCGTGAGTTTACGTCAAAACCAACAAATGCACTAGATTATTAGCATCTTCATACTTCTTAATAAAATTGTGCATTTGTTGGTTTTGACTTAAACTCGCATACATCAAGTTACATAAATGCCACTCGTGCAGCTGCACAACACCTCACTGCACAAACAACTGAGGCAATAACTGCATGTATATGTATACTGAATATGATGTGTGGTTTGTCATTTGCAGTATTTCTTCTAAAACATTACACACCGTTATTACCACTGAACTGTCTCTGGCACAGAACAAACAGACTGACTGACGTGCATCTTGCTGCTAGAAGACATTCCTTCTTACAACATGCAATGTGAAACATCTACTTCCAACGCCAATAAGCCAAATAAACTCGCGTCTTTCTGCCAAAATAATCTCGCCTGCCAAAGCTTCTGAAGTTTCCCCTCTATTATCACTAAATTGGCTCTTCTCTTTCCAGTCTCAAGACAGTAGAATTCCCTGGATATCTGCATAAATACGATTGGATTAACCACGAACACGTAGTTCTCTGTCTTCTGTAACACTCCAAGTACTTAAGTGTAGATGCCACCGCTCACCCTACTACCTGAATACCCTAGCCTAGCCTCAAACCCAGGACATGTTACGAGTTTCGGCTGATACACAAAGCCATTATCTGGGAATACAGACAAAGGTCATATTTTGCTCAGAATATATAGCAATACCCAACGTAAAGGTAAAATGTACATTCCAGAGTGAATTACACCACCTTAATTGCATCCACTTTCCAAATCAGCAGAAAGTCTGAAAGTTGGAGTGAGAATAGATACTACAAACAGAGTAAAAGTTTCTTAGAATATAAAGCCAGTGAATATGAAAGTAATATGGGACTTACTCTGTGTACAGTGCAGTCGTGTACATCGGGCAAACACTGTACTGGCCTATGATGTAAACACAATATCCTACTATCATTACATTCTCTGTGTTAATGTGATGCATGTTTCAACTCTATGTCATGCACAGCTTCATACATGGGCTTACCCAGTGCAATAAGTTAGAATAAATCTTCTGTATATTGCCAATTGCACAGTATGTACCTGTTTTTACATAATACTGTTAAGCAATAAATACAGTTGTGTTTGACAGTAATTTCATCCAGACTGTCCTACAAGATCGTGACTAGCTGCTATGAGAACTGTTTTGATTTACACTGTAAGACCGACAGGCAGCGGACTGCAGTCTGTTTCCTGCAGATGGGGTTGCTGCTATCATGGTGGGATTTCCAACAATCTTGCACAAACCCTTGTTGGGTTCATGAGGGGGGGGGGGGTGAGGGGCAAACTTACTGACCAAGGAACCCCTCCAGATATGGTGATTAAAAAAATTACCTCACTGGGAATTGAACCTGACTACAGACACCATGGGTAACCTCGCTACCAACTGTACTATCATGAAACATTCAACTGAACTTCTGTTTACATGACATGCAAAGGAACAATGCAGTGCCAACAGCTAATATTTGGTCTGGAAGTTACAGCAGCGACCAGTGCCACACTGCAAACCTGAATCAAACTGGAGGGTGTCAACTAACCAGCACTCCAGTTGGAGCTGTCAGTTGCTTCACAGCACTGTGTGTGTGGGGGACAAACACACAGACATGATAAAACCACAAGACAAGAGAAGCAACATAACAAGCTGTGTCCACTACAAACACAATGCTGGGTGCCCACTTGTGTATATCACATACCATACAATGTGCACTAGACGGAAGTTGGCCGATATGGTGACAACAGTACACAGGAGCTCTGTGCAGGCAGGCTGTTCCATTCTGAATACAAACTGTAGGGACTATATGCTCTGACAAGAGAGTAGTTATGCGGTCAGCTTCATGCTCTGGCCACTTTACCCAACGAACACAGACCCACTCTATTTATAGAGTAATCTGGATGGGACACAAGACCAGTCCAGATGTGGCAGAAAGACGTCTGACCTGCCAGGGATCAAACCCCAGCTACCTAGCCGGCAGCCAATCACTTTCCTTGCTAAACCATTCCGTAACCGGTTCGTATGCACAAAAACTATATTGACCCTACAACTTTTAGTGTGGACCGCTAGTATCAAATTTTACCAAGTATTACTATGCAGTAGTTTCAGGATAAGAAGTGTGGAAGAGCAAACATCACCTCTCCACTGGGTTTATTTTAAACAATTTGGGCAAATACCACATGAAGATTAGGATATGGTAACAGGATGTTCATTACTAAAGTCCCTGCAGCAGTACAGTTGTACCCCACTGTCAGACTGCTGTGGTCAGTTTCTGCTTCTTGATCTAAACTGTGGTGATCATTAGACCTCACATATGAGGTACAGCTGATCGCATCAAATAGGACAGCCTGATGGTAATGATGTGTTACGTACCTTTAGTAGAGCCTCCCTCACAGCTGTGTACAGTTGACCGGAACGCAACTGCCACATATGCTCACTCCTTGGTCACAAGTCAGTGACACTGGTGTATAACATGGGACTTACCTTTTGGGGCAGGGAGAGAGGGCTAAAAGATGCACAAAGCATGTTTTTAGCCGAAATAAGTTGTGCCTAACCAATTATACACATATTCTTATGCAAAACCAACTAATTTGTGTCAGATGTGAACTGTGTAACAAAACCAAAATGAAACAGATCAGATTCAGACAGCCAAAACTGAGTTCATGCACTTATAACCGCCACATGAGGGTTGATTGCTTTTCTTAGCTATCAAACTTTATATCTGGCAGAAAGGGATAAATTTATTTAGAATTAGTAATTTAGTTTAGTGTGGAAAGGGAATTGTAATGCATCTGAATAGTAGATTACGGGGGACAGTACAGAAGGCAGAAAATGGGGGACAGAGACAACACAGGCAGGCGGTTTAGGTTGGATATAATAAGCTAGCCATGTTCACTGTTTGTCACTGTCAAAAATTAATGGGTTTTAGAACTTTCTGCAGCAGTCAAAATTCTAGACTTTGACAGTTTTGGACCTCTTAAATCTCATGTCGGTGGATACCCTTGCACATTAAAACAGCCAGTAGAGATGCTTATACGAGTTAATAACAATAACAACAGGGAATTCAAAATTGCATTCTTTCAGACCTATTAGGAAAATAGCGGAGTTAGAGGACAGCCAATTGGGCAATGTATGAAAATTTAAGAAGGGGGTAAATTTTGGACAGAAATCCGCTGTTGTAGAACTGAACTGAAATAACAAGTAAGTTCACAACGTTTGCACATTGTGAACGTACCCGCATGTCGCTCGACTATGATTTAACTGGAAATCATACCTGATACAGGATGTAAGCCTCGGTACAACCACTAAAGTGATCAGTGACATGGTCATAGTAATCTGAATAAAGCGACAGACTACATCAATGCCTCTTCCATACTAAATCAAAATACAGTGTAAACAATGAACAGCGTGCAATATAATAAACTGCAGAAAACAGATCTAAATCATTTTGGAATCAAATAATAGAGTTGGACTCACTATTACTTTAGTAACTTCATGACATAAGACCACTCAGATTCCCTGCAAAATAAGAGACATGTTCAACTGCTGCGAGGACCTACAATTAGCGGACAGTTACACACTCAAGCAAGCAAATACAAAAGAAACCTATGTCATCAGAATCTGATATTATCTTCGAACAGTAATGTAACAGCTCCTGATTGCTGGTTGTCATCAGCATCATCAGTCTGCAGTTTAAATTTGCTACTTTTCTTATTCAACTGCTTGTTTCATGTAATGTGAATATTTCATATCCTGAGCCTGTTACATGGTTGTACAGCATCTTCCTCTTCTCTTTTGATGTACTTTGCAATTCTAATGCAATGCAGTCAACATAAAATGGGCAATCAACTCAAATAAATAAACTTCTACTACGATACTAACACTATTCAGTTTACCAACAAATGCACAAACATAAACTACTTTTATAGTTTCATTAGTATCGTTGTATTCCGCTACACGTGTTTCGGTCCGTAGACCATCTTCAGGTATAAAAGTAGTTTATGTTTGTGCATTTGTTGGTAAACTGAATAGTGAGTGAAAAATGCATGGTGAAAGCAATATAAAAAAAATGATACTAACAGTTTCTTGATTTAAAAGGAACCCTCATGACCATAAAACGGAATTGCCACAGAAGGGTGTGGGAACAAGATAATTAACAGACCAGGAAAGGCTGGGCAAACAGGAGGAAAGGGCTAGGAACCCCTGCTGCAGACGACGTGCACGTGTGGGCCTTCCATGATGCTCCTCGATGTGCCCGAGTCGCGTAACATCCACTTTGTACTGCGTTTCTTCACTGACTTCTCCAGGACTGCAACAAAAAGTAACAGTTCGTAAGTACAAAATCATTCTAATGAACATACCTAATAATGTGAAATACTGAACCGCTTTGCTTAACAATTGTATCATCTTGAATTGCTGAAACGTGCTTTCGGATGCTTTCTGGAGTGTCCACACAGCATTCTTGCACACTTAATACTACAACTTCACAGTGCAGCAGACTTGGCCAAAGCAGCAAATGCCTAGTAGTATGCGTGAGTGATTGAGTGTGTGTGGGCGCGCACAAAACACAAGGATTTCAACTTGACTGAAAAGCTTCAAGTCACAAAAATTTGTGACAATATGAATGCTAGCCGAGTCAGATTGGTGGCTGCCCCGGTTCATCTCCAACAATGTTTATGACATTAAGGTGATTCATCCCACTGTGCTGTATGCAACAAGGCAGTAAAACCAACTGACATATGCATCAAACACAACTTGTATTTTAGTGGAATACGGTAAAGATAAAGTTCACCCTAGTACAGGCCACAAGGACCAGAGGCGGAGTAGAGGTATAGCTCTACTCTTTCTTTAACCTTGGCACTAGATGGGGTGGGTGGTCAACGCCATGCCCTTGCCGCTTTACCCCAGGAATGACCCGGTACCATTGAATGATAGGCTGGGTGGCCCCAGGGCCGGTCTGTATGGGTTCAGAATATCTCGCCCCCACCAGGATTTGCTTTCTGGACCGTCCAGTCCATAGCGAGTCGCTATACTGACTACGCCACCCTGGCCCACATTTTAGTGGTATAATCACTATTTCAATCCTTACAGAATAAACACAAAACTATTTCCATGTTCTTTTTATTATCCTGCAACATGTTTCAGCCGTCTATGCCGCCATCATCAGGTCGAAACTCACAAAATCATAAAAGAAAAGTATACGTTGAGGTGGAGGCCTCCAATTTACAGTTAAAAATTAAACTTATAGAATTATGAAGACATAATCACATATTATTCCCTACAAGGAATAATAAAGTTTTATGCACATGTTCTCGTACTTAAAATCGCCCAAGTATAGCCATTAAAATATTTATGGAAGAGATCTCTATATTTTTTATGGAAAAAATAGTAGTGGATAAAAAAAAATTAGTGGTTTAAACCCACTGGTGATACAGTTCCTACTGCATTTCTTAACAAAACATTCCTACAGACATGTAACATTACTAAGTTTCCATGTTCTTCCCAGGCACTCCTACTTATGCAGTCTGTTTCTAAATAGCATCCCCTAAACCACAAATTTCTCCCTAGCCAACTGCATATCCGTGCTGTCTATCTGAAATCAGAAATGATTTCTTCAACACGGCTGATCAAAAAACCCTGGGACACTGGACTATGGTAAAAAAGAGAAAGTGAATGAACGTGTAAGATTCAATTATTGACAGGGAAGGCATTTTCTCCACCACATCAAAAGTACAGCTTGGGCCCACCCACCCTTCTATCCTATGGGTACTGGGTGGGTTGGGGCATTTGCTGGATTGTGAAACTGACCACATTTCATGCATACAGCATTATCCTCCCTCTCCCTACATGCATTCACAGCACTGCATATTAACAGCTTTACCTTCACACAAAATGAAACACCACAGTTTATTAATTTTTTATGACATGACCTTAACTGAAGTCCAAGAACAATTTTAATTTTTATAATTTATACAAGGATATACAAAGTGACCCACTACTTTTCTACATGAGTGTCAGAAGCACTGAGAATTCAAAATCGCTGGAAGTGTATGTGCAACAATCAGGCCATCAGTATATAATGAATTTTAAATGAATTTCTTCCAGGACGCAATGTGCCAAAGCGTCTGCCTGCTAAAGAAAGAGCTAACAGACAACATAACACTCTGGTAAAGTTTCCCACCATGTCAAAGGAAGGCACCATAACGCATACAAAGTGACAATGTCCATCTATTTCACATTTATCTAATGACACCGCACTTACAGTCACATTCCAACATGGAATACTACACCAACATTTGCCTGGAGGCACCACTGAAAACCACAAACAACCTCAATCACAACAGCTAGTCTCCTTGACCCTCCATACATGCAGTGCTACCATCTAGACTGCCACGTTCAGTTACACATGACACACAGGTCAAGTTCCATACACACGCCCTTAAATTACCCACATGACGCAAGTATCACATGCCTGTCACTCTAATCCTTACAGAATACACCACGGTACACATTAGACAGGAGGCTGGGCTTGCCCAGGAGCCATTCTGGATACCGCAGCAAACAGGAACCATATTCATATCACTGAAGCCTACAACCAGTCAACTTACTAGACAGCCATCGTTAAGAACTATGGAAATACAACTCACCAAGAGTTCACACATCAAATCAATTGGTCCATCTTCTCCCATTGGTGGCAGAAGCTCATTCACATGAAGCCCATCTCAGGAACTGCAAGAACAATATTCTCATTAGCTTCACTACCAATATACAAGGACTTTCTGACCTAACTGAATTCTGTGTACAGTATGTCATACATGCGTCAGGCCACATGCACCAGGGTGTAACTAAACGCTTCTCTGGTTAATTTCTGTAGTACTACAGATGTGCACTGTTCAACAGTGAAACTGCATTCACAACAGTATCAGTGAGACATAAATGCACCCATCACTGCATTTTTAAACAAAATGTGCCACATGAAAATGCTGGAGACCTACGTAAACTTGGTAAAGACTTATCCGAGCAAGACCACGTTGTTAGGGTGGGAAGGCCACAAAATAGCCTGGTTAGAAATTACTATTATTCAATAGAAAAGGATCTCAACTGCATTGCAGAGAGGACAACAAACACAAATGTGGGATTTGTGAACCTCGCCAAGGGTCACGAGCAGTGGACGAACAGGAAGGTTAGAAGTGCGAATCTGTGACTTGACTGTGCCTTGATGGGGTATAGTGTGTGTCGCACTGGTGGCACTGACATGACCTCTACTCTGAGGGAAGAGCATACAACACATGGCTGACACCTAACTTGTCCAGGCAAGGCGAGGCTTTAGCATGTTGCTGTGGAAGAATAAGTGGCAGTCATGTGCCAAGTATGAGCAGTATGCATGTTATTATCCATGCTAAAGCGTCTCCTAGTTTAGCTTCAAATTACAAGAACTAAAGGTACTTAGAACAGGGCCCACACATTTTCCAGAAATCTCGTAGTCACCTCAAAATTCTAGGCACCTGAAGGGTGACATGAAGCATAAACTATACTGAGGATCCAGAAATATTAGGTGCCACCACATGAAGCTTAGTTGGATGGGCAACCTGGCATCTGGGATTTATACACCTGTGGCTTAAGGCATAGTGAAAGCCTTGATTGCACATATGACAAAAATGCTCCACCTCACATTACCTGGCAAGTATTTCTGACAACAAAAGCTACGAAGGGGAAAGGTGTGTATTTCTGTTAGAAAATATCTATATTTCAGCAAAACCGATACTCCATACCACTCCGGAAATTTGTGCAATTCAATGTGAAACTAATGCGTCTAACTTAATCACACTGAGCTTGTACAGAGCTCCTTCAGAGTCTGATCAGTTTATAAAGAGTTCAGACAGTACTCTGCAATATCTGTGTAATGCACAGACTGTGTCTACAATATGTGGTGACACAAACACAGACTGTGTGAATGGAAACTGCTGAAACTAACTACTAACCTTATCAATAACATGTACTTTGCCACATACTGTTAGTCTTGCAACAAAAACACAAAATGACTCGACTACTGCAAGTGACAATATTTTTGTGGAATATAATTTTATAAGACCCAATTAATCTTTCCCATCGCCCGCAGTAAAATGGCCTACCAGGCCATGATGGCCAGTTTCTTATACGTACTTAACAGTGTTTAGGTGTCAACAGAGAACCTGAATAATACACAATCGAACAGTCATGAATTTCCAAGAATCTACTAGAAGCATATAGAAGCAATCCGTCAGTCACAACAAAAACATTTTTATCATTACCAGAGATTTAGCGTACTTTACGACAATCACCACCCTCTCCTAATACCCATCAATCCTCCAGTTCCTATATAATACAAACAAAAATCTTCATCTACACACATCTTGCAACAAAACCACTTTCGTATCTTCAAAACTAGACCACAATAAAATCACTAATATGAATTTCCAAGGATTATACAAAAATCAATTCACCATATAAGAAGCTTATAACCTACATATTACATATCTGAAAAGATATTCTACAATAATAATTCCTCCATCCAGTTCATACTCAAGATAAGAAAACTTTAAACCCACAAATCTACCCTACAAAACCTTCACAAGGTAGTATCATACACCATAACTGGCGACAATAGAACTCCAAACAGCTGCAATACCTCCTACTTAAAGATTTATTTCTATAACATAACCTTATACAGTACTACTATTTCATGTAAAAATGATATCTCATTTCTTTTTATAGTACTTTATACCGATAATCTCCTTCCAAGTATTTCATACACGGTGTGTATTACCTGAAGATGGCCAAGTTGGCCGGAACATGTTGTAAAGTACACTAAATCTCTGATAACAATAACAAAAGTTCTTGCTGTGCCTGACGGATTTCTTCTATATACTTCATGTATCATCACAACAGGATGTTTAGAAAATAAAGGCTATTCTAGAAAATTAAACATGGGAATCAGTTTATAAAGACAGTTGCAACATGTTTAATTCATTTCTGTGTACATTTCTAAATATTTTTAAGCCAGTTACATTAGAGTTTTGGTTGTGCCACTTTAATAAAGGTAGGTTAGGTCAGGGGGTTTTTTAATCCATCATTATCGCTTCTTGTCAGCTATGGTTGTGCCAATTTAATAAAGGTAGCTTAGGTTATGGGCTGTGTTATTTGTTGTCTCAGTTTTTTGGGTTTCCAGTTGCGCCACTTTACTATATGTAGGGTGGATGAGGGTTTCCATTATCAATCTCAGTTTCTTTGGATTTTATTTGTGCCAATTTCATATTGGTGAGTTATGTTAGCGGTTCTGTTATTCGTCATGGTCTCACTTTTTTGTTCCTGGATTGGGTCTATCATCATGACGTTTGTAGGGTGGTAAACGTGTGAGCCTCAATAGCAGAGTTGTTCCAATTTTGGATCTATGGAATACATAATTCACACCTGTATGCACATATTACATGTACCTTACGTTGGCGATTCCAGGAGACCACTTTCCAATTACATGATTACTAGAACTGTTTATTAGCTGTTCAAAAATAGGATAAAGAATTGAGTAACAAAAATTTAAAGTAAAACATGTAAGATATATTATCACCTCACCTAGGCCAAATAACCAAAGGCAAAAACTAACCTACCTCCAGTAAGCAACCGGAGACAGTGCAGAAACCTGTCTACATGTGTCAATGTGGTGATATTGGGCCCATCAACCTCATTACCCAGTGAAAATACTTCACACACTATAAACTACGCTATACCATCTCGTGATGCTCTCACGAATACTACTAAAAAATAAAGGAAACGCGAACTTCAAATCAACTATAAACAGGACGATTTGGCCTAATCGGAGAAAGCAGGGTCACGTATATATTTTTCCTTCATAACATGCACGCTTCATTTTCCTTGTACTGGCTTCACTACAGAACACAGAGACTACGTAATAACCATACCCTTCACTCCTAAAAATTAGGTAACAAACGTCTCTTCACTCTTACCTTCACATTTTTCATTGTCCACTTCTTCACAATGCATTAACATCATTTGAAACAATAGATCACATTTCAATATTTAATATTTTCATTTAAGCGCAGCATACAATTTTTCCACAACCAGACAAAATGGCGACACCGGCTACAACAGCCAACGTGGCACACAGCGTTCACTTTCTGCCGCCAGAGGTCAGTATGGCAGGGATTATTAATCAGCCCCAACCTTCTTACCCATGCAAAACACTGCTTCATAACACAATTGTAACGTAAAATAACACCCAGGACGGTTCGTGTCGTACGTAGTTACTATACTGAATGCGTCACCCGCTTTCAATTAAAACCTCGGCATTTTGCAACACACTGGCGCACCCAGCCACCCCCCCCCCCCCTCCAAAAAGCGAATTTAAAAACCAGATTTTGTAGACACGATGTCAAGGTTTTTACGTCATTTACGCTTCAGTCTAAATTAGCCACCGAAATCGGCTGATGACTAGTACATTGGAATATTGAAAAATATATGAAAAATGTACGAATATATAGATATTTTTTTCTTTTTCAGTTTTAAATTTCCCTGTAACCTAACTTGATGTCGGCTTAGAGATTTTTAACATGATTTTCATAACGTAGTTTTTAAAATAACACATGAATTATATATAGCCTCATGGTCAGCCCCCACCCCCAAAGAAAAATTCTGGGTGCACCTATGTTGCAACAAAATGTATTCACAAACAGTGAAAATGACCCTTGACAGCTTTAACCGACTGGGATTTACAATAGAGATCCTTTTCCGTGTTTAAATACCATTTACATAAATTTCAACCTCCAAACTGTTAACCAAATTATGTTGTAACATAAAATTCACATAAGGACTATGCTATTAACACACCCTTTTTTGGAAGGGTGTTTCATGGTCATGGTAACGCAATTTAATGGTGATGGTGGCTTCATGTGCCAAAGGCCTTAAGGTCTCTGTCTCTTCTTCAGCAAATTTCCCTATCAGAACTAAACTTGAACCTACATAATTCTTGAGGCCAGTGCAGCTCAGTCAGCACAATGTGTATGCTTTTGGTTGAACTGCCGGAGGCACATATTTTTCTTTTTCCTACCATGTCCAAAAACTGACACTGGGTCACACCAAGCTCCTGTCCAATGGGAATCACAAACACTTTCTGCAAGGGTAAAGCAATCAGGTGTGAAGTTAACCATTCATCTCAATCTACTGCCAAGGTTAAAGCTGTGCAGACCTGTTAACTTAATTCCCACGTATATCTTTATGACACTGTGCTTAATTAAGCACAAAGACAGATTTACCTGTAACTACCTACACTCACAATACACATCTGATAGGGATGTTCTCATAGCAATGAATTTGAAGATTAAGGTCTTCTGGGATTTAACCTGCTGCCTCCACTTTTGCCCTCGAAATGGAGGCAGCAGGTTGCTCTGAAATGTTGATACCCATCCACCAAACTGCATGGCATCACACACCAGAAGACTTGCGTAAAGAGTTCATAAACCTACTGACACTGATTTGTCACCATGTCCAAAATTTGACTGCCTTGAAGACAGAGTTATGTAATGCTTACAGCCTTAAATACAAGGCACAACAAATGGCGGCTCAGTTCACCAGTCAGTCAAAAGTTCTGCTCACTATGACATCTCTCTGCATGACAAGTCACACTTAACCACGCCAGTACAATTGATCTATAGCATCCTACTTACTGTCACATGACACACAGAGTGGCACATGCAATGTTAACACATTGGTGACAATGAATTAAGCCAGAGTTGGGGTAAAGAACAGTGGGGTGGTAATATCTGGCTCAAGAGGACTGAGGAAATGTCATGAGTCCTTGTGTTTGAGAAAACCTGAAGCTACTAGTCTTAATCTGCAACTTTTAATCATGAACGTGTCAAAGGTTTTTTTGAAAATTTAAAGAACATCAGGCAACAAGCTGACACAATTCCTTTCATGCACAGAACACTCACCAGGTTTTCCTTCAGAGCAGGAAATGTTTGTTCAGCCCTCTGTAGTAGTATTTTTAGCGTTCTTGTAAGAGACTGCAGAACCTCACATAACTTTAAAACTTCCTTATCACACATTATGGTTTGTTGGTCGGGTAAGAAAATGGCTCACAAGGATGCTGATATAACTTAACAACTCTGAAATATATGCCCAAATGGAAACATGATTACAAGTTGTATTCAAACATATTTTTATGGAGAAATGTATCTAAACATTTCTAAGAAGCACGTGGCAGTTTACAGTCCATTTGAATATAAGTACTGCAGCTTCTGTTACTTTGACCTTGACCATCAGTCTCTTGGTGCTTTAGTAATAAAAATATGATCAGCAGGCCTAAGAAACAAATAAATAACATGCTCTATTAAATGTGTAATAAATCATGAATAGACTGTTCAAAAGTTTAAAGTACAACTGGAATTAGCAGGAAATTGGAAGCAATAAAACAACAGCATAACTGATGATTTCACGTTAACGTTTATTAAAAGGCAAAATAAAATGTCACGTATAGATTTAATATTACCAAAACTTAGCAGGACTTGTTATGTAATTAGATCCATGTATTTTCTCAATGATATATCCACACTTAAAGTGATATATTATGCTTATTTTCATATTTTGGGGAAACTCACCATTGAATAGGAAAGTTTTTCAACTACAAAAGAAAGTTATATGAACTATGACAGGATCTACATTTAGGGCATCACGTAAACCCTTATTCAAAACATTAGGAATTTTAACTATGCCATCTCAGTACATACTAACTTTAATGACCTTTCTGGCAAATAACTTAGAATATTTTACCTTTCAATCTTCAATTCATGAAATAAATACAAGAGGAAGGGTGCAGATGCAAAAACCAATAGCTAATCTTACATCTTATCTGAGAGGTGTATAACATTATGCCAGTATAAAGACATTTAATGCATTACCTGTACACACTGCAAACCAAGTAACAAATAGGAAGTATTTTATAAATAAACTAAAAGCATTTTTACTTGATAAATCCCTCTATACAAATGAAGAATACTTCACTTATATGCATGGGATGAGGGCTGGTGATGTTATCCAAGAATTATAAGCTTTATTGTATAATCATTATGTCTTTTATTTGTCTGTTTTGGTTGTTGCAACTGGGCTGCGCATGCTGGGCTGGGCTGTGTATGCAATAACTGTATATCAGTTTACTACTGACCATCGAATGATAAGAAATGTGGTAGATTATTAAGAGTTTTATGGATTAATTTAAATTATATTTTAATGATGAAATCTTAACCTGTTTGTCTTTTGTGTCCATATGAAATATTGCTTTACGATGAGTGTATGATATTTATATTATTTTATCATATAGTGTGTTGCATTTTGTTATTTTGTATTACACCAAATTTGTATGTATGTTTGTATTCCAATGTCATTTTTATGTTATGTGTGATATTGTGTGTGTCCAATATGACACGATTGCTGTGCAATCGGATATTATTATAATGACATGTTTCAAATCCTGAGCGGTTGAGCTACATGAGGGATCTATGAAATGTATGTAATGTAAATGTAAATGATATGAAGACTGTCCACGTTACAATATACAGCATCATTTCTTATTATCTGAATGCCACTGCTGTGAAAATAGTTGGGCTAACAACACCGAACATTAGTTGCACTCTTTTGGCATTTAAAGAAAATACACACATTCACTACAAAATAGTAATATAATTGTCAGGTTTCATAATCTCAGATGTTACCGATCTCCTGTGATAGGTCCCAGAGAAGAGAACTAATTATGATGCACACATATAAAATTCGGAAATGAAGAAAATAACTTTGAATACCGCTGTGAAGGAATATTTCTCTGAGAACAAAACCTTCCAGTCAATTATCACGATTGCGATCATGCATTTCTGCTCAATTACCGAACACCAAAATACGAAGCAAGAATCAAAATTAGGAAGCAAGAATTCAAAGACCTCCAAACTTGTGCTCAATTACCGAACACCAAGTACGCAGCAAGAATCAGCTGTCTAGGTAGGAAATTAGAATTCAAAGCCCTCCAAACTAGTGCTCACTTAATATCACATACTTTTTCCACCAGTTGTGTACACTGTGTTTCATATTTTGCCTCTCAAACAAACTGAGGAAATAAGATCTGAAATACTTACAGGTTACAGACATTATAAGTAAAAATACACATTTTAAGGTCAGGAATACAAATAAGGAATTTCAAAGTTATACTAAAATAACATCACAAGGATAATCACACGCACTCAAAACTACTTACAGTGTTGAACGTTCTGGATGGATAAATGCCTTTACAGTAGAAACAACTGTCTCCATTATATATAACTGTCACCACATGAAATAAATGAAATACAGACTATGATTACCTAAAAAAAACTTAAATTCTGATGGTGATATTTGCTTCACAGTACTCACAATACACTACAGTTGCAGCACTGCCCAGTGTTATAGAACAGCCAACATACAAAACAGTAGCACAAAGTGTACTACAAAACACAAGTTCAAGAAGTAGAGTGCACATGTACACAGAACAGCATATATGATACTCTACACATTATGAAGACTGTTCAGTGAGGTTCCGTACGTCACAAAGTTAAATGACAACATAAAATAAAACTGAATTATGTCACTAAAGTATCTTTATTTTTTAACATAATTCCAGAGTACACTAATGCATTTGTCTCATCTTGGCACAGTTCTTATATTCACTGCTCACGAAGGTCCAACCTTTTTCCTTACCAACAGCATTTCTCCAATGTTCCAAGTGCTGCAATGAAAAACTTTAGTACAGTCAGGATAGTAAGTGACAACACTAATGCTGTTGAAGAGGCTGTCAAATTCCTTGACAGACACAGCTGTTGACACATATCTGCTTTCGAATTTACCTGCAATTAATGCCAGAATGATATACATTCCCTTCATAATCGAGTATTCCATAAAAGAAAACAAAACAAACCACTGAAACACGTAACACCATTGCAGATAACATTATGTGCAATTCAACTTTAAAGTGCAGCTGTCCTTACCTAATGTGACCAAAATAACTGCTCACAACATGTGCAGCCAAACTCACTTTCATCATACTGTCAACCAAGGCTCAGGCGTCTGTGTTTCACAGTGCATAGCATGTGATAAAGCACATTCTGTTTGTCAATTTCATACAGCTTCAATATGTCCTCCCACCTAGCAGTACCAGTACGTCACTCGCCATTTATAGTAATCCCACACCCAAGATTCAGTGCATTGCAGGGCATGGCCAGTCCCTCTGACCTGTGTCAAAATGACAGCAGTATGTCTCATTGGTTATTGGTGTTCATGCTATGACAAAATGTCTCATTGTTCATAAAACATTCTGTTGTGAAATTAAAATACATCACATAATAGTAACTTGTATCAGCTGTGTATGCATTCATTTTCACATTATGTATTTTGAAGTTGGGCATAAGTTCCAAATTCACTCCATGGTTTATCAACTCTCTCATGCTGAAGTCGGAAGAAATTATCAACAGCTGACCAATATATGTAACAAACCCTGTATGGTTAATGTCCTATGTTACATTCTCAATGCAAGGTGAAGTCCATTAGTGACACAGATTATTCACAGTGAGCAGGGTTTGTTACAATATATTGGTCAGCTGTTGATAATTTCTTCCGACCTCAACATGAGAGAGTTGATAAACCCATGGAGTGAATTTGGAACTTATGCCCAACTTCAAAATACATAATTTGAAAATGAATGCATACACAGCTGATACAAGTTACTATTATGTGATGTATTTTAATTTCACAACAGAATGTTTTATGAACAATGAGACATTTTGTCATAGCATGAACACCAATAACCAATGAGACATACTGCATTTACCACTGAAAATTCTTACGAAACATGAAGAATTTCAAATCGTCATTCCTGCTGTTTTTTTAACACTCTTTGGCACACCAGACCATAATTCTAATGATGATCTTATAAAACAAAATAGTAATCATACACTTTAGTCAACGAAATGATCACTACTGACCAATACTTATTACTGATATTATCTTCACACATTTGCTGTGTCAATCACATTAATCATACATCATATTTCATCAATACCAAAACATTATTATTATTAAATACAATCTTCAGACATTTGCAATGTCGATAACATCCTCTTACATTGTGTCAACAATACACTGCAACTGCCTTAAAAATTCAAAATGTAAAAATTCCTGCATCAACATCTGAAACTTGCTCAACACAAAATATGTTAACTTTGAAATACCATATGCAGCTCTCACATTATACAACTTGCAAGCAAAACTACCTTTTTCTGCCACCTGTGTGATACCAAACACAGCCACTGAGCCACGCCGGCTACAGTAACGCATGACCATGCCGTTTGTGCCAACCACAAGACCTTGTTTCCAGGGCTCCATTAAACTATGTACCGGGGTGGTCATGGCCTTTGACCCTTGCAGAGGAAGGCACTACCAGGAAGCATTCATCCAACGACACAGCATCATATCCCTGGAGACCTGAATCCTTAGAAACAAAGCGTGACAACTTCAAATCTCACAGAAATGGTCGAGTTTTTGTGCTTCTTCTCAGAATTACCAACTGTAGCTATATGCAGCTAAATGTAGCTGAATTTTAAGCCACATAGCTGGCAGGAGAATGACTGTAGCTGATTAATAGTAAATATTAGTGTACGCAGTATCTTTATACTAATTTGTAGGTGTAGCTCAGTTTCAGCCTACATAGCTGGATCTTGGACCATGTGTAGCAAAACTACTAAACCGCTAAAAATCCTAATGTTTTATATTTTTCTTTTTTGGTGTATGTAACAATCAGGGGTAAACATACATGCACTTTGTCTGTAATTAAGTAAATATAGTACCCTCATTTACTGATCTTAGTTTTGTATGTTTCCATACACACGCAGTTGTCACTCTTAGGAAGACTCCAGGTTTACACATCATGTCCTTTTAGTTCACTTGGCTTTTACTTTTGGGGGGGGGGGGGGAGGCCCATAAAAAGAAAGAGAATCTGTTAACTTGCACCCATTTGCAGAATCAAATCCTAGTGCCACTGCCAGGATTAGTCTCTGAACAACAGTTACCTTATACAGTTCCAATTTCAGGAGTTTTGTTGCTGCATGCACAGATCCCAGTAACATGCCAGATTTTGCAGCTAAACACGTGTCAAAAATTTCCTTGGATTTCCTTCTAAGAAAAAGACGAAATTCCATACAATGTTTCTTCCATCAATACAGTCGGTTTCTGCTCTTCTTTATGTCCAAGACTGATCCCATACTACGAAATATTTTCACTAATCTATCATCAACTTGTTAGGTTCATCAACACCAGCAAATGTTTGGTAATATCTAAGGTAGCATTAAATGTACGATAAATTTTTAGCAGATGATTTGATCAAGAAAGAGAGCTGTTCTGAACTGTACATCATAATCTCAACGCCAGTCCACTATAAGCAAAAAAAAAAAAACAACTGATTGTGTGTGACATGCCAGAAGACAGCATGAAATTCATGCTTGGACTGAACTAGTCTTGCCCCACTCATTTTTACAATCATGTTCAAAGTGTCATAATTTAAACACCCTGCATATTCGGTGGTATGGCGCACAAAATAGCAATCTCAAAGCTCATCAATCTTGACTTAAATCAGCCAAGAACTGGTCCACAATGACACTATTGTACCATGCTGATGCTGTTCTTTTTTCTGAGTATCAGCACTGTGTGCGTACATGCTGCTGAAAGTAGGCTGTGTTGCCATCACGTCAATAGCAACGCAGAACAATTCCACGTAATGCCAAAATTCAAAAACACATACAATAAATTTTAATTGACATTAAAGCCTAGAAAGTCTTGACTATGTTGCTTATTGTAAAGAAATTATGGCCTAGTGATAGTCTGTTCAGATAAGGAACAGCTTATACAACTTTGGTAATTTTTATGTACATAAAGTCTACAAAGTATTTATATGGACAATAAAATATGCTGATTGTTGGATACAAGTATAAGACACAAAGACAAGCAATGGCAGCTTGTAACAGTACATCAGCAATGTGCTGAAGATGAAATTTCTTAATGATTTATTTCTTCCTACAAAAGGAATCGTTCTGCTTGGTGAAACCCACATAATATATCAGTTGTTACAAAACGTATATAATTACTACTGTCTGTTTGTAATCAATTCTGAATCCAGATATTTTACTCTCTGGAAGAAAGTACACTAGAAAAGAATATGAAAGCAAAAGTAATTTTGAATAACGAGTGTAAACATTAAATTAAATGCACACATTCTGGATCTGGCACTTGGGTAAGTTTGTAACTTAATTTACCAAGATTCCTGGCCTTGCATCAAGCCTATCCATAATTAACTTTCCTACAGATCAGTACATACTGCATTATTGATGTGATAATCTGTCAAAAAAGAAATTGTCAGTAGATTATAAAGCAAACAGTCACAACAAAAACAGACTGAAAAATTAATTTTCCCTCATACTTAAAAGTTTCTCTCTTTCTTGCTTTATTTCATGGCACTTTGTCAATTGCATAGATTTAACAGCATCAACAAATTTTTGGGAACAGTCAGTTTCCACTTCCTTTTAACCCTGGATTCAGACCTGCTTTTGATTTTTAGGACAAGAATTTGTACATAAAGTTCATTTTCCTAAACAGGAAAAATAACTAAAATAAAGCATGAACTCCGGTCTGATAAAATAATCACTATGTGTACACTCATCACAAAACACGAAAGCCCTAATGAGTGTAGTGTTTGGAAAGGAAGACTGAATGTGTAAGAAAAAAGCAAAAGAAGAGATACTGGAAGGCGCACTGACACGCGAGACAGAATGGTTTCTTTAATTTTCAGTTACTTCTCCTTACCTTCGTTTACCTTCGAAAGAGGAAGCACTAGATCGCACCCTGTGGAGAACTCGCTTTGGAAGAGGCTAGGGACCTGTCGTAAGACAGACTGCAGCTGTCAACCCTCCCCTCTCCTTTTCTTACTTATTGTTACATTGTAAGTTTTTTCCAAATGCAAATCTTAGTAGATCTTCGCTCTTCTGGGATGTTACGCAGCGTAGATTCGTTGTTAGTTACTGACGTTTCCGGAGAACCTACCGGTCCCATCTTCAAGGTAAAGCAGTCAGTTCATTCTTAACTGACAGCGTAGAATGTTAGTTAGTTACCGACGTTTCGGAACAACCCACAGGTCCCATCTTCAAGGGTCAAGCAGTCCAAGAAGAATGAACTAACTGCTTGAGACTTGAAGATGGTTCCGAGTTTGTCCCGAAATATCGGTAACAAACAATTTACGTTGCGTAACATCCAAGAACAGCGAAGATCTCGTTTACACGGTGACGGAAGCCTGAAATCACGCAATCCTAGTTCGTATGTAATGACGCTGTTCATAAATGAAATTATATAGCGTCAAATAACAGGAAGACAGTGAACAGTGAATTGGTAAGAACGCGGAAGGAAGCTGCCATCGCCTAATTTAAGACACTTCCAGAATTTGCATGGAGCAACCAAATAAAACTACGGAATGACATCGGTATATACTGGCGAGCAGGTCCAGTTTCCAACCGAGAACCTCCCAAATATAAGTTGCCCAGCTTTACCCTCGAACCAGCTTCGCTGGTGGAAATTTTGCGTGTCGTCCGACTCAAGCTTCTTGCACTGTCTTCGCTTGTTGTGTGTTGACGTAACGACAAACCTCGTACAGGCAGGTGTATCGGAGCACGTGGTGAGCTGCAGCATTGTGCGACTGCAGTCAGCTGACAGGCATCTAGCTACAGCACAACCAACCGAGCTACACAACACAGCACACCTGCATATCACGCAAAGAAGTTCGTTTGTTCTTGCTACACATTCAGCCAGTCTCACATTACTGCTTACTAGACGCTCTTTACGAAGTACGGGGAAGCGAGTCTTATGTGGAAATCGCATTAATTCATCTGTGTGTGATCCAGTATCAGCTACTAAACAGTTTTTTCGACTATTCCAATCTTTGAAAACTAATTGTCTTCTGGACATTGTCCATCGTCCGGAAAGTAATAAAAATCACGTTTCGGAAGCTGGTTCTTCTTCCGTCTTCAGGTGAAGGGGGAACACCTACTCAGATGGGTCCCTTAGACGGAGCTAGCCTCAATCAAGGGAGGGAGGAAGAAAGGGAGGAAGGAAGGGAGGAAGGAGGAAGAAAGGGAGGGAGGAAGGAACGAGGAAAAAAGAGAGGGAGGGAGGAAGGAAGGAGGAAGAAAGGGAGGGAGGAAGGAGGAAGAAAGGGAGGGAGGGAGGAGGAAAAAGGGAGGGAGGGAGGAAGGAGAGAAGGTAGGGAGGAAGAGAAAAGGGAGGGAGGAGGAAAAAGGAGGGAGGGGAGGAAGGGGGGAGGAGGAAAAGGATAAGGAGAAGGAGAAGAAAAAAAAGAAGAAGAGTGATTGAGGCTAGCTCCGTCTAAGGGACCCATCTGAGTAAGTGTTCCCCTCCCCCTTTACCTGAAGACGGAAGAAGGAACCAGCTTCCGAAACGTCGTAATTTTTATTACTTTCCGGACGATGGACAAAGTCCAGAAGACAATTAGTTCTCAATGTTATATACCACCGTCAGAACGTTTCAGAATTTATTCCAGTCTCTGTCACAGTAAACACATCACTCTTCACATGCAGTTCGGCCGCGTACGCCGGCTGTCATCAGGTAGAACTCACAAGATCATAAAATGAAAAACATATGTTGAGGTGAAGGCCTCCCCTTTACAGTTACAATATATAAACCCATATAATTACTTATTCCCTATAAGGAATAATATGTATTTGAACACGTATTTGGTAAAAAAAAACATTCTTTTTACAAAATATTGTCTAACAGACTTGAGTTTCGTGACAAAATGAAGCAGTGACATTAATATTTTACTTAATGGTTTAAATGAATTTCTACCTGTACATTCCATATTTCTTGACCGATCTAGGTGAAATTCAGTATAGAACAGTAGTATTCAACCTGGGGTACGCGTACCCCCGGGGGTACGCGAAGACATCTTAGGGGGTACATAAAATTTAAAAAAATATACTATTTAATGATAAACACTGAATAATCAGGGCCAGATTTAGGGTTAGCCACAAGAGACCGGACGTAAGGACAAGCGATTTGGGAGCGCCATTTGTGTCTCTCTCTCTCTCTCTCTCTCTCCTTTATGTGATTCTTATCTGGGCGGCTAGTTTCATTTTATTCCACATAGTGCATATAATTGTGCTTTGCTAAAATACATTTGTTCCTTTATTAATTTTTATATGATAGGCAATAATATATTTGTTATTTAATAGCTTGACTCTCCTTTTTCTCATTTAAAACTTATTATTTAATACATTATTTTGGATGTAATTTATTTAACTTATTTTAGATGTAGATTGTAGACTGTGTATAACTTGAATTATGCACCAACAACTTTGGGGGTACAAAGTTGAAGAGAAATTATATGTGGGGGTACGCGAACAAAAAAGGTTGAATACCGCTGATATAGAAGATCTCCATGTAATGCCACCGAGCAGTTACGAGTTGCGTGAAAATTAGAATTGTGGAGGCCATACTTTACTTTGTAAGGTACCTGAGTGTCTGTGGGGATCTTACACGTTTATTGTCCAACTTACGTGAAATGCAGCACATCCAACATACAGTCCAGGCTTAGCTCCATCTGATTATCATCTGTTTGGACCAATGAAGGAGCTTTTAGGAGGCAAGAGATTCCGGAATAATATGACGTCATTGCAGCTGTGCAAAGTTGGATACACGAGCAACCGAAAACCTTCTTTGAAACTGGAATTAAGAAGCTTCCAGAACGTTGGCACAAGTGTGTGACAGTCAACAGGGACTGCATTGAAAAGTAGTGTGTAAAACCTTTCCATTTTGTTGTGAATAAATGTTTTAGAAACGAATTCTCGTTTAAATTTGAACGACCCACCTACAATTTCACTCCTACATTTTTCGGCTGTCAACCCCTAACTTCAGTCAGCAACACCTAAAACATATTTTATTTAAAAACTAATGAAGCCAGTTTACACTTATGAAAGTAAGACAAGACGACATAACTGTATCACTGCTTATTATAACGTAGGTGACATTAACTAATTACATGTGGATTAAAAGTCGCCTTGTAGTTATTATGCGGTTCGCAGACCCCGTAAACCTTTAGTAATTTGTAATCTTACTTTCTGATATATTTGTAACACTGGCAAGTTGTGCCCCAGTAGATATTCAAACCTTGTTTATGCTGCAGAATATAGCACAGAGGTGTGTACGTGTTCCGAGTTCCAGTTGGTAGACAGATGGCTATTGTTCGTTGGCATACGAACATTTACAATTGTTTCCATACATAATGTATTTTGTCCGCGAGTATTTTATTGCCATGCACGGTGCACATTCATTGTCTGATAACGGTGAAATCTAGTAAAAGAAATCTATACACAATTCTGTCGATCATTTAAGAGTTTCCTGAAAATTGGAGCATGGTAATACTTGATCAGTTGAATATTGGATCTAAGGAAGGTTTTGATGGATTTAGTGACTAGGAAACTACAAAGGAAGGTTTTGATGGATTTAGTGACTAGGAAACTACAAAGGAAGGTTTTGATGGATTTAGTGACTAGGAAACTACAAAGGAAGGTTTTGATGGATTTAGTGACTAGGAAACTACAAAGGAAGGTTTTGATGGATTTAGTGACTAGGAAACTACAAATTTCAAATCAACATTTCATTAAGTTAATCCTGTTTGGCCAAAGAACGATGCATTCCCGTAAATGAATATTTCAAGTTACTAGATAAACAAACAAAAATATGTTGTAAGTAAAGCACATTCCTTACATCACCACTTTCAGCGAGTAAAGTGTCTTAATTTTTTTCTGTAGACGTCAAGATCAACACTGGACACCGCTTATAGGTAATAAACGTTTTCAGAACTCCAAACCAGAATCTTAACTTCAGTCTGGTGCATTTCACCTGGTAGTTCCCTCACGTTCATCCGCCACCAAATAACAGCGCCCCGCCGTCCAAAACGATATTAACCCTCTAAAACCCACTGGTTACTATATGTACCACCACGTTTAACATTCACAAATTCTACGTTCTGCCCACATAGTATATTTATGTGTTTTGTGTGGATCTCAGAACAAACAGCGATTATTTCACTGTACAGCATTAACTGACTGGTTTGTATAACTGAGACGGAGTGTGTTTACTGCGCGGTACGGACTGTATTTATGTGTTTTGTGTGGATCTCAGAACAAACAGCGATTATTTCACTGTACAACATTAACTGACTGGTTTGTATAACTGAGACAGAGTGTGTTTACTGCGCGGTACGGACTGTATTTATGTGTTTTGTGTGGATCTCAGAACAAACAGCGATTATTTCACTGTACAGCATTAACTGACTGGTTTGTATAACTGAGACGGAGTGTGTTTACTGCGCGGTACGGACTGTATTTATGTGTTTTGTGTGGATCTCAGAACAAACAGCGATTATTTCACTGTACCACATTAACTGACTGGTTTGTATAACTGAGACGGAGTGTGTTTACTGCGCGGTACGGACTGTATTTATGTGTTTTGTGTGGATCTCAGAACAAACAGCGATTATTTCACTGTACAACATTAACTGACTGGTTTGTATAACTGAGACGGAGTGTGTTTACTGCGCGGTACGGACTGTATTTATGTGTTTTGTGTGGATCTCAGAACAAACAGCGATTATTTCACTGTACAGCATTAACTGACTGGTTTGTATAACTGAGAAAGAGTGTGTTTACTGTGCGGTACGGACTGTATTTATGTGTTTTGTGTGGATCTGAGAACAAACAGCGATTATTTCACTGTACAACATTAACTGACTGGTTTGTATAACTGAGACGGAGTGTTTACTGCGCGGTACGGACTGTATTTATGTGTTTTGTGTGGATCTCAGAACAAACAGCGATTATTTCACTGTACAACATTAACTGACTGGTTTGTATAACTGAGACGGAGTGTGTTTACTGCGCGGTACGGACTGTATTTATGTGTTTTGTGTGGATCTCAGAACAAGCAGCGATTATTTCACTGTACAACATTAACTGACTGGTTTGTATAACTGAGACGGAGTGTGTTTACTGCGCGGTACGGACTGTATTTATGTGTTTTGTGTGGATCTGAGAACAAACAGCGATTATTTCACTGTACAACATTAACTGACTGCTTTGTATAACTGAGACGGAGTGTGTTTACTGCGCGGTACGGACTGTATTTATGTGTTTTGTGTGGATCTCAGAACAAACAGCGATTATTTCACTGTACAACATTAACTGACTGGTTTGTATAACTGAGACGGAGTGTGTTTACTGCGCGGTACGGACTGTATTTATGTGTTTTGTGTGGATCTCAGAACAAACAGCGATTATTTGACTGTACAACATTAACTGACTGGTTTGTGTAACTGAGACGGAGTGTGTTTACTGCGCGGTACGGACTGTATTTATGTGTTTTGTGTGGATCTAAGAACAAACAGCGATTATTTCACTGTACAACATTAACTGACTGGTTTGAATAACTGAGATGTAGTGTGTTTACTGCGCGGTACGGACTGGATCTTTATATATAATTAAAGGTACATTTAGTATTTCAACGGATAATAAAACTCGGTATGGTGTAATCCTACAGAATCTCAATACGTTTTCCTGTTGGTGCAATTTCTTTAATTTTGAGGGAATCGTTAGTAATTCACGAGTCCTAGTTTTACGCGACACCTTTAACAGGTTTTATCGTACTATAATTTGTAAGTAACATTATCTTAAGTTCGTGTTAAGGCACATTACTTAACATGTTGCACAGAACAGTTTGGATTGCATCTTGCACTGTTTTCACACCTGATAATGATGACGAAATTAAAGTTATCTGGAGTCTAAGCCATAAGAAATATTTACATAAAATTTAATGATCCCTGAAAACCACTAACGTAATAATAATAATAATAATAATAATAATAATAATAATAATAATATACCATAGCCTGCACAGTAATTGGGCGCCATTTGCATGGCTGTCCAATCAGTCTCCTGCCATGGCCCTGATATCCGCTCAAATTTCAACCGCGCAAACAGACTGCATGTGTAAAGAAAATGGCCATCTTTAGTGCCTTGCAGATAATATGTATAATCTAACAAAGATAATTCAATGTGATTACGTTTATATGTTGAATAATAATTCAGGTATGTGGAAGTGGCCTAAAATTAAATTCGGTCCGCGGATTTTTGTAAAAGATATAATAAAGAAATTGATGTGTTAAAATCAATGAGAGAACAATCCTACCTAAATAAAATGGCGGAAAAACGCACGGAAAACAATAGATGTTGAGACACTGTTATGACAGGAGTCTTAACATGCCTAAAAGGGGCCACAGAGAATGTATTCGCGTAATTCAATAGATAATGAAATGTACAAAAAATTGAGGAACTCTCATTTAACGAAATTTTGAATTCAATTTCGGGTTTGCATCGTTCTTTGTTTCACCCGCTCGCCACGGTGAGGCACAGGATATGAGCGGGACCTGAAAAAGAAAGTATAATTAGTAACATGTTCTGTAAACAACAGCAACAACACGAACTGCTGTGCCTAATTAACGAGCGCAAAACTTACCTTGACAAGAGCCGTTCTTCTACTGTCTTCTGTTACATATTCTCGAGTTACACCTAAACTTCCAGATCCAAGACGCTGTACGTTTTAATAACCCTGACCATGGAAGGCATATAACTGTGTGTACCTTTGTTCATCGCAACTGTACGTATTACAACGGACAGCTGAATGAAAACGAAGTACTGGGTTATAAGCCATCTAGTCCAGGGAATTAAAACAGAAGGCGAAAAAAGTAAAAATTGTATTTTTTCATGAAAAATCGTCGAAAAAATAAGATATGGACGGCTTATTCTGTTAAAGCTGCCGATCAAATATGTCGCCCGCGAAGGTCAGTCCGTTCACTTCGCAAATCAAAAGATAACACGCGTGTTTCAGTGAACGAAGTCTACCGTACTTGGCACAATCCTTGAAATAATACGTCATTTGTGGCCCAATAAAAACCTGTCAAACGTAATACCGCCTGGCGGCTAGTGACAGGAATATAAAACGCAAAAATTCATTTCAGTTCCAACCCTTCCGTGTTTAAACACATACAAATCATTCGGTCAATTAAATTGTCGTTTATATAAAATCATAATTGCGACCGAAATTCGTGCAATCTTATCGACATATGATATGTAAATGTTTTTGTGTGTGTGTTTATGGGTTTGTATGCCTAACAATGCAGCTTTCTTTGTTGGCAGTCGATGTAGAAGAAGCAGCTTTCATTGTTGACTGCTGATGTAGAAGAAGCAGCTTTCATTGTTGACTGTTGATGTAGAAGACCTACCTTTCGTTGATAGCAGTCGATGTAGAAGAAGCAGCTTTCATTGTTGACAGTTGATGTTGAAGACCTACCTTTCGTTGATAGCAGTCGATGTAGAAGAAACAGCTTTCATTGTTGACAGTTGATGTATAAAACCTACCTTTCGTTGATAGCAGTCGATGTCTTCTCTAAATTTGAAACTTTAGTTTTACATAAATTCACAATACACTCACAAAAACATACAAAACATGTCACTTTACATATGTCACTCTCCACTGTGTACAGCCTGTTGTTACAGATTCAAACACTTGCCTTTCAACACTGAAGTGAAAGACGGGTCTAAGCAGAATTACTTTCTGCTTCACTGAATCTTTGCCCTTCAAATGCGAGTTATTCACAGGGAGAAACTTTTAAAGCATCTTTCTTATCTCTCTCCCTCTCGCATTGATATCATTGGTGTGCCGACCGAACCCTGTCAAGTTGACACCCTGCGGTAAAAAAAAACATACACACACATAAATATACACATAAACCCTCCTACACGAACGGCCCTAATGTCACATGGCGCTAACTCACGCGATCTATCCTATTCAGAAATCCTAACTGGGGCACCTAACGGGGAGGGCAGGGAGGACAAGACTTACAGACTAAGTAAAAAAAATCGCATCCACAGGGTTGTCAACTCGACCTTAACCTACGCCCTGAGTCATGGCGGCTACCGCATGAAATACAGAGTTGCCTGGCACGGCGTTGATTATCAGACCAGCCTGGGGCCGGACTGACATCATGATAAGCTCGTGTCGGTGCTATGGCGTACCTGATTTGCTGCGAGTACCCAGCCCATCCTCCTGCGGATGGGTCCTCAACTGCTAAAGGTTCAGCCGACACTGTTTTGGTTTTAACGTTACTGTTTGAGCGTTGCTCCGTGCCCTTTGGTCCTGGGTTCACAGCCTGCTGCTTGTTCCACTGGAATGTTGCGGCCGTTGAGAGAATGACACTACACTGTTTAACGGATACTCAGAGAGTCGCTGCTATTGCACACACATCACATCACTTCATTCCACTTCCACAAAAACTGACACCACGAAAAATAACGAAAGTGTGTGACCCGAAGGGTGGTTTAAAATTTGCAAAATAAAAAGTCTCCATCACTGCACAAATTGATGCTATCACACGTTTGTTATAACCACAGGGGAAAAAATATAAGAACTCATGAAATTAAAATCACTACCCACGCAGTGTCAGCCTGCCTGCCACAGTGATAATTTGCCTGATAATTCATCAATTACTAGATTTCCAATTTCTCACTTTGATAGTTGTTGTCGTTTGGTAACTTATTGGACTCCCGTCAAATGACGTACGAAATACAGGTTCAATGTGAGCTCGGTGTATGTTATCGAAATTTAAAAAATATTTACTGTAAGTCCTCCGTCCTTATAGTTTCCTTCAGACTACTTTTGATTGACCCCGGCCTATTACGATGGTAGCCACCTTTCTATTAGTGCGAGTAATTAACATACTTAATCCCCCTATTATCTGGGCATGAAGCCCCCTCCAGAATCACTATATTTCAAAATATATTTAATAAAATATTTAATGTCCCTATTGCATGGCATGAAGCCCCTCCAGAATCACTATATTTCAAAATATATGTAATAAAATATTTTAATGTCCCTATGCATGGGCATGAAGCCCCCTCCAAATCACTATATTTCAAAATATATTTAATAAACTATTTATGTCCCTATTGCATGGGCATGAAGCCCCCTCCAGAATCACTTATTTCAAATATTTAATAACTATTTAATCCTATTAGGATGACCCCTCAGAATCACTATTTCAATATATTCATAAATTAGCCTACATGGGCATGAAGCCCCCTCCAGAATCACTATATTTCAAAATATATTAATAAAATATTTAATGTCCCTATTGCATGGGCATGAAGCCCCCTCCAGAATCACTATATTTCAAAATATATTAATAAAATATTTAATGTCCCTATTGCATGGGCATGAAGCCCCCTCCAGAATCACTATATTTCAAAATATATTTAATAAAATATTTAATGTCCCTATTGCATGGGCATGAAGCCCCCTCCAGAATCACTATATTTCAAAATATATTTAATAAATATTTAATGTCCCTATTGCATGGGCATGAAGCCCCTCCAGAATCACTATATTTCAAAATATATTAATAAAATATTTAATGTCCCTATTGCATGGGCATGAAGCCCCCTCCAGAATCACTATATTTCAAAATATATTAATAAACTATTAATGTCCCTATTGCATGGGCATGAAGCCCCCTCCAGAATCACTATATTTCAAAATATATGTAATAAACTATTTAATGTCCCTATTGCATGGGCATGAAGCCCCCTCCAGAATCACTATATTTCAAAATATATTTAATAAACTATTTAATGTCCCTATTGCATGGGCATGAAGCCCCCTCCAGAATCACTATATTTCAAAATATATGTAATAAAATATGTAATGTCCCTATTGCATGGGCATGAAGCCCCTCCAGAATCACTATATTTCAAAATATATTAATAAATATTTAATGTCCCTATTGCCATGGGCATGAAGCCCCCTCCAGAATCACTATATTTCAAAATATATTTATTAAAATATTTAATGTCCCTATTCATGGGCATGAAGCCCCCTCCACATCAATGTATTCTACTATATCTTCAATAAAATAATTAATCCCCCTATTACCAGGCCATGAAGCCCCACATACATAAATATATTCTACTACCATTTATAAAATAATTAATCCCCCTACAACAGAAGCATGAAGCCCTTCCATATAAATACAACTAAATATATTCTACGATAGCATCTATAAGTAGCGACTCTATCCGCCACCTTGTTCAACCCCTCTTATTTCCGGAGCAAGACTTACTTGGTTCTCTCCCCACCTCACACAAAATTTTTTACGTTATTTACATACAGCTACACGTGTTCTCACCTGCCCTACTTTTTCTCGTTTTGAACCATCAGACGTCTCTATCAAAATAGTCGAATGCTTCCTAGAAATCTACAAAATACCAATAAACTTTACACCTTTTTTGCTCTCAAATACTTTTCCAAAATTTTTTTAACTTCAAAAATAACCCCTCTATTGTCCTACATTTAACAAACCCCGCTTGAAAAGGAATAATCTCTCCCTTAACCTAACAGCTGGTGTTACTGAGTATATTTTATCAAAAATAATAATATTAATAATAACAATAATATCGCTTTATAATTTCTAGACTCCCCTATCTAAGATTCTTAATAAGTCGTGTTCAAATGTTAGGTGAGTTGTGCCAATTCAGTACGCAAATTTCGTAGGACAGTAACCGTTACAACATAAAGATAGCATATTCTGTCATGTTTAAAGCTACTGTGCCCAATAAATTTTGTTAGATACCCACAGTGACATATCGATGTAAAGTTGCAACCAGAATTTAGTAATTTGATATACTTCAACTTTTAGTGATATAAAATATATCTAAAATACCTTGGGATTAACAAAATAACATACAAAATTTTATTGTAAATTCAAAGATTTAGAAACATTATGTCTTACTAACTTTCTCATAAATCAGAAATGTTATACGTTTTTTGTACGTTTATGTACTGTGCCTACTAATCCACACAGAGATTGTGGGTATTGAAAAACGTGAAAAATAACTACGTTACCTTAAAGTAGATTATGAATGACTTAAATATTCTTACTCTGAATTTTTAACTCAGATTTATCGAGCAATGATAGGGTAGATATACCAATAAGTTTACAATGGGCTGGCCACGTGGCTAAGATATATAAACGTGAAGAGAACATATACCACTAAAGTGCGAAATGTTTTGAGAGTCGACAGAAAATTTTGTGAAGATAATATTGAAGTTAATTAAGATACGTTTTAGGATAAAATCTGGATTTAACTGGTTTGAGGTTGTGTCAAGTTATGGTGTTTAGTACTTGTGGCGTATAAATGTCAAGTATTAGGCTCTTAATTAGAAGTAATTTGGTCATTAAATATGTTGGTGTTTTCACATTTGGCCCCGCTCTGTTTAGCCTGCAATTTAATAAGCTGAATTGAGTTGAATCATACCACCTGTCACTGCATGCCGCTGTGTGACGGTTCCAAATAACTCGCATATAAAATTATCACTTATACCCCCGTATAGTGTCAGGTTACAAACATCAGGGAAGCAGATATCTAAATAAAGCTTAAAGGCATGTTTAGCCATTCCTTGCTGAAACCATGGTGTTCAGTGTTTTGCAGTATATAACACCGTCTTATCTTTCTAAATGCTTCAATAACTGACCTTCGCTCAACACTGTTGGAGTCATTTTTATAAAATTACCTATAGGAGCTTCTAGAAACTTTTCCCGAGCAACAGTATGTTCCGTAAAATTCGCTTCACTGACATTCGTGATTTACTTCAGGGCGAAGTTAAATTCTACTACAAATTTCCATATTTTCCAAAGGACTTGGGCAGTATCATGTACAGCACATTTCCACGCCACGTAGTTTAGCAGTTGCAAGTTTCGAGAAAATCCACGCAGTGACCACCGTACATCACTTAGGGCGTAAAAGGAATATTGCCAGCTTTCCTTTTTACAACTCCCCTCTGACTTGGATAAAATTCGGTAGAGTATATGTCAATAAAAATACACACAGAGGGTGCGAGATTCAAGAAAATGGACTTAGCGAGAGGCGTAATTGACATAAAGACGTACAACAGACTTCTACCTTCACTCCCCACACTTATTTTCCTATTCGGCGGAAATTCAGTACAAAATATGTTAAGACAATACAGTTCAGCCATTGTGAGTTTCGCGGAAGCCAGCACAGTTAAGGCTGTACTTATCTAATGGGTGTCAATAAAATTAAATTTATCTGCGTACAGCGAAAGTGTGCGATAATTTGAATATAATTATCTCCATGATAAACTCTGCTTACCACGTCACGAAACACACCATTAGCAATCTGGTTGTGTCACAATTACTGTGGTGAAAATATATAACATAGCCTGTACAATTAACACTTGATCTTTGTAGAGTGCAAGATGCCCTAATTAATAAATATATTTATTATTACCTACGTAGGGCACTTTTTTTAATTTTTACGTTGTATTACACAATGAGAGGTATTATTTCCCGCATTGTAGTTTTCAAACTTCGTATTTTTGTATTTTTATTTACTCTTTCCGGAAAATTAATGCACTCTGTCACCAAAGCATCACTTTCCCATCTACTTGCACTGTACATAACTCTTTTTTAGTGCCGTTCTTCCCACAATTTGTCTCCTGTAGTGCCTTGTTAATTATGTTACTGTTAACCATAATACTTACATCATTACTGTCCCAATTCAAAAAAAAATTATGTGACTTTTTGTGTGTCCTATGAAGCACATTCTACCTAATATCATTCTTCTCCAGTTTGGCCTGCCTATGATACAGTATTCACTAATCTATGTTGCTACTTATGCAGATCTGACTGAATGGTGCTAAGTTTCAAACATAATACTTATGTTATAACTAACTTGATGCAGAACATTTCTGTTTAAGTCAATGGACCCTCAGCTAGTCGAGAATTTCCCTACATGTTATGTAACCCACAGGTTTATTGCTGTGTTCACAACACCCGGCATCTTGTCCTTACTCTTACTGAGCCAGATTGATCCAATCTATTCATTTCCCATCCTGTTTCTTCAAGATCCAATTTAACATGCTCTCATGTACACCCAGATCTTCAAAGTTCCTATTTCCATTCTTTTATTTAGTCATTCAGTGATATAACCTATGAATCATCAATGAGAAACTTGTTTTTCCACCCATTCGTAACGTTTTACATAACTCGTCTGATTTTACTATATTTCCCAGAATTTGGCCGTTTATGGACATAGCAAAACGTAATTTTGTTTACTGGTAAATTTCCACATAAGTGTCTGTATCCACTTGACTGCTCCTTTAAGTGTTCTCAGTGCTTATGTCACCATATATCTGTATCTGGATATTACCGAGGATTATAGCAGATTTCGTTAACACTAGATGACGTCTTAAATTTTCACGCTTTGTGAAGAACAATACGACAAAACTGAGTACAGAAAGGGGGATCCTGTTTGGGGGGGAGCCTGGTTCTTACTGGATATATTACGAAAAATTCACGAAGCCAGTGAGGCCCTTATAAGTTGGATGATGTTACTAAAAATCGGTGAAGTTTATACTGGGATTTGTGACTGAAGAAAACGTAGGTAGATTTAGGGAAATCAGAGGAGTCCTTGTTAGGAAGCAGTGTTCACTAATATCAGATGAAATTTTATTTAGCTAGTTATTATTCAACAATATCATGGAAAAACTTGTGTGACAGAAAATATCTTATTGCACAGTCTGAAGACATAATCATTGGCAGCTCCTAAAAAACGCTAAAAACAACAGGAAAAACAGAGGCGCCATATAGATAGGCTGCGATAATTGATTTTAGTGGAAATCTGCATGTTGGCAAGTTTTTTTTTCTGAAGATCATGAAAAATCTCGAGATTACAGAAAAGTATTAATCGGGAAATGAGTGTAACAAGATTCTATGAAAATTCGTTTTGCTAAATGGTATTGAAGACACTCGTGAAGATCCCAAAGTAACACCAATGCCTATAGTGCATCTGCTTTCTTTAATATCTGATGGGCATTTAGATCTGTAAAGAAGATAAAGTCAAAATTCCAAATGACAGGACCCTAAAGGGGGAGAGGGGGTTGGATGTATTAATATTTTACTAAGCATTGCATTGGTTATCTTACTGGAGAATATCACTGCGAAAATTATTGTAAAGTGGAAAGCCATATTGGGGCTACATAAATTGAAATTTGATTAATGTCAATACCAGTGATTGTTACTGAAGGAAAACAGGATTAAATCATTACAACAGACAAATCTTAAGGGGAGTTGACATCCGGTAGTTATCAAGGAACTTTACGTTCTTAGTTACCATTGAAAACCGTGAAAAAAAGGTTGGAATAGCAAAGAACACCTTACTGCAAGCCTATGATTACTAAAGGTTATGAAATTTTGTATTGGTAACTTATTGACATGGTACTGAAGTTGTTACTTATTGTTACAGGGAATAAAAAATTATTCAAATGTCTTCTGAACGGGAATTATTTCTGAGAAATGGGAAATAAATAATGTATTTGTCCTAAACGTAATGCCAATGGGCACATATGAACGTACAAATTGTGTTAGTTAGTGTTTGCCGGCCATGCACAAGGATAGACATGAAACTACAAGCAGAATACTAAATAAGAGTTAATTCTGTTAGTCATAAAGTGGGTTAGTCATATAGAAATATTGGAAATTTGTACGCTCATATGTGGAAGTTGCCATTAAATAATTTCTATATCAACATGTGACGTCATAACATAAAAACTGGGCATTTGTTTTGGAGTGCTGAAAGAGGCCACAAACTGTACACCGCATGAAGAGATGGGAAAGGATATTGTAGTGGCTGATTTAAGGTAGTGTTTCGGAGGGAGTGAATAAAAGCACTATGAAAGGAAGCCCAAAAGACTTAGGCAGAGAAGGGAGGATAATATTAAAATTGATTTTAAATCAGAATGGGAGGGTGTTGATTGGGTTCATCTCGATGAATATGCGGACCATGGCTAGCTATTGTGTGTAGTGATGAAAATTAATGTCCCACAAAAGAGATTTCGTCCACTAGCTAAGACTGTAGTAGCTGCACTAGAAGTATTCTGCTCCCTCAATTTATTTACATAAAGACAGTAGTAGAAATAGCTTTATACAATATTGAAACGTTTATCATATGAAGGGCAATTGGAAAGACAAATATCTGATTAAATGTGTTTCGAAAGAACTTATAAAGAGGCAGGAATTTTAATTGAAGTGACGACACAGTTATTAACATTGGCAATAATTCACTTAACACAGCGCTGCAACAGGAATTGGAAATAGCATGTTGACAGCAGAACAAACAGAACATTTATGGTAGCAACTTAGTGTATAAAGACACATAGAAGACCCTTTATCAGAAAATAAAATTTCTTTTTGGAATACATACCCTAACTGCTGGTAAATGTGGTAAAATTAGATCGGTTATGTAACAACGATATGAATGGATGGGTGACCAAGAATTTCATGGCTGACTCAAAGGTAATATAGCAGAATTACTGAAAAAAATAAGGAAACAAGAAGCTTGAAATAGTTGGTGAAGGTGGGAGAATATTAAATGAATGTTAAATAAATAGGATGGAAGTGTGTAGATTGGATCCATCTGGCTCAGTAACAGTATGGAAAATGTGTGGGGTTTTGTGAAGACAGCAATGGATCTGTGGGTTACATAACATGCAGGAAAAATCTCTGTTATTTGATGGTCCATTGACTTCTTACAGAGAACTTGCTGCATCTAGTTATAAAACAAATTTAGTATTTGAAAAGTAGTACTGTTGAATCACATCTATGTAAATAGCAACATACAGTAGTGAAACGTGTGTCATAGGCAGGACGAATTGGAGTGTAATAATATTAGATTGAGTCTGTTTGATAAGACACAGAGAAAGTCACATAATTTTGTGAATTGAGGGAACAATGATATAAATATTAAAGTTAACCGTAACATATTTAACAAGACACTGCAGGAGACAAATTGTGGGAAGGACCGTACTGACAGATGGGTTATGTACAGTACGAGTATATGGGAAAGATGTTGTGGTGGCAGATTGTATGTAATATCTGGAAATTTTGAATAAACGTATAAAAATATGATGCTTAAAAACTACAAGCAAGAAAAATAATACCTCGCATTGTGTAATTTAAATAAAAAATAAAAAATACCGTACATAAATTATCCAAAATATATCCAGTAAATATTGCATCTGCCACTCTACATTTGAATTTTAAGTATTAGTGTATAGGATCTACTGTTTATTTTTATAACAGTAATTGTTGTACAGCAACACTGAGAATGGTGTACTCCCTGAAATACTGCACAAAATTTATCACGGAGATCTCACTTTCAGAAGGTCATACAGTTTCACCTTACACAATTAAATGTAATTTCATTTACACCTGTAAGACAAAGTGCCGCCTTCCCTGTGCCAATTTTTACGGACCTCACGAATGCTGAAAAGTACGTGAAATCTGTGCATACTTTACACTGAATTTTTGCAAAATCGTTCAATGAATGTGGAAAGTAAGGATAGAAATTCATTTAGGCCCTTACGAAAAGCGAGTCTTTCACTACGCCCATTTTCTTGATCTTTACAATCACTGTGTACATTTTTGTAAACATATATTTCACCGATTTTAACCAAGTCAGAAAAGATGTGTAGAAAATACTGGTAGAATATTGAATTGCGCTCTTAACTTTAAGTATGGTTTTCACTGCGTCAATCCTAACGAAATTCAGAGTTGCTGAACAGTATGGCGTGGAGATATTCTGCACCGAATTCTATCCAAATATTTCGAGAAGCGTGGAAACAACGAGTAAAATTTCATATACCCTTGTAAGTAAACTACATTTGTCACTCAGCTGATTCTAACGACACTCACGCTAGCTCAAGTACTTAATGTAAGTTAAAGTCCTATAAAGAACTTCATAAAATTCCGACAATTGGATTAGTCGCTGAAACTAACTTACATATATAGGGACAGACAGACAGACAGACAGTGGATGGACGTGGTCTCCATATAAGATGGTATTTCTTACTTCGTCAAGAACGCCTGAAAAGGAATGCCTACATTTTGTCAGTCTAGACAACCTGTCGATAAGGCACTTAGCTATGTTTGTGCTAAACTATTAAAAAGTTATACAATTATTTTTTCTACAAACGTCGCTATGTATTAGACTTACTCCAACAAACAAAACTTTCAGTCATGACTAAAAGACTTACCAACAGCAGCTATTTTTCTGAAGTGAGTGATTTTAACACTTAAATATCACAAATTTGCTTAGCATATTTTGCTATGCTTCCATCTACCGTCGTGCTAACAGACATAAATCTGATTGATATTTGAGAAGAGAAAAATTCACTGTTGCATTTCTGAATTTCAGAATTAGGTTCATATAAGCCCGTTTATTTCAAACTGTCTTTGAAAATAAAAAAAAAATTAAGTAAATTTAGAAAAGTAAGAATATTCTATTAATCCTAAAAAAGGAATGAAACAAAATCATAAGGCTTTCAAGTGGCTACAACTTTACATCGAATGCATTGCATTAGGTTATTAAATCGTAAATATGAATTAAGCAATTTCTGGCCACTAATAAATTGACTTGTAAAATTGTGATAAAAATCAGTAAATATGAACGTTGTGGAAAATTATAATCATTAATGTATAAAATTATAATCTAAGACGCTGCAATATATTTTCACGTTATATTTACCGTTAATCAATTATGCTGCAATATATGTTTTCACGACACGAAATATAAAAATATATCATGGGCTACAAACATTATTAATAAATGTTTCGTGTTAATTTATTCAGCATTCAAAAGTTTATACTGCGAGTTGTGCAAAAGATTCGGTAGAATTTGTCAAACACACCGTCATTAATTTACGTTACGTCTTCCGTATAGAACACCGCAAACATTCGGCCGTCTTCTCCAAATATAAAACCTCCAAAACGGCTGTGAACTGTACGCCCACTTTTCGTATTTCTGGTCACCAATAAACTTACCTTAGGAATTATAATTATAACGTTTGGAAAATTATTACGATTGCAATAAAGCTTTGTAACACTTAGTGTAGCCTACAACATTACAACCCAAGCGAACTTGAAATCCAATATGGCTACAAGCGGTTACATGAAGCGCCAAAAATGGCTATGAACTCTCAAACCCATTCTCGTATTTCTGGTCTCCTACAAATTTACAGCTTTATTTATGATATATGATATATTCGGATATGATAATATTCGGAAAATTTGTATGAATTTAATGAAGCCTTCTAAACGTTAAAGTATAATATTATAATTCAAATTACTGTAATATTTATATGGGCGCCAAGTAACTGTAAATCCAGTGTGGATAAAAGCGCCTGCATGAGGCTCCAAACATGGCTATGAACTCTCCAACCCCTTATTCGTATTTCTGGTCTCCTACAAATTTACCGCTATTATTATGATAATAATATTTGGAAAATTATTATAAATTTAATGGAAAGTTGTAAATGTTAAAGTGTAATATTATAATGCAAATTACTATAGTATTTACATGGGCGGCAAGTAACAGTAAATCCTATATGGTTACAAGTAACTGTAAATCCAAGATGGCTATAAGTGTTTGCACGAAGCGCCAAAAATGCCTATGAACTCTACAACCCAGTATTAGTATTTCTCGTCTCCTGCAAATTAACCGCTTTAATTCTGATAAAAATATTTGAAACATTATTATAAATTTAATGAACCGTCATAAATTTGAAAGTATAATATTAAAATTCAAACTACTTTAATATTAACGTGGGCGCCAAGTAACTGTAAATCCAAGATGGCCATAAGTGTTTGGATATTAATTAATGCGGCTCGCCAGTTATATTTCCTGTCTGCAACAAACTCGATATGACTATTAAATTCAACAATTACTTATTAACGTTTGAAAACGCGTTTCTTTAAGAATAACTCAAATAACACAAGTATCTTACGTAATTATAAAAGGCGCCAAAATGACTAAGAAATTTGCAATTCTCCGTGTTAATTAATGGTCATATCAAATAGATATTTAGCTGAATTAACATCAAATGATACGTACTTGCAAATCGCATAATTAATAGAACTTACTGTAGCAATTTGTTCAAACACGTAAGATATATACTTCTGGTGGTAGAAAACTCGGGGCAGGCAGGTGCACGTCCACTCCCAGCAGGTTCCAGCGACTCTCTGATGTCACTCGATCAGCAATCACATAACTTCGAAGCTTAATTTCGATTCACCCCGAAAGATGTCATTCTTACGGATAGTGCCTTATGATTACATTGGCGGCTCGTAAGAATTATATAAACATACGATATTCTAACGTGAAAATAAGACGATATGACAGGCATACATACAGGCTTGTATTTGGAAGGTACCCGGTTTGAACATCTGTCGAGTCACTGTGTATACTTATTGACTGACATACTTCATAGTTCTCCTCGTCCTTGCAGACAAAGCCAAGATTGTAAAGTCTCAGACGACAAAAGTTTTTTCGAAATCCTTTCAAATTCACCATTTATCCATGAGTTTACCTTTGACATTATACAGTCCGAAATTGTAACAATATAGTAAAATAAACCACCAAATACAAAATATAAGCCCATTAATTTCAAGGCTTTACAAGACGCAGTACCCACAAAATCACATATTTCTTGTTTCTTCCACCTTATCTACTTGTCCATCCCATCGTAAAACGTATTTCCATATCTTAACAGACAACAACAGACGTATTCTGCACTTATTTCTTACGTCCAAATAGCTTTCTAAGTAATTTATTTTCTTCACTTATACAAGGAGCCACCTTCTAAAGCCACAAAACCTGCCCATCAGATAATTGCTTTATATGGGCTAAATTTTGTTTTCGAGTCATAGAGGTAAAAAGCTGAAAATGTGGTTTGCCGGAAGACTGCAAAACTAATGAATCTTCAAATGCAAGGTCGAGTTTTTACTCTGCACGCAATGAAGCCATTTAGGATGTGGGTAGACTTATAGCACTCTCAAACTCGGCATTAGACGGTCAGAGGTCAAATTCACCCGCCGGCCGCTTTTTGCCTGCGAAAACAATTCCAGTACCCATTGAATAGTATAATAAAATTTTCTCTTTCCCCTGCAGAGAATTGAATCCCAGACCTGCCAGCAATGACCTAGTCACTATACCAAAATTTCATGTGTGTTTCAACAGTCCTCTTCGATTCTCCCAAGTGCTGGAAAGGTTTCCGTGGGCCGCGATAGCTCAGTCGGTATAGCGACTCGCTACGGGCTGGACGGTCCGGGGATCGAATCCCGGTGGGGGCGAGATTTTCAGTACCCGTCCAGACCGGCCCTGGGGCCCACCCAGCCTCCTATACAATGGATACCGGGTCTCTTTCCCGGGGGTAAAGCGGCCAGGGCGTGGAGTTGACCACCACCCCCATCTAGTGCCAGGGTTAAAGAAAGAGTAGAGCTATACCTCTACTCCCCCTCTGGGCCTTCATGGTCTGTTCTAGGGAGAGCTTTACCTTTACCTTTGCTGGAAAGGTTTCCAGCTATAATTCCATAGGCTTATTTTCCTCAGTGTGTAATGCTGTGACGTCATCAAACACTGCAGGATCTGCAGGCCTGTTATTTCCGGTTTATTTAACGAAGCATCTATAACGGCCTAGGTGAGGTGTCTAAAACACATGACCGTGGGCCACAAGCGACTCGCCATTTCACTTTACACAGCCCTGCCCCTAATCTTATCCCAATTATAGAATGTGGTCCGACTCTGTTCATACGAAACTTTTCTTTTCCGTTTAAAGTGTTTTTCGTCTGTGGCCTCAAGGCTCAAGGCTGTCCCTCGATTGTAAAATCAAACATACGTCACGAAATAGTCAATAGTGCAAGTGAATGATAATACATTTTGATTTCGTTATTAAAAGTATATTTTATTCTTCTTAATGGTGTGTTTATTTTCAACAAAATACGCTCTTTATTAGCCTACTCAAAATAATGTGGCGCCCACAAAAATTTACAAATTTATTCGTTTATTTCTCTTGTTATTCAAGCTTGAGATCTCTGTCCTATTCTATACGTATAAAGATGGACTGATTATACTTAATATTATAATATATACTATAATATACATATAATGTATATGTAATTATATAGTTGTATTATAATATTATAATATATTATAATTGCAGATCTCCACCTCATAAAACCTGGAATTGGTTGAGAGACAGATTATATGTAGATTTTATGTAATAACGTACTGCATTTTAACATATGTATTTTAAACTGTAAAATAGGTGACTACGACATTTACCATTCAGAGACACGATGTACTCTGCAAATGTCTATGAACGTTGACTCCCTGATGATGGCTGAAATAGTCAGCCGAAACATGTAGGAGTGTAAAAATAAATTTATTGTGCAGTAGTTGGAAATAAAAAACACGGTTAACTGAAAATTTGTGCTTGTGGCCGTGGCCGAGTTTAGGCAATATTCCACCATGTGTCTGAATGAAGTTACGAAACATATAGAGGCCGAGGTTCAAAGTGGATACCTCCGTCGGCAAGACAGGACTTGAACGACACCGAGACAGGAATGCAATGTTGACTGTGGTCTAATAGACGAGCCACCACTGCAGTCTTGCAAGGAAACAGATCCAGTTACAGAGCGAACTGGCCAATGGTAGCCCAGTACGTAATCATACGGCCACCCCACCCCCACCACCTTCTTAATTCGCACACGTGCAGTGATACAAGCTTCATAGGAAGAAATAATGCTCAGTAGGGGGCCTAAAGAGTTATTTACTACCAATGTGAGCCCATAGGGTAAAACTAATGAAATTAGGTCTATACACTTCTGTTTCATCTACATAATACAGATTTTTCTCCGAGTAATTTCGTTATCTTCTGTCAATTATTTTTCTACCATTGATAAGCCAGTGAGTGTCGATTAATGATTACAGTTTCACCCCACCGCAACGAAACGACCTACTGTGCAAACTGGAACGATTGTGGTTGAGCAGGAACCACACAGCCAGTGCGTTAGTCTGAATACTGAAATCTGTGTCAATCCCAGCACAAAATCTGTGAAACTCCTTACAACACGTCACCCTCAGTTATTGCAGCCCAAATCTGATACCTCAAAGAAACAAAATTGAGAGCTGAAAGAAGTGCTTGTTACAAACGACTAAATTAATATCAAATTTCGCAGTTATTATAACAGTAATCACAATATCAACTTATCTTTATTAATATGGTAACTGCCACATGCCCTTCTGTTCTAACAACATAACCACAACATCCGCTTCAGCCATTTACCTTTTTGAACAATCGCGAGAATTGATTTCAGGCTTCCGCCGCGATGTTGATGTAATCTGTGGTCTTTTGGGTAATTACATGGCGTCGTGTGGTAATTACTTACCGACGTTTCGAGACAACGTGTCGGTCCCATCTTCATGGGTCAAAATTCCAAGATGGAAATCGCGAGAATTCATTCGTTACTAATCAACTGACAGGTCATTTCTTATCCAATGAGGTACTAGCATCTTATAAACCACAATATATTTCGTTCATTCTGAAGGCAGTTTAAAAATAATTTAACTTTATGTCTCAAATCTTTCATCGATATGCAAAGTTAAATAACAATATATTCTCCTTACTTGGAAACCACTTTCCAACTTCTGTTACGTTCACTCAGACGAGCAGAGCCGAACCGATCCGAAACTCCCCGAGCGTGTCGACATCGATGTTTGAACAAATAAAGTACATGATTTGTAGAACTTCTTATTCCCAGTTTTTATACTTCAAACCTGTAATAAATCAATCAACAAAATACGCACTATGAAGGAAATTTCCTCATGGTAAATACCATACTTTGACTTGTTTCGCTTCACAAGGAACCCTTTTCAAGGAGCCTCAAAATGGTAAAAGCATAACAAACATTAAATACAAAATGACGGGCAGAAACGTACACAAAATGTATAAATCAATAAAATCACGCGGAACGGGTGCCAGATTGTACAGCTGGTGTTAATAAACTAATGTCAAGTAATAAGTAATACTGGCCACGTTTGAATATCCAAATATATACCTGCCATATCATCCCAGCAACTGCAAAACTCCCCTATCGCCCTCCTGTGTAACAGACCAACTCCAGAACTGGCCGGCAGTACACAGGTCAGTCTTGTTTTGTATACAGGTTTTCTCAGTAGGTTGACGTTACCCTGTATTATGTTGTTACGTGTCCTGTGTTGTGATCTGCACCGACTGCCATTAATTTTATAAACAACAATATATATGTAATTTTTTAAAGAAACTTCTAACCTTTTATGGAAAACCAGTATAACACATTCCCCTGGATTTTACATAATTCGACAGCTGGAAGTAATAATAAGATAATGCATTGGGGAATTAAGATTTATTTTATTTTATGTGGATGTACAAGTTGTTTAAAAATTGAACTAATAGGTGTAAAGCATATGTAAAACTTTGACCCCCTGAGGATGGCTTATTAAAAGCCGAAACATATGTAGGGGCAATTGAGTTACTTATGAGAATATAGTGCATATGTTGGTGTCTAAAACTTTTAATTAGTTATCAAGATGCACGGTGAATACAACGTGAAGAAAAATGATAATAGGCCTTTGGGATGTGTAAGGTTAAACGGACACTGTAAGTGACCTTCAAATTCAACAACATGTGGTTAATTACTGGATCAGCTGAGCGACTGGTGGTGTCTTAAGAAGAGTATGCTGTGGTTGGTTGGTTTGGTACTCGCTTGTTGTTGGTCTTTGGCTTTTCGATTGGTGGATTGGACAAAAGGTGAGTGTTGGTTGGTTGATCGTCTTGCGGGCTGTTTGTTTTGCAGGTACGTTGTTCGGTTGTTTGGCCGACTGCTCTGTTGTTCAGTCTGTCGTCAACCGGCTTGTATTTTCCTCGGTCGGTCGTTCGGTCTGTTTTTCGTTCATTCGTCTTTGGTTAGTTTCTAAACCGGTCGTTCTGGTGAAGTTCGTCAAGTCGCCACTGTCTCACCTCTCTGCAAACACGTTACATAAGTTACATAAGTTCGTCAAGTCGCCACTGTCTCACCTCTCTGCAAACACGTTACATAAACATACGTACATTTCAGCAAAGTGAAAAAAACTGGCATTATATTCCGGTCATGGTATCAGTATACATATTAATTTAAAAAACATAGTAAAAAATTCGTTGTAACAATTGCATTACGGCCCATTTATTTGTAGACCAGCACGCATATCGTAATATCTGCATCCGTTCAATGGGACATGCCATCCCCGGAAACCATGGAAGGCCAGAAAGGTCGCTTTCTCAGTGCCGAGCGTCCTCAGACACTTCGGGCAAGAGTCTGCATTTGAAGTGGACTAACAAACAGAACACGGGGTTAGGGATCGGGCAGGAGCAGGGACTGCACGTGACTGGAAGACAACCACGTTTGATACTTTGCATTATTTGACATGTCGTGGTGTATGATTGGTTCGAATCCCGATGGAGGCGAGATTTTCAGCACCAGTCCAGACCGGCCCTGGGGCCCACCCAGCCTCCTGTACAATGAGTACCTGATCATTCCCGGGGGTAAACAGCCGGGGCGTGACGTTAACCACCTATCCCCATCTTGCGTTGAGGTTAAAGAAAGATTAGAACTATAACCCTACTCTCCCTGTGGGCTTTCATGGCCTATTATATGGTTAAATATGCCTTTATCTTACCTGGTGTATAAAACAGCCTGACACTGTATCGTATCGACAGTAGTTGGCGAAATCCCATTCGTTACTTTCAGGCATTTCGCCACAACATTAATACCACTGTACAGGCGGTACTACCAGTTTCGATGTAAAGTGCCCATTAGATATCCATTTTATTACGCATTTGAAGAATATCTTGACCACGCTTTGAATCTCCATACCACAGTCATTCTGCCAGTGTATATCCCCTCTTATGTTACAGAAAGTTTGGGAGATTTCAGGTTCTCAGGCCTGTTCACTAGTGTAATTATAGGCGTACGTGTGCTGCATTGTACAATATTAGTCATGTGGCAGCGTGTCTTGCTTATGGACATCGACGTCATAGACTGCAACATCAGGATGATTCCGGGATGATAACAGAATAGAATGAAATACAGCAGAAATGATCTGCATCAAAGGACAGATAAATCTTTCGTTGTTACTGCTACATTTCCACCTAATATTCATTTAAAGGCGTTTTATGTACCACCAGGTTTAACATTCAACAATTCTACGTTCTGCCCACACAGTGAATTTATGTGTTTTGTGTGGATCTCAGAACAAACAGCGATTATTTCACTGTACAGCATTAACTGACTGGTTTGTATAACTGAGACGGAGTGTGTTTACTGCGCGGTACGAGCTGAATCTTTATATAAAATTCAGGTTAATTTTCGTCTCTAAAGGGTAAACTAAAGTAATGAAATTAAAACTAATGTACTCATCACCGTAAATAGGCAGTACACTCCGCTCCCCATAAAAACATTGCACATGCCTATAATACCACGATCCCACACGCCAGCACTTCCGCATTCTACCATCATTCATTTCATTCTGTAGTCTGTCTTACGACAGGTCCGTAGCCTCTTCCAAAGCGAGTTCTCCACAGGGTGCGATCTAGTGCTTCCTCTTTCAATTTCCAGTATCTCTTCTTTTCCTTAAGGTCATCCAGTAGCTGCTTACGTCTTCTCCCTCGTCGTCCCGTCATTTCTATCCTTCCTTCTAACTTTCCTTCAATCACGTGTTTCAGAAGGCAGTTTCTACGCAAGATGTGACCAATCCAGTTAGCCTTTCTTCTTTTTATTGTATGTAGGATATTCCTCTCCTCCTTGACTCTGTGTAATACTTCTTCATTTCTCACACGATCGGTCCAACTGATCTTCTCCATTCTTCTCCAGCACCACATTTCAAAACTTTCCAGATACTTCTGATCTGCTTTCCGAAGTGTCCACGTTTCAGCACCATACAAAGCTATGCTCCAAACGTAGCACTTTACTAGTTTCTTCCTTAAATTTAATTCCAGTTTGCTGGTGAAAAGATTTTTCTTCTTGTTGAATGCTGCTTTTGCCATGGCAATTCTGGATTTAATTTCACGTGTACACCTTGCATCACTTGTTATCATGCTACCCAAATAATTGAAATATTCCACATTCTCCAATTGTTTTTTATCTATCATAATTTTCATTGGGGATGGTTGCCTTGAGATTTTCATTACTTTAGTTTTTCCCACATTCATTTCCATTCCATAGCGTCTTCCAATTTCAATTAGTCTATCAATCATGCCCTGTAGCACCTTTTCTCCCCTAGCCAGTAGCACAAGGATTCTACCATCAACAGTGCTTTTATAATTTTACAACTTTTAACGAGTCTTTTTACAAGATTTTAACTTATAAGTTTTAAAGTGCCGAAAGAATATTTTAAATCATGTGTTTGAAGTGACTGTAGCTTTTAGCAACAACCCCCCTGACGATGATCCTAGGATCGAAACACGTGTAGGGGTACAATTTTAACAATTTTAATAATAAAGCTACTTAAAAAGTGGTTTTAGTGTGCATCAGTTGGTCTATAACCTAATTTAATATGACGAAGATGCACGGTGTCAACAGTGTGAAATTTAAAGTAATGAAAATCTCAAGGCAACCATCCCCAATGAAAATTATGATAGATCAAAAACAATTGGAGAATGTGGAATATATTCAATTATTTGGGTAGCATGATAACAAGTGGTGCAAGGTGTACACGTGAAATTAAATCCAGAATTGCCATGGCAAAAGCAGCATTCAACAAGAAGAAAAATCTTTTCACCAGCAAACTGGAATTAAATTTAAGGAAGAAACTAGTAAAGTGCTACGTTTGGAGCATAGCTTTGTGTGGTGCTGAAACGTGGACACTTCGGAAAGCAGATCAGAAGTATCTGGAAAGTTTTGAAATGTGGTGCTGGAGAAGAATGGAGAAGATCAGTTGGACCGATCGTGTGAGAAATGAAGAAGTATTACACAGAGTCAAGGAGGAGAGGAATATCCTACATACAATAAAAAGAAGAAAGGCTAACTGGATTGGTCACATCTTGCGTAGAAACTGCCTTCTGAAACACGTGATTGAAGGAAAGTTAGAAGGAAGGATAGAAATGACGGGACGACGAGGGAGAAGACGTAAGCAGCTACTGGATGACCTTAAGGAAAAGAAGAGATACTGGAAATTGAAAGAGGAAGCACTAGATCGCACCCTGTGGAGAACTCGCTTTGGAAGAGGCTACGGACCTGTCGTAAGACAGACTACAGAATGAAATGAATGATGGTAGAATGCGGAAGTGCTGGCGTGTGGGATCGTGGTATTATAGGCATGTGCAATGTTTTTATGGGGAGCGGAGTGTACTGCCTATTTACGGTGATGAGTACATTAGTTTTAATTTCATTACTTTAGTTTACCCTTTAGAGACGAAAATTAACCTGAATTTTATATAAAGATTCAGCTCGTACCGCGCAGTAAACACACTCCGTCTCAGTTATACAAACCAGTCAGTTAATGCTGTACAGTGAAATAATCGCTGTTTGTTCTGAGATCCACACAAAACACATAAATTCACTGTGTGGGCAGAACGTAGAATTGTTGAATGTTAAACCTGGTGGTACATAAAACGCCTTTAAATGAATATTAGGTGGAAATGTAGCAGTAACAACGAAAGATTTATCTGTCCTTTGATGCAGATCATTTCTGCTGTATTTCATTCTATTCTGTTATCATCCCGGAATCATCCTGATGTTGCAGTCTATGACGTCGATGTCCATAAGAATGAAAGGGTTAATCTCATGCGTTGTTGCTATCGAACATTTATGAGCGTGGCCATGACTGGCTTTGAAATGTCAATACAAATATCGCCGTAAGTGAAGACTACCAAACGTTGGAAATCCTGTTTCACATTCGGCAGCGCTCGGGTTAAAAATTTTGGCAACGAGGTGAGCCATCTTGAATCCTGAGGAGAAAATCGCCAAGTGGAGCACGACTGTTCCTCACACGAACTTCACATTTGTTCCCTAATCACGCTACCATTCGACACGAAACAACCTGAGTTACTGACAGCGTCTTTAAATAAACCATAAACACAATAAACAAATTTAAAATATCCGCTGAGCGAAACACTTGCGGCACATTCGCGTAACGAAAGGCACACTGGTAACCTTGGTAACAACAACCATAGGCACACTTGTGACCTTGATAACAACAACCATAGGCACACTTGTAACCTTGGTAACAAGCACCCATATGCACACTGGTAAGCTTGGTAACAAGCAACCATATGCACACTAGTAAGCTTGGTAACAAACAACCTTAGGCACACTGGTAATTTTGGTAACAAATCAACCATAGGCACGCTGGTAACCTTGGTAACAACAACCATAGGCACACTTGTGACCTTGGTAACAAGCACCCATATACACACTGGTAAGCTTGGTAACAAGCACCCATATGCACACTGGTAAGCTTGGTAACAAGCAACCATAGGTACACTGGTAATTTTAGTAACAAATCTACCATAGGCACACTGGTAAGCTTGGTAAAATATCAAACATATGCTCACAGGTGACCTTGGTAACAAACAAACATAGGCACACTGGTGACCTTGGTAACAAGCAAACATAGGCACACTGGTGACCTTGGTAATAAGCAATTATAGGCACACTGGTAAGATTAGTAACAAAGGTAAACATATGGACATCATTCAATTTGTAATGATTCTTTATAACCAATCTAGCCATGGTAAACAAATCTAACCATTTTAACCACGGGTATGGTAACCATACTTACGTTTGTAATACCTTCGTGTCCAAGGCAACCATGATAAAAGGGGTAGACATACTAACCATAGGAATACTGGTAACTTTGGTAAACATTGGTACCGTGGTAACGTTGGTTACCAAATTACTTATACATTTACGTGGGTCTTCATATAAAGTGTCTGTTATTTCGGTCTGATGTTAATCGAAACTGGAAATGTTCATAGATTTTATTACGTTTTCCCAATATAGGATTTTCACGAAAATTCCTCTGACGGTAGGCGAATCCTTCACACAGAGAAGAGGACGGACGGACGTGATGAAGCTAATAGTCGCTTTTCGCAAATGCTTTGTGTCATTCCTAATAAATACGGAAAGGATGTTTATGACCTAAAAATCATGCAAATATGCAAGCATTAGGACCTTTAAAATGTCAAAATATGACCTACAATCTCCAACATAATGTAAAAAACCACCGAGCTTTATTTATAAAAAAAAAATCAGACTGATTAATTCTCAAAAATCAAGCTGTAACCTAAAAATAAACTTGGCCTCGTTTATAGCATTTTATTTTAGCATAAGGCTAAATTGCACTGACTACATAAGACACATTCAACACAATATTTCAAATGAATAAGATTCACTTTATTTACTGACCATATAATTATTTCCATGCTAATTGGCTACAGAAAAATAAATTATACATAATGGGACCTAGCGTATCATGTTCAGTCTTCACTGTCGTTCTCACAATTACAGTACACAGTTACACACATTGTGAAGCTTTCAAACAAAAATGATCTCCGATTGTCACTTAGCATCGTTTTATAACAGGAAAAACTCCTTTCCACATCACAGGAAGTAATTGGGGCATGTTTGAAAAATGTGAAATTATTGCTACTAAGTTCTGGGGTCGTCTTCCTCTAATGTTGCCAGCTTACCACTAAGAATGTCACTAATCTTGCACATTGTTGTATATCCTTCATTTCGATGGAGTACACTTTGTAGTTTTGCAAACACGTTGTCACCTACCGTGCCCTTCTACATTTTCTTACGGGTTATCCTGTTAATTGGACGAAACCTGGTGTAATTCCTGTCATACTGTACACAAAAGCTGGATTCCAAAATATATCGCTTATATAGTAGCTTATATATTGCTTATATAGTAGCTTATCTACCCCCAATTCTTTGTTTGTAAATGAACCGTAACTCTAGCTGAAAGATATTTCTTGCCAGGTCAGAAAATTAATAACTTCCACTTGGCATATAATTTTCACAAAATTTGGTTTGAAAGTAACAAGATTCATAAAATATGCTCTTAAATGGTCTAAATATGACCAAATCCTAAAAAAGCCCGAAATATGCAATTATATGCACAATAAAACCGTATAATTTTAATCAGAGTAAGCTAAAACGTACTGAAAATAACTTTATAATGATAATAATGGCAAGGAAAAAAATATGACATGTCACAAACATCCTTGCCCTACTAATAAACGTCGAGCCAGCAAACCTGCATTCCTGTACGAAATACTGCAATCCAGCTGACTGCAGTCTTTGCGCCTGTCAGGTATTCTGCGTGGCAAGCTTGTTTCGTCCTGCACACGGTTTGTGTCTGCTGCAGCTGACCGTTATTGTAACAGCAGACACGGCCAGCAGTGCGCTATGTGCTTTTGAATTACACGACTGTGGTTTGGTTAACACTAAATTACACGACTGTGGTTTGGTTAACACTAAATTACACGACTGTGGTTTGGTTAACACTAAATTACACGACTGTGGTTTGGTTAACACTAAATTACACGGCTGTGGTTTGGTTAACACTAAATTATACGACTGTGGTTTGGTTAACACCAAATTACACGACTGTGGTTTTGTTAACACCAAATTACACGACTGTGGTTTGGTTAACACTAAATTACACGACTGTGGTTTGGTTAACACTAAATTACACGACTGTGGTTTGGTTAACACTAAATTACACGACTGTGGTTTGGTTAACACTAAATTACACGACTGTGGTTTGGTTAACACTAAATTACACGACTGTGGTTTGGTTAACACTAAATTACACGACTGTGGTTTGGTTAACACTAAATTACACGACTGTGGTTTGGTTAACACTAAATTACACGACTGTGGTTTGGTTAACACTAAATTACACGACTGTGGTTTGGTTAACACTAAATTACACGACTGTGGTTTGGTTAACACTAAATTACACGACTGTGGTTTGGTTAACACTAAATTACACGACTGTGGTTTGGTTAACACTAAATTACACGACTGTGGTTTGGTTAACACTAAATTACACGACTGTGGTTTGGTTAACACTAAATTACACGACTGTGGTTTGGTTAACACTAAATTACACCGCACGGCAACACGTGTAACTCGTGCTTGTTGTGGTTGTGCTGAGGTCCTTCCGTGCAGACCACGCGTGCTACAAGTTAAAAACCCCTGGAATATTCGGCACAACTTCCTGAAACAAAAGATCGTATCTCCATATCTCCATCCGGTCTCCATTTTCCATATCGCCATCAAATTACTAATGACATAGCAGAGTGTTTCTGTGAATCAAGACGCCCGCACTAATGGAGCCATCCTTCCTGAGGACGCTGGTCCTCCTCTTCGCCTTCGCCGAGCGTCTCAATGCTCAGTCTCAAGACGCCGACGTCATAGTGACTTTGGAGCAGGGTGATCTCAAGGGGCTGCGGATAGAATCAATTCGGGACCGAGAACTGCTCGCTTTCCTCGGGATTCCTTATGCCAAACCGCCGGTTGGAGATTTACGTTTCAAGGTAAGACAGAAGGTTAATTAACAGTCTTGTGCTGTTTAATGACTTTCTGTCAACTGGTGATTGCGGTGCTGGTTTGGGTCTGAAGGGGCACAGGGACCGTAGTTGGCAGTGTCAGTAGGGGCAGTGCTGTCACTGACATCATAAAGTTACGGAGCATGCAGGGACCAATGTCAAGTTTTAATTCAGATGGCACATGGCAACTTGCTGCCTCCATCTTCAGGGTCTCAGGTACTGAACCACAAACCGCACCACCGGACACAACACAAACATACCTGATTTACTAAACTGATGACCTATGTATACAGAACCAACCGCCAGAATATAAAAATCAAACTAATGGTACAAGTACTTAATATTATTCATACCGTGCATGTTCACTATCACCAGTAAAAATACCAACACATGCACTATTTGATAAAACCTTTATAGTTTTAAAAAATCGGCCCTACATATGTTTCGGCCAGCACACAACCACTCGTCTCCATCTCTACCACTTCAGCAACCCAAACACAGACGACACGCCATGCCAAAACCAAGATAACGCATTAAAACTATCATCACTGGAACAAGACTCCGATCAACAAAACTAGACACGTATGTGCTTCACAAAAACTGCCATATACGCCACGCAACACAGTCAGTTGATTCATAAATAAGTGTTTCACCGAACACAGATCTACACACGCTACGCAACGGTGAAAAACTAGTGCAGTGTTTTATTCTATAATATAGTGTTCACGTCAGTGATGTACAGTGCGCCTTGGATGTGACTCCCTATGACGAAAAACTATTGTTTTTAAAATGTTTAACAACCACACACCTTATGTAAGGCCTATGAACGTAATTGTGCCTTAACGTTAGTTGCTCCTGAGGATGGCCAGTTAACTGGCCGAAACATATGTAGGGCCGATTTTTTAAACTATAAAGGTTTTATCAAATAGTGCATGTGTTGGTGTTTTTACTAGAGATAATGGTAGAAGATACATCCTTAAAAAACCATATAGCTTTATTTTATCATTTTATT
>JAJKFL010000026.1:21044361-21062477 GCA_021186555.1 Reticulitermes speratus
AATAGTACATATACGCCACGCAACACAGTCAGTTGATTCATAAATAAGTGTTTCACCGAACACAGATCTACACACGCTACGCAACGGTGAAAAACTAGTGCAGTGTTTTATTCTATAATATAGTGTTCACGTCAGTGATGTACAGTGCGCCTTGGATGTGACTCCCTATGACGAAAAACTATTGTTTTTAAAATGTTTAACAACCACACACCTTATGTAAGGCCTATGAACGTAATTGTGCCTTAACGTTAGTTGCTCCTGAGGATGGCCAGTTAACTGGCCGAAACATATGTAGGGCCGATTTTTTAAAACTATAAAGGTTTTATCAAATAGTGCATGTGTTGGTGTTTTTACTAGAGATAATGGTAGAAGATACATCCTTAAAAAACCATATAGCTTTATTTTATCATTTTATTATGAAAAATTGACGAAATTCATTTAAGGATTTTATATTCTGTGTTTTATATATTTAAATACAGAATTTGTACATAACTGTAATATATAAATGATAATGAAACTTGACTGTATGTGATACATAACATAATAGCAGACATAAACAGTGGATGTAAAGTAAATGTACATTACGAGCCCCCTGAAGATGGCCTTGTAAAGGCTGAAACATGTGTAGGGGTTGAAGAATAAAACGTGAAAATATAGTGCATTTGTTGGTGTGTAATTTGTGAGTTGTTAAACAATGCACGGTGAAGATAATATACAATTCGTCTTAAGAGTTTAATGTCTTATTGCAGTAGAATTACTTTGCTGGACTGGGCACGCTGTTACGAGCCAGCCCTGTTCTGACACTACGACTTACGTTTGTGTCGTAATTCAGATGTTACGTCATAAATGTCGTGTGCAATGCTACGGGCAAGACATGTAGCTATGAACAGTGAAATACTCTCGGGCTCAGAGCTGAGTCAGGCGGTTCAAGCAACGAAGTGTTTCGCAGACTGATTCCTTCTCTGTCATCAGGATTTTGTATGAAATATACTTCAAATTAGGCTGGCAGCTTCCTTCTAAGTTGTTTTTTTAGTGTATTACAGCTCTCTCGGCCGTCTCTCACATCCTCTTCTCCAAAACTCTCTATTTTGCCATTGGCCATCTTGTAGACCCCTTCTATGAGGGTCCTTTTCGACTTGCTTCGTCCAATCTTCTGAGGGTCTACCTCTTTTTCGTCTACAGGGTGGGTGCCACTGAAGTATCTTCTTTGGCCAGCGATGATCTCCCATTCTTCTAACATCCCCGTGTCACTTCAATCGTCGTTCTTCCATTTTTTCTATCACATTTTTTCTACTCTTCATTCTTCTCTTTATTTCTTCATCGGCGATCCTTTGCAGTCTTCATACCTTATAGCTTCTTCTCATAAAGTCCATTTCTACACCTTCCAGCCTTTGTTTGTCCCTCTTCGTTATTCCCAAACCTCCCCTTCCGTACAGCAATACGCTTTCTACTACTGTCTCGTGTATTCTTTTCTTAGTCTGTTTCTTGATGCTGCTTGCCCATAGAATGGAATTTAATGTATTTATTGCTTGCTTAGCTTGACCAATCCTATTCTATAATTCTTTTTTACTAGATCCTTCATCCGAAATAATGACTCCTAAGTATGTGTAATCGTCGCAAACCTGACCTGACCATTTATTACCAAGTTGTTGTTCTGTCGATCCCCCACAACTAGATATTTTGTTCTGGCGAAGTTCACTTCCAGACCGGCTCTGTCATAAGTTGCCAATTAATTCATTATTCACAAACGTTCTCTCTGTCGAGGCGCCGGAACCGCCTGAGCCGTGGAGTGGCGCTCGCGACGCTACAGAAGAAGGCAACGTCTGTCCGCAGCACGATATGATGCTCGGAACGTTTGCGGGGGACGAGGACTGCTTGGTCTTGAACGTGTACACCAGTAAGGTAAGCAACTGCCTGAGATGCTGCTAGTTCCGCAACACGTCGAGTGTGTCCTTGAATGTTCTTACCGTATCCACAAAAGCTCGCCACTTGTCCCTATTCCAGTCCATAACCTCTCATCCCAGAACTTTAAGATCCATTTTAATAGTATCTTCCCGTCTATTCTTAGCTCTTCCGCGTGGTCACTCTCCTGCAGGTTTCGCCAACAAAACTCTCCACACGTGCGACATGGCGCGTGACCCGTGTCAAACACGTTGTTCTCTTCATTACAATATTATCTGACGAGGAGCGTAAATCACGAAACCTCTTGTAATTACTCAGCACCCTAACCTCAAACACCCTCAGCCTATGTTTCTCCCTCAGTGTGACAGACAAAGTTGTACACCCATAAAAAAACAACAGGCAAAATGATAGTTCTCTACACTTTTATGTTTCGCTTGTAAGACGGCAAATGTGTAGACGAAATTTTCTGGACTGCATTTTATTAGCTCAATATTTACCTTGCAATATCCGTGTTGTGTGACCTTTCTGAAGGTAAAGGTAGCTGTATATATGCACGACATGAAGGCATTTGGGGAAGTGGGGGTATAGGGGTATTCAGTTTAACCTCGGCATTAGATGGACGTGAGTGGTCAACTGGGTGGGCCCCAGGGCCGGTCTGGACGTTTTAGGGAAGGGAAATGTCTCTTGCTAGCGCCGAAAATGGAAACACATATCCCCAGTCATTCAGTCCGCAGCTTTGTGCCTGTGCAGCCTACACTAACGTGTACATTAAAGTGGCCCTTTGTGCCTGTGCAGCCTACACTAACGTGTACATTAAAGTGGCCCTTTGTGCCTGTGCAGCCTACACTAACGTGTACATTAAAGTGGCCCTTTGTGCCTGTGCAGCCTACACTAACGTGTACATTAAAGTGGCCCTTTGTGCCTGTGCAGCCTACACTAACGTGTACATTAAAGTGGCCCTTTGTGCCTGTGCAGCCTACACTAACATGTACATTAAAGTGGCCCTTTGTGCCTGTGCAGCCTACACTAACGTGTACATTAAAGTGGCCCTTTGTGCCTGTGCAGCCTACACTAACGTGTACATTAAAGTGGCCCTTTGTGCCTGTGCAGCCTACACTAACGTGTACATTAAAGTGGCCCTTTGTGCCTGTGCAGCCTACACTAACATGTACATTAAAGTGGCCCTTTGTGCCTGTGCAGTCTACACTAACGTGTACATTAAAGTGGCCCTTTGTGCCTGTGCAGCCTACACTAACGTGTACATTAAAGTGGCCCTTTGTGCCTGTGCAGCCTACACTAACATGTACATTAAAGTGGCCCTTTGTGCCTGTGCAGCCTACACTAACATGTACATTAAAGTGGCCCTTTGTGCCTGTGCAGCCTACACTAACATGTACATTAAAGTGGCCCTTTGTGCCTGTGCAGCCTACACTAACATGTACATTAAAGTGGCCCTTTGTGCCTGTGCAGCCTACACTAACATGTACATTAAAGTGGCCCTTTGTGCCTGTGCAGCCTACACTAACGTGTACATTAAAGTGGCCCTTTGTGCCTGTGCAGCCTACACTAACGTGTACATTAAAGTGGCCCTTTGTGCCTGTGCAGCCTACACTAACATGTACATTAAAGTGGCCCTTTGTGCCTGTGCAGCCTACACTAACATGTACATTAAAGTGGCCCTTTAAGTAAACTAATGTGAACGAAACGTCGCACCAAAAGACATGCATATTAAAAAGATTTCATTCCAAATTAAAAAAAAAATATGCCACAAAACTGAGAAGGCATGGAGCCATCAGCTTCGGCAGCACTTTGTGTAAGGCAGTGCACATTGTCTGTATGTCAAGTGACCGGGCTTGGCTTAGACAACACCGTCATTTAATTAAATCCTTAACTAATTATTAGACTAAAACTGTATGAACTATACGGAATTTAATCTTGGCTTTGCAGAACGTATATTGAGATCTTCGCTGTTCTGCGATTTTACGCAGCGTAGATTGGTAGTTTGTTACCGACGTTTCGGGACAACATATTTGTCCCATCTTCAAGGTTCAAGGAGTCCAATCTACGCTGTGTAAAATCCAAGAACAGCGAAAATGTCATTTACACCGCTGCAGAATATGTATCCTTTGATTTAATAAATTACTAGATGTAGAAATCACAAGGCGGTTATAATGCAGCAACAGGCGCCTCACTGTCGACGCCGCTGTACGTAGGCCTACTTTGTTCCTTAAGCGCGTAAGGTGGCTCTGAAAATGAACCACATTACATCAAAATCACTGTGTGTCTCTCAAAGGACAACGGCGTCGTAGACAGGGTCCTCCTTGTTCCTGCGTGCAGACTGTTGCTGTTCGCAGCTAAATAATCTCAAATTTGGAATCATTTGCATTATGGACTTTGTGCACGAATGCGCTTTACAAATAAATACTTTAACACGTGGGTCCAGAGGTTGAGAATAAGTGACTTCTTGTATCGGACCAAACTGAGCAGGTAGCATCTTTATTTTTAGCATGCGGACGGAGCCTATCCTGTCTCAGCAAACTAGTGTTTTACATTCCACACGGGATGAAGGATACAGTACATAAATTTAATAGAATTCATCCCGTTCTGCTATGGAGCATTCAGTTTCAAATATTTAAACACTCCGTCCAGCACAACCGAGTTTAGCCAAAAAGTAGCTACATGTTTCAGTCACAACTGACCGTCATGGGACTATCAAACAATATTTAAAATAACGTAAAATGTAATACATGTGAATTATCATTCTGATTTTACTGTGTGAGATCCCACAAGCTCACAATTATTACAATGATCAAATTGTAAATTTGTGTTGTTCAGTCAGTAGCTGGGTGATGGTTGTGTAGCCAGATGTATATTTTGACATTAAGTTGCTTAAGATCAATAGATAAAATTGCTGGGTAAATATTTTTAAGTTATTGTCATCGTTTATATGAAGAAATTAAATAGACATAGGCGTCAGCTGTGTGTTTTGTGTTGAGCGGATTATTTGTATGCACGCCGAATATAGGGCAGCCGGTAACACTGAAGTCTGTAATTATTTTGATATTGTTCATTCCGTGCAAAATGTTATGATTCGTATTATTACAAACCAATTACATGCACTTACAAAGCTTATAGAATATACATATTATATTCCTACATTGTATACAATATATATATACAGGGCATACACAAAAGAATGGTGCGGTTTCAAAGGTGAATACAATTGATACCGCACCATTATTTTGTGTATACTCTGTATATATTGTAAAGTAAAATGTAAAGTGTATAATTTTGATACATTTTATTTACAATAACCATTAACTATTAAAATTCACTTAACAACCAACAACTGCACTACTGAATTACAATACCACTTAAAGTTACCCTACACATGTTTCGGTCATTATTTGACCATCATCACGGTATCTGTATCTTTATGTTTGCACTTCACTGTGCGCTATCCAATTTTTTGTTGTTTAATTTATTAGTTTATTATTTATGACACTAACTAACTAACTAACTAACTACATGCAGTACAGTCCTTCTTGAGAAGCTAACAGGTCGTCAGCTAAATTCCCGGCATTTTATGGAACCCGAAGGTTCATCACCGCACTCACAACAGCCCGGGTCCGAGGCTCTGTATGGTGTTTCGTAACATGGTAATTTTTTACGGTGAGGAGTTGTTAGCACCTCGCCCAACCCCCAAGCTGGAGGACCACCCCTTGTCGGCTGTCCGCGACTGCATATTCGCAGCTACCCTCCATATCCGCAGGCCGTTCCTCCATCCGCAACCCGAGGACGCGCCATGCCGTGGTGACAGGGACCGACTTATCGTGGTGACAGGGACCGACTTATCGTGGTGACAGGGACCGACTTATCGTGGTGACAGGGACCGACTTATCGTGGTGACAGAGACCGACTTATCGTGGTGACAGGGACCGACTTATCGTGGTGACAGGGACCGACTTATCGTGGTGTTTATTATTTATTACACTAATAAATTAAACAACAAAAAAGTGGATAGCGCACAGTGAAGTGAAAACATAAAGATACAGATACCGTGATGATGGTCAAATAATGACCGAAACATATGTAGGGTAACTTTAAGTGGTATTGTAATTCAGTAGTGCAGTTGTTGGTTGTTAAGTGAATTTTAATACCATAATACACGGTGAACAAAAAGTAAAATTAACCATTAACTATATTATATCATTTTAACCTATATACTCTCATAAACAATGGCTTCATCAGGTTTTAAACTATATAAGTTTAAATGTTACTACCTGATGATGGCGGTCGACTGCCGAAACATGTAGCAGGGAATATCATGTGTATTTTATAGGCTTTGTTTGTGCAAGTAGTTGGTTTTGAATAAACAGCTCTGTAAATACATCACATATTTTCCATAAAGCAAATGGTTCTAAGTGTGACGTATCACTGTATAATCGTGCAGAACTGTAGTGTGCATTTCTGCAACCAACAGCTGCCTGAATCCTCCAAAGAGCTGAAAGCTGTCATGGTGTGGATCCACGGGGGCTGCTACAAAGGTGGGTCTGCGAGCTCAATCGTGTACGGCCCGGACCACATCCTCACGGAAGACATCGTCCTGGTCACCATCAACTACCGCCTGGGACTATTAGGTATACACCTGAGGTGACAGAGTTAGCAAGTTTTGGGTCTCTTTACGGCCACGACGTACCCAACACCAATCGCAGATCGACGCAGTTGAGCGAGAAGCATTCTGCATCGTACGCTTGACGTCCAGAGTTCAAATTTCGGCCTTGGGACCGAATGTCTTGGTTGTTTTCATGGTTTTTGTCAGTCCCTACAGACATGCCATAAAAGTATATGAAATTAGGCCACCTGATGCTCCCTTTCGAATTCATTATTCACTAACATCAGACCACTAAACATCATGAACTGTCCCCCCACTTATTTCGTCTTGTCTTACGTCGTTCCGCAATTACGGCGTTTGCTCCCATACCCAATATATTAAGCCAAGAGCGCAAATTCGTATGTATGATGCCGAAGATATCTTAGAGTTGCTGAAATCCCACGATCAGCAGCTCACTATCGACGATCTTGTTGAAATTCGGTAGCAAAGCGTCCTTGAAGAAGCTGGGGAAGCTGAGCCTGAGCCTAAGGAGAGGACCGTAATGGCCTTGATTTGACTGAGCGGCTTGGACTGACTGCAGCTGGCGTCAAGGTGTTTGAGGACTGACTGGAACGGGCAGCGAGCAGCGATAGCTGGACAGGGAGTTGTGAGGATGCTTGCTTGCTGTCAGTAGGTTCTGAAGAGGAAGAAGAGGTCTTTGTCTGGCCAGACTTCAGTGCTTGATATTTCGAAGTCATCTTCAGGTACTTCCTCATCGCCACCTCTGTTGTTGGACCCTGGAGACGATGATCCAGATGACCTGCCTGCAGTTCAACAGGAAGTGTCTCCTACTGCCACAGTCGTTTGGTTTTTCAGATTTCTTACTTTTAGTGAATGTTTCGTTGCGTATAAATGTAACTTTCTTCTTGGTAGAAACAAATTATTTGGAACATCCCTCCCCATTTTGACATTTCTTTTATGGGACAAGCTGCCTTGATTTTCGTCGTTTACGACGTAACTTCGGACGGTTACTCTGTATCGTTAGCAAGTACACATCATCATAAGACACTAGTTTGTGAATCTGAAGAAACATAAGGTTTCAAAATGGCCAAACCCGCAGCACCGTTACCAGCACACACGCGCACACACAATCGGATAATAACACCGTAGAATCAGGCGATATTATTCCTTTATAAATTCATCTTCTCTTCACGCCCTCAGTTCCGTCTAAGCCCGTCGTCCCTCTCCAGAACCAGCTTCTAACGGCGTGTCTGCGCCTGCTTGTTGGGGCACATTGTTAAAACTAGCATTAAACCGGGGAAATTTTTACCGTCGCGAGCACCACATTTGTGTCACACTGTGCTTATTTTTACCGTCGTGAGCACCACATTTGTGTCACACTGTGCTTATTTTTACCGTCGTGAGCACCACATTTGTGTCACACTGTGCTTATTTTTACCGTCGTGAGCACCACATTTGTGTCACACTGTGCTTATTTTTACCGTCGTGAGCACCACATTTGTGTCACACTGTGCTTATTTTTACCGTCGTGAGCACCACATTTGTGTCACACTGTGCTTATTTTTACCGTCGTGAGCACCACATTTGTGTCACACTGTGCTTATTTTTACCGTCGTGAGCACTACTTTTGTGTCACACTGTGCTTATTCCATTTACTTGTACACAATACAGCGCTTGAAGCACTCTAACGAATCACGTGTTTACTGAACAGTCATGCTGGAAGCCTGAAAATGCCACGGATGACAGCAGTTGTCCTCATACTAAACACAAGGCTTGCGACAGAATTCTACTATCTGAAGTGAGGCTCTTAAACTTTTCGGCAAATATGGACTGTACAATACCGACTGAAACATATTTCCGACTGCGTTTTATTGCTATGATCTTCTGCTGCTATTCGTAACTACCATCAACCCTGACTATCAATGCATATAAGGACAGAATGTCATGCCCCATTTTCGGTCTTACCAACCTTCAATCAGTATATTAAGTCCTGCTTTATGTAGTTCAGGACTTCGGCGATCAGCAACCTCTCGGCTCTCGAGGGAAGCTTGCGATGGATTCGGTGATACTGAGGTAAATGGGAGCTTTTGGGGAAGAAAATAAGAGAATGTGATGTAACAGATGTGTGTGCACACTCGTCTTTTGATAACACGGACAACATACATGTTTTTTAACAAATGGAATGGCTTAATCTAAAAAACATTACTACATAAATTGAAAGACACAGGTTTCGTGTCTTTATCAACTTTAAACTATTTTATTCTTTTCGAAACACCATCAAAATGTCTGTAAGCCGAAATAAAGAGTATAGGACTGTAAAATGTGGCTGTGGGAATGACATAACATTGGCTGACACGACTCAGCAATGTCAGTAAGCAGTAATTGTGACGCCGTTGAATCATTAAAATCCGACCCTCAGTATCAGTATTGCCTTTTCACTTACCAAAGCACCTGTGTCACTGTAAAACTCGTAAATCTGATATGGCATGTGCCATGTCATCAAAATAAACATTTTCATTTTTATCCTCGTATCAAACCTCAACAGGATTCTTGAGTCTGAAGGAAGCTGGAGTTCCGGGTAATAACGGAATGAAGGACCAGGTGATGGCCCTGCGCTGGGTGCAGAGAAACATCGCCAAGTTCGGGGGGATCCGAACAGAGTGACAATCTTCGGGGAAAGCGCCGGGGGTGCCAGTGTGCACTTTCACTTGCTGTCTCCAATGTCTAAAGGTAAGAGGAGTTAGTTCTTCGCTCCTAGCGATGTGGCGTGTACTGTGCTGACTGTAGGACTGCTGACCATACACACTATGACGTCAGTTGGTCTGACTGGAGTAATGACGGCATTGAACTCTGATGGGAAGAACGTTAAGCTGAGGGAGTTTGAGAACAGGATGCTGAGAGTGGTACTGGGGCCTAACAGGACGATGAGAGTGGTACTGGGGCCTAACAGGGTGCTGAAGAAGGTATTGGGGCCTAACAGGATGTTGAGAGTGGTACTGGGGTCTAACAGGATGCTGAGAGTGGTACTGGGGTCTAACAGGATGATTAGAGTGGTACTGGGGCCTAACAGGATGCGAAGAGTGGTACTGGGGCCTAACAGGATGCTGAGAGTGGTACTAGGGCCTAACAAGATGCTGAGAGTGGTACTGGGGCCTAACAGGATGATGAGAGTGGTACTGGGGCCTAACAGGGTGCTGAAGAAGGTATTGGGGCCTAACAGGATGCTGAGAGTGGTACTGGGGTCTAAGAGGATGATAGAGCGGTACTGGGGCCTAACAGGATGCTAAGAGTGGTACTGGGGCCTAACAGGATGCTGAGAGTGGTACTAGGGCCTAACAAGATGCTGAGAGTGGTACTGGGTCCTAACAGGATGCTGAAGAATGTATTGGGGCCTAACAGGATGCTGAGAGTGGTACTGGGGCCTAACAGGATGCTGAAGAAGGTATTGGGGCCTAGATTTTGCACCGTAATAGTGCCGTCTGTAGTATTATCCTCTACCTTGCACTCATATAAAATTAGGTCAGGCCCGGTGCACTGTCACATAAAACGTGTGGCAATGCACTGTCACATGACACGTGTGTGACATAATGCACTGTCACATGACACGTGTGTCACATAATGCACTGTCACATGACACATGTGTGACGTAATGTAAGCCTTTGCTCTTCGCACATCAGGACTGTTCCATCGCGCCATCTCGCAGAGTGGATCAGCCCTGGACCCGTGGGCCTACGCTGAGCCAGACTTTATGCGGAGGAAGGCATTTAGAGTCGGCGAAAGGATGAACTGCAGAACGTCGGATCCACAGCAGCTGTTGCGGTGTTTCCAGCAAGCCAGTGCGGATACCCTAGTGAACAGGACCATTGGAGAGGTGAGCTGCAGTGTAATGGCACAGCGCTGGACCCAGACTCACAAAACTTTATTAAACCGCTCCATAAAAAGAGAAGGGTTAGAGGGAGGCACTAGGCTACGGGCTGGACGTCCGAGGGGTCTTGGTTCGATTACCGACAGGGCAAGAAACCTTTTCCCTCCCCCAAATCGTCCAAATCGGCTCTGAGGCTCACTGGATGCCGGAGGATCTTTCTTTGGAGATATGATGGCCGGACTGTAAAGCTCCATGTAGTGCCGAGGTTAAGAATGAGTGGAGCTATAACTCTACTCTCTCCACACGCTTTCATGACGTAGACAGGAACTGTACCTGTACGCTTAACTTTATCGGTAGTGCGAGAAAGACAGAAGTAAACTGTCTTATTTAATGATGCTGTCAATTGTTAGATCATATTAATTGTGGATGAAGGAATAAAGAGTGTGTGGTATGGCGGTATGGTACAGACAGGGAAGAGTCGAACGACTGTGAAGGAATTCTTTTCAGTGGCGCTTTGTGCACTGGATTAGCTGGCCTGCACGGCAAGAGACCGGCGACTGATCGCTTGAAACTTGGCGCAACCGGCATGGTCTCGGATCTCGGAAAATATCTCTCGACAAACTGTCCGTTTTAGACCTGCTTATTTATTTATTTATTATTTATCTATATATATCTATTTATCCTCAAACTATGTAGCTCCACATGTTATTATCATTATTGAATAATGAATCGCGAAACATTTGGAACGAAGGAGTGGGCCGGGATGGCTCAGTCGGTATAGCGACTCACTACGGCCTTTACAATCCGGGGATAGAATCCCAGTGGGGGTGAGATTTTTTTCACCCGCCCAGACGGGCCCTGGGGCCCACCCAGCCTCCTATACAATGGGTACCGGTTATCTTTCCCGGGGGTAAAACGACCAGGGCTTGGCGTTGACCACCACCCACCCACATCTAGCGCCGAGGTTTAAGAAAGAGTATACCTCTACTCCCACTCCGTGCGTTCATAGCTTGTTCCAGGACGAACTTTACGTTTTATAGAAGGAAGGAGCCCTGGCCCAATTTGAGGTACTACAGCATTTGTCTGGAGGGACTGAGGAAGGTCAATCGGGACGCTACGATATTTCAAGGCATAGCATATGTTTCGTCCTCTATGTAATCGCCTTACATAAAAAGCAATAGTTTGTAAATAGGACGAAAATATTCATTGAAACTAGCACAAAATTGCCGAAACATGCAGCGATCAGAGAAAGTGATAAAATACGCACTGAATGTTGCTATACACAGCAATGTTCTATATATATATATATATATATATATATATATATATATATTACTATTAGCCAACAAAGCATAACATTCCATTTATAATTGTGGCTGCCCGGCGCCGTCCAAATCAAAATCAAAGTCCTTACAGCTTGAGCCAGCTTGCTGTGTCACGCTGTGAACACCCACAACAGTGGCGAGGAACTGAAAAGCAGAAAACACTTCTACCAGTTTATTAGAAAATAATTTAAAAAATAAATATAAGAGAACAGGCCTCCCCGTGCATTTGTAGAACAAAACAAATGCACGAGTTGCAAACACACCTAAAATTGTTGTCTTACATACATATATACATACATACATACATATATATATATACATTCCACGAATCCACAAGTGCGTCACAAAGACAAAAGATGTATGGAACATTACAAACATACACAAAAAGACACACACACTTTACGAATCAATGATCTATCCGATAATAGATATCAGTCAACGCACACTCACATGTACACATATACTGATTAAAATCAAAATTACACTTCAAAATTATGACTGAGCATATAAATAACATAACAAATATAAAAATTCAATTCTTAAAATATATATAATTGAAATATAATATAATAAAATTGAGTACAATTTATCAGAAGCAACCATATTTTGCCTCACATCATGAGTCTATATTAAGCATTCATGTATTCTTCTATGAAATAAAACGCTTTCACCATTCCTACATGTTTCGGCACGTCTGTGCCATCCTCAGGGATTTCGTACACCAAATTTAACACTTGCTAAAATATCATTAATTTAGCCATTAACATAATTAATTTTAATAATTATATTTTGACAAGTTTTAAATTTGGTGTACGAAATCCCTGAGGATGGAACAGACGTGCCGAAACATGTATGAATTGTGAAAGACCACAGTTTTAGACGTGTTTGTAACGCGTGCATTTGTTTGCTTCTGTAACTTAGTGTTAAGCAGAAGGCACGGAACAAGTAACTTCAAAACAGGCCCCACCGCTTCCCAGAAACTTAGTCCCCGGCTTCTTAACACGAAGGCCCACTTTCAAACGCAATGTAGCCCTGTGGGATTTGTGGTGGACGAACTGGCACCAGACTAGTTTTGTCTCCGAGAACTTGTGCTTTAATCATTTCACATTAACGCTTTACTCTCCTGCCGTCAGCGGTTGACAAATCATTACACCTTTTCTGAACACCCAGGCAAATGACCATTGCTCGGTGCCTGGGCAACATGCATGCACGGAAGTTACGAAGCAACTCGCTGCGAGGTTTCTCTCTTCTCGTGGATAATCAGGAGCAAAATTTAGAAATGCATTTGTGGGTTTAGTAAAGTCAAACGTTGGCCGTGCCATGGTTCAGGCGGTTAGTCGCCGGCCTCTCATCGCAAAGGCCCGGGTTCGATCCCATGTCAATCCATGTGAGATTTGTGGTGGACAAAGTGGCACTGGGACAGGTTTCTCACCGAGTATTTCGGTTTTCCCCTGTCAGTTTTGTTCCACTGGTGCTCCGTTACTTGGAAAAACGAAAAAAATTATCATCTTCATCACAGGGTTGCCCAATAAGCCTCAAGGTTGACATGCGTCCTTAGCATCTGCTACGGGGCCCTTTAACACAAAAAAAAGGTCAAATGATGCGTGTATGTATAAAGCCAAGCGTGAGGTGACAGTACACGGTGTTGACAGGTGTTCAGCACTTCGGACACAGTGGTGCCTGTCAGACCGACCAGGGAGGACCCAGCTGAAGATGATGGGAACGTCTTTCTTCCAGGAAAACCGGAAACACTTTTAGCGTCAGGGAACTTCCACAATGTTCCGTACATAACTGGAGTCAACTCCAGGGAAGCCATTATCTACGTCAAAGGTCAGGCCTCATGATACAAACTGCAGTCTATCTGTCTGTCTGTCTATCTGTGTCGCTCCCCAAGCAATAAGTTTTAATGTGACAGAGAACGATGCTATGGAGACTTGCGCATATAGCTCAGTAAGTACAGTGACTAGGCAACGGGCTAAACGACCCGGCTTTCGAATCCCGACATGGACGAGAGATTTTTCTCTTCTCCAAAGTGTCCATGCTTGCTCTGGGGCCCACCAAACTACCTATTCAATTGGTAACGGGAACGTTTTTCCCCGGGAGTAAAACAGCCAAGGCGTGAGGCTGATCACTTACCCCTATATAGTGCCGAGGTTAAGAATGCATGGAGCTATACCTCCACTCCCCCTGTATGATTTCATGGGATGTACAAGGACAATTACCTTTATCAATATCGGGCTAAGTGTGTATATGTTGGACCGGTAATTCGGAAGTGTATTTGGTTGAGAGTTTCGAATTACACGCAATATTCTGTCATATTCCACAGACGACAAGGACAGAGGCAAGAATATGTGACAGATACAGAGCAGTGGGTGTGCTAAGGGCGATGGAAGTAGTGTGAGTGTTCGCAATCGCAGAACTACTCTTAAAAATGAGTTTCTGGGAATGTGGTGCGTTAGGAGTCACTGAGTACAACATAAGTACTCGGAGAAAGTCTGTCCCAGTGATACTCTATCCACCACAAATCCCACGTGGACTAGCCTGGAACCAAACCCCAGCCTCCGAGATGAAACGCCGACGACTAACCGCATTAGTCGTGTTACGACTAAGTTTTATCGTGAGATCTCAGGTGCTCACAGTGATGTTGATATAGCATCCGTTCTTTTAGGTCACGGGTGTCGAAACGTTTTATGGCGAAGGGCCACAGCCATTGTTGTGGGCCGGTCCGCGGGCCACATGTAGAAAAATAACAATACGCGGTGTACCTAACCGCCTAAATTGTTGTGTAATTTGTACGTTATGTAAGTAATTTACAAATATGGCCGCGGGCCGCATAGTACAGTCTGGCGGGCCGCGGTTTGGAGACCCATGTTTTAGATTATGATGTCGGGTCGATTGGTAGTTACAGTCGTTTCGGAGAAGTTTGCTGCCTCCATCTTCAGGATTTTAGAAGTCCAAAAAGACTTGGATGAAGCAGGATTTTACCAGACCCGACGCTCATATGCACTAGAATTAGCACTATATAATTGAAATGCGACGAAGACGTTCCCTCGCTGTGCTTAATTAAGGACAGCTTCATGCAAACTTAGAGAGGAGCGAATGTGTGGGCGCGCATTATATTGTGGCTGCAGACAAGCAGTTAGATGCAAAGATGGCCGCTATATCCGGGAGGGAGTCCCAGAGTGCTGTTGAATAGAAGGCTGGGTGGACCTCAGAGCCACTTTGAAGAGACAAATATCTACCGCTACATGGAATCGAAGCCCGAAATTCCAGTCCAATCTTTCGGCGCTAGTTTACACTGATTAAGATAAGCCGGCTGATTTAAATAATTCTGCTTAAAACTAAAGGAATTTGCCGCTAATTCTTTGCGTCTCTGAAACACGACACAGTATGAACACAAATCTCACATTTTACCTCTTGTCTTTGTGAAACTTCATTCTTACTTTAACAACTCTTATAGTCTCGCTTGACCAGGGGCGCAACAAAGGGGGGGGGGGGCGGGGCTGCCGGGCTGCAGCCCCCCAAACCCTCCCAAAACCAATATTAAGGAAACAAATTTTGTAGATATTATTATATCAAAACATTTACGTGATTTCCTCTTCAGCTGAAATCAGCCACTGAGGTCGGCTGATGACTGGTACATTGGAATTTTGAAAGATAAATCAATAAAATTAAAAAATAAGAAGATAGGGCATTGTAAATTCTAAAGGGTTCTAACGACGGTACGTAACATTGAGAACTAATTGGTTTCTGGACTTTGTCCATCGTCCGGAAATCTAAAATCACGACGTTTCGGAAGCTGAATCTGCTTCCGTCCTCAGGTAAAGGGGGAGGGAAACACTTTCACCTGAGGACGGAAGCAGATCAAGCTTCCGAAACATCGTGATTTTAGATTTCCGGACGATAGACAAAGTCCAGAAACCAATTAGTTCTCAATAGGTGGTTGTGATTGAGTCATGGAACGTGTAGTTATACAGGGCATACACAAAAGAATGGTGCGGTTTTAATAGTGAACACTATTAAAGCAGCACCATTCTTTTGTGTATGCCCTGTATTTGCGTGTATATAAATGCAGTTGCATGCAGTGTTATGCTGTACTTACAACATGATCTTATAACATAATTCGTAAAATCAAATATGAATTATATGTAGCCTCCGGTCAGCGCCCCCCCCCCCCCTCCAGCGAAAATTTCTGGGTGCGCACCTGCGCTGGGCAGGTATCAAGTGAAGAAAACTAAAGTTTGCATATTAATTTTTCTTTCGCAGACCTTTTGTCGATTCCGTCCTTCTGGGACCATCACAGAACACATATAAGGAAGGTAGTCATTGACCTTCTGAACTTGGAAGACCTCAGTGTGGCCAATGAAATAACAGACATGGCTGTCAGCTACTACACTGCTATAGCAAACAAAACACTACTAGGAAAGTATGTTGATGTAAGTATCGGATACTGAGGCTGATTTCATGTTTGTCTCTCCTCAAGGTGACCCAAAATTAAATGTTTGTCTCTTTGTTTGAAGTTGTGTTCTGACCTCGGCTTTGTGCTCGGGACTCAGAGAACCCTGAAGACGCAGGCAGCACTGTCCACCGCACCTGTCTATTCTTATTTCTTCGCCTTCGATGGAGGATTGGGTATTGCTAAGCTCGCTTTACAGACTCAGATAGAAGGTAAGAAATTAAGCAGTTTTGAGAGATGAAGACTGCTGTGCTTCGGACGTGCCGCCGTGTAGTGTGGTAAACACCTTAAGCTATCGACCTTTCAGGAGGAACCTGCTGCTTCTAGCTTCAGGGTTAAAGATAAACTCTTCCCGCCCCAATTTATTCTGCTGCCCTAAAGAAGGAGTCGAACAGTTTCCTACGAAACTTTGTAGCTGTGTTGCAAATTCCACAGCATTACACCCGAAAAAGGCAGCACTCTTCTTGTAAGAACCCAAAGACCAGGAACATTAGTTTTAATTTAACAAATGTCTGGAATCTGTTCTTAACTGTAAAGCGTGTCAGAGCAAATTCACCATCTTCTGAACTTCAGGCCTGAAACAACCTGCAGAGGCAGAACATTACGTCACAGTACTTTGTAAGTCCAGAAGCTTTGGAAGACACTGAGAGTGAATGTGAGAAGTGTGTTGGAGGATCGCCCTTCATCAGTCTTCTTTACTTTGCCTTGTTTAAGGGCGCCGTGACTTAAATTACATGTTAAAGCGCATGATTATTACAAAATAATAAATTTGAAATCAGACGAAAGGAAGCTGTCGTATTGGCATTTGCAGTAGTGGACTGACATTTCGTAGGATGCACTTAGGAAGATAACGAAAACCCACGTCAGTAGAGCAGGGCTGCACACCGAGTTTTGCACCCGAATCCTCCCGAACACAAAGCAGCAGTGTTGCACGATGGATGGCTGCTTTCGGTTCCCCTGTTCCGAATGTGCATGTCCTAGATAAACTGTCAGTCGTCAGACAACAGAGTCGTACAAAATCTGACAATAATCACCCATGTACGCCAAAAAATGCACACAATTTGTATGAAATCACAAATTATCTACACATATGAACTCTCCTACATATTTCAACGATAAATCGCCGTCCTGAGGGAGACTTTACTACACAGGCGTGCTAATTAATACATCCGATTTACAAGCACAATGTTACAAATAGTATAGTCACAATGCACAGAACGAATAGTGTTAAATTTAGAAATCTGACAATTTTGTCCAAGAAAAATAACTTGTGTTGTCAGTAGCAATCAGCAAGTGTTCTGACCTTACAACTTGTGTTGTCAGTAGCATTCAGCAAGTGTTCTGACCTTACAACTTGTGTTGTCAGTAGCATTCAGTAAGTGTTCTGACCTTACATGTGTTGTCGGTAGCATTCAGCAAATGTTCTGACCTTACAACATGTGTTGTCAGTAGCATTCATTAAGTGTTCTGACCTTACATGTGTTGTCGGTAGCATTCAGCAAATGTTCTGACCTTACAACTTGTGTTGTCAGTAGCATTCAGTAAGTGTTCTGACCTTACATGTGTTGTCGGTAGCATTCAGCAAATGTTCTGACCTTACAACTTGTGTTGTCGGTAGCATTCAGCAAATGTTCTGACCTTACAACTTGTGTTGTCAGTAGCATTCAGTAAGTGTTCTGACCTTACATGTGTTGTCGGTAGCATTCAGCAAATGTTCTGACCTTACAACTTGTGTTGTCAGTAGCATTCAGAAAGTGTTCTGACCTTACAACTTGTGTTGTCAGTAGCCAGCAAGTGTTCTGACCTTATAACTTGTGTTGTCAGTAGCATTCAGTAAGTGTTCTGACCTTACAACATGTGTTGTCAGTAGCATTCAGCAAATGTTCTGACCTTACAACTTGTGTTGTCAGTAGCATTCAGCAAGTGTTCTGACCTTACAACTTGTGTTGTCAG
>JAJKFL010000026.1:23922533-23946026 GCA_021186555.1 Reticulitermes speratus
ACTTCCAACTGCTTCAACCTTCATAATGTGGGCGTCTAGCTCAGTCGATGCCCGGCTGAGTAACCCCCCGCAGGCGTGCCTAGCCCAGCTAGCAACACCTAACTACTTGGTATAACCACACCAACGGTCAACAATCCTCTGACCGCCACTAATACTGCTACCGATTATCACTTGGGATATTTCCTAGCTCTTAAGGAATTAATTACACTTGGGATGTGATTATACTTGGAATGTTCTTCTTCATCACCATTATTAAACCATTAAACCACTCTCAATTTATAACCAAAGTAAATAATAAAATTTATTCAACCCAATTAAATCCTAATTAACATCCATCACAATAAATTTTAAATCCCTTTAATAATTTCTCTGTAAATCAACAATCATAATATTCCTTCATTCTGTAAACCAAGTTAAACATTTCTTCACAATCTAATCCATTATAATTTCCCTTACACAATTTCTAATGCTAATAAATATATTACCCGTTCAGTTTGGCCCACTCACACTTGCGACAACATTACACAATTTTCCTAATTAAATAATGTGTTTGTTAATACTTCATAATAAAATTCATCAATTTCAAAATTTCATTCCGAGTACCAACTCGCAAATTACAACATATAACCCATCCAAAACTTATTCTTTTGCCAACCTACCTTGTGTTACAAGTTGATCCATGTTCCCTCTGGATACCTCAACATCAATTACCCGTTCATATTTCCAAATATTTGCATGTATTATACGGGTGCATAAGTATAGCATTTTCACTGCCAACTTACTACGTAACCACAAGATAAGATGCTGCTCTGCCATTCCACTTTCTATTACTCACTTTCTGTAGTTAAACTTTACATATTCACTACCAACATTTACCAAATACACAGTGTTGGAGTTTAAAACACTTCATAATTTCTACATAATTTCAACACTTTTAATTTAAAATCACGCCGCCAAACTGCTTCTAACACCAACCAAACCGTCGTGCCAAAAGATGATCAAAAGACCTCAAAACATTGTCCTCACCAATATTTAATAACTTCCATACCACACCCTCAACATGGCTAACTCACTTCATCTCCTACCGTCTCATCCAATCAAATTAATGCATTTACGTCTAGTCCCTATCGTAAGTAGCCAATGGAAATCTACATGTCCTAATAAGGAATATGCTGATGCTGTGGTTCCCATATCCTCCAGCATGCAAGCGCAAACTGCTGAGGTTACCATTCTCACAAAGCCAAGTGTGTGTGGGCTAACTGTTACAAGTTAACATAAACTCTATACTTCTAAACATATAAACCTTTCAACTCAGTATTCTAACTAGATTCACAAATAAAATGTTACCCAAAATTCATACATACAACATTCCTACAACCAAAATTACATCATCTCTCATACATACATAAATTCACTTCAATCTCATTCACTCACTTTAATTACCAAATTACCACAATTATTCAAGTCCCAAATTCTAAATTGTTCTACCTGCATAATCGTACTAAAATAGAAACTAATCGATCATATCTCATATACCAATCAGAGCCTGCTTTAATACAAGTCCTGCGTTCCCAACCTGCTAACTATAATTCTGCCACCTATCATATCCGCATCCTTCTCTAGTTTAGATTCGGCACCTATTACATCCGCATCCTACTCTAGTATGTGTACCAATCCGCTTCCTACTCAAGTTTAAAATTCAGCTCCTTCATCTACCTAAACAATATCAACAAACTTCTACCTGTTCAACCCATCATTAATGTTACTAAATTTCCAATTAACAAAAGAAATGCAAATTCTTAAAAACTGACCCGTGGCTGGATCCTGGCCTTGAGTAAGATTTTAAAAATGAAACATATCTAATAATCTATCAAAAAAACGTCACTCCAGTTTTTAATTCATTACAAATCCTCCCGTGCTTAAACCATTGTTTGTCCTCAAACATTCTAACCCCTTAAAAAAAATCAAAATCATATCAAATTCTAACGTTCTCAAATTCCTGTTCACCATACCAAAATCATCTTTGTCATTTCAAGTATCAATCCCATAACACATCACACCATCAAATACTCAACACTTTTCAACATCATTACTTAAACACCCAAACTTCTCCATAGTTAATACCTTTCCGAGTCAACCAGTAGTTCAGTTCCACTTCTCAGTTAACCAACTACAAATCGAAAACCTTTCCAAGTAGAAAGAAACTTAAAGATTAGGGCAATACTGCCTCGTTAAACATCAAAAGAAAATAAAAAGATAATCAACTATTTCACTCGAACAATGTATCAAACAAGTATTATATATCAACATATACCACCATGGGTTTCATTACAACTTGAAGTATCAATAGTATTTAATAAAAATGGACAAATAATAAAAAGCATAAAATAATAACCTCGACTGGACAAATACTCCCCAAACTGTTTCGATAAAAATAGGACTGGACGTGGTGGACGTTGGGCCTTGTTAGAGGTGCTTCCACTCTTCTCCTACCCCGTTTATAAACGAATATGTACATCTTAAACAAGTTAACTGAATATTTCAATTAACTTTCTCACCATCTTCAACCAATTTAAAATTCCTCAATTATTTGTTAATTCATCATAATCTAAAACGTACATTTTCAAAACCCAAAATTCTCAAACAATCTCCAAGTTAACTTTTAAAACTTTAACCCATAACTCAAATTTACTTCTCTTACTGTAACCCATAAATGTGTTCAACACAAATAATCACTTTCAACAACCAAAATAAAACAATTAATTCAACTCTCCACAAGTCAAAATACAAACTAAAACACATTACCAATACCTCTTCCTAAAATAAACAAATCATAATTAATTTCATTTATCTGTGAAAATAAAATTCTCACTCAAATCTTTAAAGTCAATGTTTGTATGCTATCTATACATCTTCTCTTCCAAACGCAAACATTATCTTTTGCTACCATGGCTGTTCCAAGTCATTGCTCCCTACTAACATCTGTTACCTATAACAATCTTTAACAAAATCTTAAACAATTTCAATGTTTCAATACAAATTTCTTAAATGTCAACCCATTTCATCTCTCTACTGTGTTGTATAAACAAAAGTATATCTCTCATTAAATTATTAAACAAATAATCAAAATTTAAATTTCACTTCACTGTTAATTCAACTATCAGTTTTAAACTCTTTAAAAATTTTCACTTAAAAAAAATACAGTTCACATGTTTAGTAACTGTTTCAACTCTTCCAATTGTCCCTCGTGCCTAAATGTAACTACCATTACCTTCAATAAGTTCCATTATACATTTACTCTCTTCTATGCTATAATATCTTAGTAAAACTGTAAATAAATCCAAAACAAAATCATATAATCCTCAAACATATCGAATTTACACATAATATAAACCATTAAAATTAGTATCATACCATAAATCAATACATATAAATACCTAACAAACTATAGATTCTCCTTTCAGTTGCATTCAATGACGCTGCATAAATCTGCATCATTAATTTCTGCCATCCTTGCTGTAATGGTGATTGGATTGATCTGCTGTCGGGTGCTGCATCCTGTTCCGGATCTGTTGCATCCTGCTGCTGGAGTAGTACGATAGCAAACCTTGCTTATTGTACCCCCTCGGTGTTGTCCTCTCTGCGACTGCCGAAATTCCTGCTGCTGGCATCTCCCATCAAGGCGTCAAGTCGGGTGAACGAACCGGAAAGTCCGCTGCTCTCCGCTCTGCTTTCCCGAAAATCGTGGTGTTGAACTGGAACCCTCTGTTCAGTTGCTGACTGCTTACTTTGAACCTCGTATGCTGCTAACATAGCTCATACACAGTTCATTAGTCGCATCTCTCCTCATGTTGCAAATAACTGCATCAAGCGGCATAAGAGTGTTAATGCCTTTTTCAACATGATGATCGTATAGCACGATCAACACATGATCAAAGTCTGCATGGTGTTGTCAGCTGAAGAATGTTGACCTTCTGCAACCTACCCCAACTGATCCTTCCAGCTGCTACTGGAATAACTGCAACTCTGCTATTCGTCGGTGGCGATGACCCATAAGCTGGCGTCGCTTGTCGTATCGCCTCCTTGTTCTTCTATCCGTGGATAACTGGAACCTTACAGTTTCCAACTGCATAAGTTTGCCCTTTTACATAACTGCAATCACGGCTCAATTTGCAAAACATTACTTAAGTGTTATACACACTTTATCCAATAACAACTCATCATAATTCCTTCCAATTTGTCATTTCATATTCACAAATCAGGTTGGCAAAATTAACCATCAAACACAATTATTTTTACAAAATAAATTTTCCATCTCCATTCTTCACAAAGTACACTCAGTACTAACTTATACTGTTTACATCTACCTATACGTAGCTTTAACCAAATCCTACTACAAGTTATAAATTTACTTGTATCAACATTTAAAATTCAACTTCAAAACTCAAAAATCAACTTGCAAAATCAATCAACCAAAGTTATTAAACTTTTCTTTATTAACCGCTTAACCGATTGGTTAATAATTCATAAACTATATGCTAACTGCTAACTGCATATTCACTCTGTCATCTGTGTTCCACATTAACACATGACAAACGTCATCATAACATAACCATCACATGGCTGTGTTGACAGTGGTCAGCTGTCAGCTGTTTCTTAGTCAGCCATTTTGTCTCGTGGGTAGTCTAATTTGCCACTCCCACTAACCTAATTAAGTTTCCTTTCAAATTTCTAATCATTCCATTTACTTCTGGTAGGCTAGATGTCTGGGGTCTCTAACTGTTTATCACTTTTCTGAATTACCCATTTCCGTTGATTCTCTACTTAGATTTTCCATTTAATCTCTGTTCATGAAACTGCGACATACTCCACTGATGGACAAATATGTTCTCAGTATTCATCATGTCAATTCCGTCTGACATTTTCTCAAAAGTTTCCACACATGAAACTATCAACTCCACTGGTTTCGTTTCCCTACGAACCCAAATGACAAGGCACCACTCACTGGGCTACCATGTTCTCTCAAAGTACTCGCGTCTGAGACTTTCAACTACAACTGTGTCGCCATCCTATAACGACCACAATAAACCAAGGTACCACTACCGGTTACCAAGTTTCTTCCTAAATGGTGTCCCTGACAAACCATTTATTTTTCTCCTTCGTGTCACTGGCACGATTATTCACTTACGTATCTCTGATACGATTTTCTCTGGACTCCTAACCTGAGTCATATAACTTCAGAATACAACTGGGCTTCTTCATTATCTCATAATCTCACACAGAGACATTGCTTACTGGATAGTATCATCCCTTTGTTCACCCCTTAATTCACCATATCTATGTCTGCTCTACCGTCTAATTCCAAATATTAATTTTCAAACTCCCTAGGTGTGTGTAACTACTTCATTCTGTGCCATTTACCGTACTGAAGTTAAGGTCAATGTATCTTCACTAGAATTTTACTCGCATCAGCAAGACTGCATCGTACGTGTAGTTCTGTCTCGAGTTATCGGGCTGCGATTCATCGACCTTGATGTCAGATGATCCGTCGTGTGGCTTTGCCAGCTAAGTGCAGCGCACAGCGACTTGCGTGATCAGCTGTTATACTGACCGTCCCGAATACGTTACAAATTAACACTCGTAATGTCACAGGTCCCTCTACAATCTGTCACCTGTGCTGAACCCACATGGAAAACTTGTAGGAAAAATACGTTTCCCACCTGCTAGTGAGGCTAACCAATAGTGTACACATAGGTTACTAGGTAACCAAATTCTTGCTTCAAAATATTGATGCTTCCAAATACTACAGTAAAATTTTAGTAGACATTTCGTGTTTCCTACACTTTACGTTATAATTTTCCACTTTCTTAAGTGCAACAACATAACTTTCCAAATATTTTCCTAGTTCGTCTGTCGTCGGAATCAGAGAATATTGTCAGCGCAGAAGGGTTGGCCGTCCCCTTTGCGATAGCATTTCCCCGTCTCCAAGAACTCAACAACCGTATTACTACTTCACAAAATCAAAATAATAAGTACAAAAATCTCACATACAATTCTGCAAAAATCAATGAAATGTCACCTTCCCTTCTTTCTGGCACTAGTACGTTTCTACTGAATATAAATTCATCGTTATCTTAACGTACCAAATAAACAAATAAACCTGGAATTTCACACCCAAAATTCCAACATTTTCTACTTCTTTAAAATAGCTTTCTACGCGTAAATTATGACTGTTACACCTACAGTGTCATAATTTTACATTACTCACAGGGTCAACGACCTGTACTAAAATTTACGCTAACACTACCACAGCTGTTGGCTCTACAAAGTTTTGTACTTGACCATAGCTTACACGTGGCTTAGCGTTAATTTCTTAATCACAATACTTTCACTGGCAGTGCAAATTAAGTGTGAGTGTCCAACTGAAAATTTCTTTCAATTCTAAATCAATTAAATTAAATCCCAAGTATTATACACAATCCCACCTGGATTTATTCTATCCGTACTAATTCATATCACTAAATTTTCGCATCCCTGGATTGCCGATCCCTGGATTTTTCGTATCCCACCGCTGAAACACCATTTGTAAGAACGGGGTTTCTTGCGGTAGAGAGTGAGCACAGTAGTGTACTCGCAGAAACCCTTTCTACTGGTATCGTGACCTGAGCGTGCTTGAAACTTCAGGGATGTGGTGACCAACTGTCACCCTTCGGTAGCGTAACAACTGGTTAGTGTTCACAGACACCAACCCGGATGTAGCGCCCGGGCAGTCCATACTCCCAGAACGTCTACACGTGGTGAGCCCCTACAGTCCACCGCTGCGTCTGGCTTCACCCACTCTCTCATATACTCGATAATAGCGCTGCCACCAGGAAGTTTCTGTATTTTAAAGCAGGTTACTTCCAACTGCTTCAACCTTCATAATGTGGGGCGTCTAGCTCAGTCGATGCCCGGCTGAGTAACCCCCCGCAGGCGTGCCTAGCCCAGCTAGCAACACCTAACTACTTGGTATAACCACACCAACGGTCAACAATCCTCTGACCGCCACTAATACTGCTACCGATTATCACTTGGGATATTTCCTAGCTCTTAAGGAATTAATTACACTTGGGATGTGATTATACTTGGAATGTTCTTCTTCATCACCATTATTAAACCATTAAACCACTCTCAATTTATAACCAAAGTAAATAATAAAATTTATTCAACCCAATTAAATCCTAATTAACATCCATCACAATAAATTTTAAATCCCTTTAATAATTTCTCTGTAAATCAACAATCATAATATTCCTTCATTCTGTAAACCAAGTTAAACATTTCTTCACAATCTAATCCATTATAATTTCCCTTACACAATTTCTAATGCTAATAAATATATTACCCGTTCAGTTTGGCCCACTCACACTTGCGACAACATTACACAATTTTCCTAATTAAATAATTGTGTTTGTTAATACTTCATAATAAAATTCATCAATTTCAAAATTTCATTCCGAGTACCAACTCGCAAATTACAACATATAACCCATCCAAAACTTATTCTTTTGCCAACCTACCTTGTGTTACAAGTTGATCCATGTTCCCTCTGGATACCTCAACATCAATTACCCGTTCATATTTCCAAATATTTGCATGTATTATACGGGTGCATAAGTATAGCATTTTCACTGCCAACTTACTACGTAACCACAAGATAAGATGCTGCTCTGCCATTCCACTTTCTATTACTCACTTTCTGTAGTTAAACTTTACATATTCACTACCAACACGTTTACCAAATACACAGTGTTGGAGTTTAAAACACTTCATAATTTCTACATAATTTCAACACTTTTAATTTAAAATCACGCCGCCAAACTGCTTCTAACACCAACCAAACCGTCGTGCCAAAAGATGATCAAAAGACCTCAAAACATTGTCCTCACCAATATTTAATAACTTCCATACCACACCCTCAACATGGCTAACTCACTTCATCTCCTACCGTCTCATCCAATCAAATTAATGCATTTACGTCTAGTCCCTATCGTAAGTAGCCAATGGAAATCTACATGTCCTAATAAGGAATATGCTGATGCTGTGGTTCCCATATCCTCCAGCATGCAAGCGCAAACTGCTGAGGTTACCATTCTCACAAAGCCAAGTGTGTGTGGGCTAACTGTTACAAGTTAACATAAACTCTATACTTCTAAACATATAAACCTTTCAACTCAGTATTCTAACTAGATTCACAAATAAAATGTTACCCAAAATTCATACATACAACATTCCTACAACCAAAATTACATCATCTCTCATACATACATAAATTCACTTCAATCTCATTCACTCACTTTAATTACCAAATTACCACAATTATTCAAGTCCCAAATTCTAAATTGTTCTACCTGCATAATCGTACTAAAATAGAAACTAATCGATCATATCTCATATACCAATCAGAGCCTGCTTTAATACAAGTCCTGCGTTCCCAACCTGCTAACTATAATTCTGCCACCTATCATATCCGCATCCTTCTCTAGTTTAGATTCGGCACCTATTACATCCGCATCCTACTCTAGTATGTGTACCAATCCGCTTCCTACTCAAGTTTAAAATTCAGCTCCTTCATCTACCTAAACAATATCAACAAACTTCTACCTGTTCAACCCATCATTAATGTTACTAAATTTCCAATTAACAAAAGAAATGCAAATTCTTAAAAACTGACCCGTGGCTGGATCCTGGCCTTGAGTAAGATTTTAAAAATGAAACATATCTAATAATCTATCAAAAAAACGTCACTCCAGTTTTTAATTCATTACAGTGGCAACTGTCAGAATAACCAAGGTGTTTGTAATTATTCATTGAGTACTGAGTGTGAACTGAAGGTACATTAATACCTTTATCGTTCTGATGTTCTGTAATCGTGTGAAGTACACAGGTGTAGGGATTCTAAGAAGCAGATCTTACCTAACTAGTGACAATATATGGCCGTTATGACTTATTTTTTACCGTAAGTAGTTGTAACAGAAAATATACATTTCTTGATTTCCAAAAATAATTCAGACTTAGCTTCAGCATCCCATATTGACGCATTGAACTCATTCATTACTGTGACCTATTTTGAGAGAGTTTGCAAGTGGTCTTGTGTAATTAATTTCCTATTACATGTATTTGCTATGAGTTCCTTCCTTGCAGGTGTTCTGACCCATATTTTATATATACGTGCCTCCTTTCCCGTGCGTTGTGTTTGTTCTGTTGATGTAGTCCTCCTCTGTTTGTAATGGATAGTTTTGTCCTCTGCAGCAATGTTTTGCTATGCTGCAAATGGTACTGTGTGACTTATGGGGACACTGAGGTGTAATTGTGTGTAGTGTGATGACTGCACGGTTTGCTGATATCCATATTTCAGCATATGTAATTCATACTTTCACTCCAAAGAATCGAGAGTTGATACCTGTTAGATAAGAGACTTGTCTGACCTCAGAACTGGTAGAGAATCTGTGTAATGTATTGTGTGTTGCGTTCATGAAACCATGTTTTCTTTGTTTGTGCATTGCCTTGTGTACTTGCTACAGCAACTTAGCTAGAGTAAATGAAATATCTTGAAGTGTAAACTATTGTGTCACGGCTTGCAAAACTGTGAAGATTCAAGTAAAGTTATCGCTGTGCATGCTATGAATGCATATAGGAGATTAGAAGCATACCTCCACTCATCATAATCTTGATACTAAGTAGAGGTAAGTGGTGAGCATCATGCTTTGGTTTCTGTACCGTCTTGGGAGAGAGCTGCTTTTAAGCGTTTAATATCGTGCTGCGTAGGCCGTAGAATCGGTCTTGACATTTGGAGAGGAGAAGAATCTCTAGCCCCTGTTCGGAATTGAACCCAGGTTCATGCGGTCCATAGTGCTGTCACTGTACCGACTCCAAGACAGTCACTAATGAAGTACATGTGAATGGCAGTCAGAAAAACATGCTGTATGTAAAGTCTAAGATGTTTGGTGTGTGCATTATTCTGGGAAGCAATGTCCTTTAGATTTAGACCATTGTTGACATTGGCCTGATAATATATTAAACTTCTTTCTAAAGTGTGGGAAATAATGTAAAACTGTTTAGTATGTGGTTTTACAGATAAGAGAGAGGAGCAACTACAGGCTACAAGCAATGCTACAGGATGTGACTTCTTATTCTGTTTTAATGTCAACATGTTGCAGAAATTGCACCAACAAAACTCTGCAGCATGTGATCCTGCTAGGGCTTACTGGTGATGATAAGGGATGTTACGGGTATGCTGTAGCTCAGGCATTCTGCCACAGCTGTGCTACTGTTTGTCAGGTTCCCCTTGGAGGTGGTGCAACATTCAAGTGTGTCATTTGTGGTCCTTAATTTGCCGATCTCGCACTCCTGAACTATCACAAGACGATTCAAACGCAGCAGTGTAGAACAGTCAGACACATTCTACAATTGAGTGTCATTGTACGTAGTCAGTCCAAGAGGAAAGCAAACTTTTTAAATAGTGCGCCTACGAGCCAGCGTACGACGCTCTCGATATTAGCTCTGTGTAGCGGGGATTTTAAGCTCAATTTTGACACTATCTACTTCACACTGGTGAGTTTTAGAGCCACCAGAAATGCATGCATGTTAAGTACTGCCTGCCAGAACAGACCGATAGCCATCAGAAATGTTTTGATTATTGTGGTGTGGAATGTAGCAGCCAGCATCATCATCATGCTTAGAAAGTCTAGAAGGATAGTGGGGAATTTGAGAAGTGTGAGAGTTGTCAGGAGATGAATGCTACAGTGGCAAATGCTGGGAATGCAGGAGCCACTGCAGCAAGTTTCACTGGAAGTGGTGCGGCTAGTAGTACTTAGGCAAATGCAGGTGGTAACATGGCAGGAGGTACAGCTTGAGAGAGCATGAAAGCAGGTCACCATCCAGTCGAATGCTGTACAGATTCTAGTGTTACAAAATGCCAAACATGTAATTGGTTTAGAGTCATATTCATTTGTGGGTCAAGGAAGGACGCTGCTAGTATTGACAAAAGTTTTCATAGTATTGTGTGCATTGGGACATTCTGTAGTTATAGCAGCTAATGGAATGATGTATGTCCCCACTTGTGCAATAATCTTTTCAAATGTGTTTTCTCTTTTTTGGCTTTTCCAAAGACAGTGTGTTTCAAGAACAATTCAGGGGTCCATACAGCTAAAAACCCCATGTACAGGCTTACAGACAGGTGAGAAACCGTACATTTGTGATGTTTGTGGTTTGGCATTTAACCAGGCTCTGCATCTCGAAAAATCATGCTGAAGTCCACACAAGAGAAAACCTCCCATCATTGTGACAGCTGTGTTGTCTGATTGACCATTTTGCTGTTAAAATGCACTCTTAGAATACATCAGAAATAGGTATGAGAAAATTCCTGTCATCACTATAATGTTCATGCCAGTCTTGCAGGTCTGAAGTTATCGGACTTAGTAGTTGGTGAAATGATAGAGATATGTTTTGGCTTGGTCGGTTGGAGGAAGGATATAAAGGCGTTTTTGAAATTCTATCTCTTGTTTCTAAACCATGGCCAGAATGTATACGTATCAGAACTTTGTTAATGTGATAACAGTAAAGATTATTCATTGAATTTTACTTAAGAAAGAAATGTTGATGTGTGAATATGAAGACTAACTTAGTTCACCACTGCTGTCCAATATATGTTGCTGTGAGTCAGACTTAGTTTGGTAGTGTACTACATCAGATGCAAATTACAAAGTATGGTTTTCTTTGATTTCTGGCTAATGCTGCGATGTTGATGAGATCTGAGCTTTTGTAGGATATTACGTGGCGTCGTGTGGTAATTGTTTACCGACGATTCGGGACAACGTATCGGTCTCATCTTCACGGGCCAAAAGTCCGAGCAGGAAAGAAAGCCTCCACCTGTAACGTAGATTCTATATGGAGAGCGCGTGGGGTGGCAATCAGTAGGCGTGATAGCCAATAGGGTAGAACCAGGGTGAGATAGGGGTAGATAGAGACAACGTAAAGGAGCTAGGGTATCGAGAATGCAATCAGCTAAGACAGCTGGAAAAAACATTTTATATTATTTCACTCATACTTCAGGAATTTCATAATTATTGATTATTATGTATTAAATTTGCTTATGTTGACATACAATAAATGATATATCTCCATAGATAGGAATTTCTCAAAATATTAGGCAGGACAAGGATACTTAACATTTATCATCTGTGAACAGGTTGATTTTAGATCCTTCTGTGGCATGGGGCTAGCAGTTGCCTTTGAACTCGGTTGTGATATTGGTATTAATAAATGCAACACTTGGCCACTTATTACATGTATGTGTTGATTGTTACAATAATGCTTTGCACAGCCAATAAAGATTAAAGAGCCAAGCTAGTTTCCTAGCATCCAGTAACTAAAACTACATGTTTATTTATAAGACTGTATGTACTGGAGCCGGAGTAGTGTAGTTGGTATAGCGACTAGTCGTTGGGCTGGACCATCCAGGTTTGAATTCCAGTAGCTGCAAGATATTTTTCTCCTCTGCATAACATTGGTACCGGAGTTATTTCAAGTGGGTAAAGCGGTTGATGCGTGAAGCTAATCACTCTCCTCCACCTAATACCGAGGTTAAGAATGAGTGGGCTATACCTCTGCTACTGCTATATGCCTTCATGTTATGGACAGGAATGTAGTTCATGTTGGGGTCCATCTTGTGAATTGTGTTGTAACCGTTGGTTTTGAGTTTGAATCCAGGCAGACGTTATGAGTCACCAATAGATAGGTTAATTATGGAGAGTTATGAGGGAAGAAGTTTTAATTATTGAGAGTGTAAGTTGTGACATTGGGTACTAGAGGCTAGTTAAGGGAGACCATATGAAGGAGCAGATAGCTGTACCAGGCAAAGGGCAGGAATGTCATTTGTTAGCTGTCACGGCTAGCAGGAAATCTGGAACTGCTCAGAACCAAATATTTGAGATTTAACAGCTAAGTGCAGCAACATTTGTCCATCAAAGCCTTTGGTAGCTCGTAACAGAGACGTGTAGGTGTGTTCACGACCAATCCCAAGGATCCTAACAATTAGTGACTGTCGACCAATCGGAAAGGACACGTCTTACGTATACAGGGCCAATGAATACTCTACAACTAATAGTTTAACCAATAAGAACAGTTCTAAACTAGTGTGGGATTTTGTTTCGGAAAGCGAAGGAAGCCAGGGCCCGAGATTACGCAAGGAGTCGATCTTCGGAATTCGCGGTTCGGTTGTAGTCCAGCGTGTTGTGACTACTTGGTTGAGACTTCCTAGTAACAATTAATTAGTCGAAATTACCGTCAATACTACAGGTGACTAAGTATACTTCAGTAAGGAATCTTGGTATCAAAAAGTTGCTTATGCGAGCTTTGAACACGCGTCATTCGCCTGGTGCAATCATTTCAAAGTGCCGTGTCGCACAGTGCGTTATTGTGTACTGTGTCATGCACTGATACAGTGAGTAACAGTGTGACTATTTTGTCAAAGTGATTTGTTACAGTAATATGCAGGTTTGCTGGTGTGTTTGTTGCGATGTCACGCGCTAGTATTCCCTGAGAGACGTCTCATCCTGCTGACTGAGCAACCCATCTTCAATCCTCAAGAATTTATCATAACAATTTCTAAAACGCGGGCTGCATCTAGAACACCTCAAAACAACCGATAAAAGGTGAGATGAAATGAATTGCAGCGTACTGTGATAACGCCAGCTAGCCATAGACTGCCACAATGTACTGTGAGCGAAAGGTCTCAAGTAGGATGTGGTTGAACAATGGAAACAAAATTTAGTGATGTTTTGAACAACATATAGGTACTTTTTATATTGCTTTTACCGTGCATTTTCACTCACTATTCAGTTTACCAACAAATGCACAAACATAAACTACTTTTATAGTTTTATAAGTGTCGATGTATTCCGCTACACGTGTTTCGGTCCATAGAACATCTTCAGGGGGTTAATAGGCTACTACACTTCACATCGCATGTCAAAAGGGCCCGAAGAGCACATTTGTCTCAGTAATAATTTTTACATTTGATTTTGTAAAATATGTTCAGCTGTAAAACTTATAATTTTATCATATAAGTTAAAGTCAAGATTTTAAAAATAGCTGCGTTGGTCACTTGATGCACAGGATTATTATTTTATTATTATTATCATTGTATTGTATTTGTTGATTATAAGCTATAATATGTATAATATTAGAAAATATTCTATCTGTATTGATTACTTTTCACATAAACTGATTAAACTTAATATTAATTTATAATTTTGCATGAATGACGTACCGTGTTGTTTCGCGTGCTGTTGTGTCCACACAACAGCACGCGAAACAACATATTGTATATTGTTTGTGGTTCAGCACAAAACCGCGGTGGTCTGTGTTGTGTACATTCACATACGAAGAAAATGTCGTTAACGTATGGAAGTTATGTTTATGATGTGATGTTATTGACAGTTCAGTTTGGTTTAGTGATCGAATTGTTAATGATACGTGTTAATGTTTTGCGGTGTCTGGTAGACAGTGATTTGGAATGGCAGAGGTTCACTTAGTCGGTCAATTTATTGGAGCAAGTAAATTCCCTAATCAGAGTTTATTTTGCAACTTCGGAGCTCATGCAGGTATAGTACACGTCTTGTGTGACCAAATAATAAAATAAGTCGATGCATCTCTACAATACCGTGACCTGTATCGTTGCTTAACCGAGAATGATTTGTGTTGTAGGTATTAACGTTAAAGACTACGTTAAATTTCCCAATTCATTGACTGCTTAGATTCTAACCTTACACTGAACTGGGTAGTATAGTTCAACATTACTTAATATACTATACCGAACTTAGCCCTCTAATTGTCAGAGGGATTAGGTAGGGTAGATTATTTCATGTAATGTTTTGTAAATGATCATAGGAACCGGTTGATAGTTATGGGAGGGTAAAATTTTTTCAGCTGTGTTTTTTTTTTTAAGTGTACTATGTAACCATTCCATATAGTGGGCCGTAAGATGCTAACTTCTGACAAGCGAGGCCTCACTTAGACTGGCATAACTAACAGAGCAGTATGTCCGAAGAGGGACGCTTCATTGTTATTTTTGTACTGGTTGCTGTTATTGTAACAGAACTTTGTAAAACATTAAGAAAAGAATCCATCATTCAATTTGAGAGACGGGAGAGATATTAAAACACAGATTAAGCAACTGACTTTATGTTCAACACATTCTTTATTTTATGGCTAAACTATCGTAATAGTGTCTTTTCCATTCTTCTTCTTCTAACACTGTGTCTACCTTCCTCACTACTGGCGTGTTTTATTCGTTAGCGCAGGGAAGCTCACCCTCCTACATAGTGCGATCAACTTCGGCAAAATTTGGTCTGCATGCGCGCAACATGAAATTCAATACGTAGAATGAAGAATGTAATAGTACACCCAATTATATGTGTGACCAGCATTCTGGTCGCCATAACATGTAAACGCAATAAATGGTCATGGTGCATTCAGATTAATGAAAAGCAGTACGCGAAATAGATGAAGAAGTGGGAATGTCCATAGGATCATGCTTCATAACTGTAACTGAAAATTTGGGAATGCGGCGCGTTTCTGCAACACCGATTTCATTTCATCTCATGGTTGAATAAAAAGAGAATCTACTTAACTTGCTCAGGCCATTTGCAACAAGCTGTGGCTGAGATGAACTTGGTGAACTTAAGTATTACGAGTGATGAGAGTTGATGTACAGAACAACGTTAAAATAAAGCAGCACTATTCATAATGGTTGTCCAGATGTTCAACAACCAAGACAGTAAAAGAGGGAGAGAGATGGAGTATGAAACCGTACTCTTTTTTTTTTTTACCATTGAGGTTATGTGCAGTGTGAGTTATCTCCCAGAGGTTAAACAGTGAACCGAGAGTTCTACTTTACCGTTTCACAGCGTCTGCAAGAATAGATGTTTAAAAGTAAACCGGAAATTGGCGCGCAACATACAAGTGTATGCTTTAAACTAAAGCTCCTACGCACACGGACCTCTGCATTCAGCAGTTACTCGTGACCCTTCCAGTCATCCTACATATAATTGTACTTTCGGGTTCGCTGTACTACTGCCAGAACGTCGGCTCCATCCAGTTGTTTTTCATGTTTTGCATTCGCTCTTAGGAAGGAAGCTATCCCACTCAAAGTTTCTGTGTGAGGTGTCAATGCTTTGTGATGAGAAATTCCACTGCACAAATCGTATACAAAACAAATGTCTGCATATTAATCTGTGAACGTGTTACGCATTCTGGCCACACCAGAGTGTCGCAACATAATAGAGCTCAAATATGAGATTACAGCCACCAGCAAAAACCTCTGGTCCTTGGTGTTGACGACACGATTCTTTGATACAGATGTGTGACCTCGTTTCATTAGCGACTAATTTGATAAACGCATCGAAATTAATATAGTGTCTTGTAGTCTTTGCTCCAAATACTTGGTGCGAACCTAATATAATGAAATCTGTCTTGCACTCTATTGTGTGCCATAGATCCTATAAGCGCATTGGAATCTTTACAACCGGCAGAGCACTGTTGATAGCAATACTACCAGTAACCTGGAACTGCTTTTGTACAACGGGTGTAGACGGATGTATCATACGTCGCCAAAGAGTGAGATATAGAACATGAATCACAGATTAATAAGTACAAGTATAAATCATCTATGTTCATTTGGAACGGTAATGATGGCGTCAGTGCCAGAACATAGCAGTGATGTAGTGTAGCGAGACCATAAACGGAAAGTGTTCAGTAGCAAATTTATCAAATGTTTTATGTTGCAATTGTCAGCTGTTCTTAGGTAAGTTCGGTATAGACTTCGTGATGTAGATCAGATTCCTAAGTCTGTCATGTGTAAATTGCGGGCCCAGACTTTTTTATGATGTGTACCCAAACGTGATAATTTTTAGAGAAATTCTTTCACATTTGGAAACCTAAGTTTACTAGCACCATACTTCTGATTATTCCGATGACATCTAAGGTCCTCATATAGTTTGGCGCCATGGGCAGCTGCCCGGCTGGCTTGCACCTTAATCCGGCCCTGTATGGGAATAACGGTGCATGCTGTACATTAGTCACGTATGTTGTCCTAAATAAGTCTCAGCAGGCATAATTCCTCCTAACACAGGCTGTACTATAATAAACTGTACTAACGAAAAGTAACATAACTGTGCCACACGAAATCAAATAAAACTAAAGAAAAACTATAGTGAAATAGTGTAAAGAGGTAGCACTTGGTACTAGGTGGAGGGAACCTTGTGTGTGTTTGTGTAATGTCTTGAACCTGGCTGATCCCATATATACTGTCATTGACTGTGATGGATGATGGCACTATAACACTATAGAGCACTTATGTAGACTGAGATGCAGAATAATGTTGTTCCTACTGTGTATTAGCTATCTGTCTCAACTGTCAGCATACCAGTGTTCATGTTTGCCTGTTTATGTTTATCTGAAGTATTATTTATGTTTGTGTATATTAAATTGTATATGAAGGCACAAGAGAGAGATGGCAGACTTTCAAGTATGTGAGCAGTGTACAAGTTGTGATGAGTGTGGTATGCTAATCAGTGGAGTAGCTTCACTTCATAATATGCATGGAATTTGCCAAAAATTAGGCATGCCAGGGTTCAGGTGTTTAGTCAGGTTTCTCAGTGCAGAGGCGTGGGTTGGAGCGCAGGGCAGTCTGTGTGGGATTTGTGGATGCAGCATCACTGGAATAGGTTTTCACCTGAGCACTTCAGTTTTCCCCTGTCAGTATCCTACCATAACTTACCCATATTTTATTGATCCACCATCAGCACTATGTAATCCTGGCAGTTGACAGTGTTGTGAAATAAAACACTGAACACTTTTCATATATCGTATTTATTGTGACATCGCATCGTGAATCTTTGAAACTATTTACCACACTGTGTTAGTCTTATCTTTCTGAATTATTACACATTGTAACACCTTGTTTTTTCTCTCATGTGTTAGCTATGGCAGTTGTACTTTTGTTGTTAATGAATGTTGAGAACTGATATTCTGTCTTCTGATTTTGGTTGTAGTATATTCATATGCATAGGAAATGTTCTTCGCTTACTAGGGTTGTGGGTTTGAATCCCACCGGGGGCATGGATGTCTGTCTGTTGCGAGTGTTGTGTGTTGTCAGGTAGAGGTCTCTGCGACGAACTGGTCACTCGTCCAAAGTAGTCCTACCGAATGTGGTGTGTCTCAAATGTGTGTGACCATGAAACCTCGACGAAATGATGAGGCCCAGGCTCATATAAGGCTGTCAAGCCATAAAAAAAAAAAAACAAAAAGAAAATGAATGTTCTTATTCCTCATTAGAAATATAAATAAAGTTTTCCATTGAAATATGATACATTTAAACACTGTATTTAATTGTTCTGTTTCCTTTCAGGATTTATGCAAATATTTGAAATTGCTTTTGTAATAAGAACTGTAAAGCTGTATAGTTAGTATTTGCGTAAGTCATTTCCATACTCAACTTGGAAGCCATCATGTGTGAAGGACCAGGTGTAAGCGTACAAACCATTCTGCACTCTCTGGAAACAAGGTGGTTACCAAAAATCATACTCCAGAGAGTTGAAGAATTGTATCCTGCTGTGATGGAGAGCACGGTGAGTATTCTGTGCGCAGAAAATAATTGTGTCTGTGTATTTATATGGCCACAAAAAATATGTTTTGTGACAAGTTCTTGTTACTTTTCCATTTTGTCAGTTGTCACCATTTTGATGCAGTGTGGAGTGTTTATAGTGAAAGTATTGTGAAGATGCAAGTCTTCTGGGATGTTACAGCATGTTGACTTTTAAATGGTTTCCAGTGTTTCAAAGTCTCCTTGTTTGTGTGTACATCTGTGTTGATGGCCATTACTTTAACAATTTGAACTGACTTTTACTCCTACACACGTGAGACTGGACACCGTAACTATTTTTGGTAGGGAACTGCTGTGTGTCTGAAAATTACAGTGACGCTATATGATATTCAAGAAAATACCAACGAAGGTAGTATTTTAAAATATAAAGTTTTTGCACTTAAAGCCTTCTTTGTAAAGACATTATATTTCATATAGTACATTTGTTGATATATTCTTGAATTTTAACAATTATTGCATCGGTGTTAATGCCATAGATTTCAGTGACACTGTGTACTTGGTTATATAGGTATGAATTTTTCTGAGACCTGCAGCCCTCCATTTCAGTGTAATCCAAAAATAATACGGGGAATACATACCAATTCTTTGAATGTCATCATGATGAGGCAGCAGTATCTTCCAAAATGTTGGAAGTTTATTAATGATCAGCACTGCACTACATCCAAGACTATTTGAATCTTAAGCAACACTGGTGTGAGAACCTCAGTTGTCAAAAAGTGTATTCCGTTTAATGCAGTAAGAGAGAGCACAGTCATGGCTGATAATTGTTTTGTTCTCGTATAGATCAGCATGGGTTTAGTGAAAGTTGAACCTGGTTCATGTACTGAAAGATATCTGACATCTGCTGAAGATGAAATTGAACTTGTCGGTATCAGAGTTGAGGAGGACACTGATGGTGTAAAAGAGGAACCGAATCCTGTGGCTATAACATTTCCATTTCGATCAATAAAATCTGAACATGAGGTAAGTTTGTCTGTATGCCTTATGAAGTAATTTTCACAGATATCTAGAATTGCATACGTCTTTGCTCATGTCAATCTGTGTCAGTCAGTTTGTCCACATGGCACAACTGTACTACAGTGTATGCATCTAGGGCCATGTTTTGACAGTATGCCAGTAGGTTTGTATTGTGTTATAAGTTGCTTGTGGAACAGCACTTTCATTTTGTGTTAAGGCATTTTTATTATATGATATCAAGTACTATGTAATTTGCGCACTTCACTGATAATGTATTGCTTGGCTCTACGAGAAAATAATACGTAAATATTAACTTTAATAAGGAATTCATAACCATGAAGTATACTTAAATATTTAAGAATATGCTGCTGTTGTCCTGTTGGTAATCATCATATCACCTACAGTTAACGTTGTAAGTTTGCATACTTTAGAAGAAGAAGTCCCCCCAATTGACAATATATTTTTTTTTTTTTTTTCCGTAGGTGTATTTGTTGTTTTGAGATGTGTCTTTCTGTCTTTGTCAAAGTCTTAGAATTCGATCTTGAAGCATTAGGAACTGCATGGGCTGCAATAGACTAGTCAGAATAGTGAGTTGCTATGGGTTGGATGTTCCCGGGGATCGAATCCGTGTGGGGGTTGAGATTTTTTGCACCACTACAAACTGTCCCTGGGGCCTACCCAGCGTTGTATGCAATGGATACCGGGTCTTTCCCAGGGGTAAAGCGGGTAGGGGTAGCACTAACCATCCACCCCTATGTAGTGCCAAGGCTAAGGAAATAGTTGAACTGTACCTCTACTCACCCTCTGTGCCTTCATGGCAGTTTATAGGGTGACCTTTACCTTTACTTTTAATACTAGGAACTTGAGTATTGTGTCATTCAGGATTATTCTTCAGCTAGATGTGCACCAGCTGCGTATTTGGTATGCAACATTTTAGGTACTTTTAGTAAAGAAAGCAGTGCCCTTAGGCGCACAAGACACAGCAGTTCCAGGCCTCTAAAACAGTGCACGTCTTGGCACAGCGCTACATTAAGTTCTTCTTTGCTTGCAACTAATCTGTATTTTGTGCTAATCCTTGTACCAGTGCTTCTTGATAATTGCACAGGTAATATCAACAAGTGACTGTGATAAACAGATTTCAAGGAAAAGTGTAATGTGTGAGATTTTACATAGTTGCATCAGCAATACATTTTCAGTTATAATCGTGTGTTAACCTTACGCTTCCGTGCGTGCCATATATGTCCTGGCAGGTATTTAAATCCCCCACTCTACTTTGCTGCCTACGCCCTGGTTCAGGTAGGCAAAGTGTATATCTCCAATCTCCTCCACGTTAGAGGACATTTTTGACTGCTTCACGTTCCGACCACTTTACTCCAGGAAAGAACCCACGTAGTAACATTGAAGAGCCTTTATCGATCTGCTCTGGAAGCATAAGGAAGTCACGTAACTTGTTTTGCACTGCAGTGGAGTGAGTTCGTTTGCTTTCAGTCGACTGAAAGCAACCGCTTGGTGAAAGCGCGATTCACTTGTACGAGAGTTTTATATCATATGGCTGAGCTAGACATAGGCGTAGTGATTCACACAAGTTTCCTACTGTGTAGTTAGCTTTAGTGAGGAAAGAAAACAAACAAACTGTACACGGACGAGGAGAAAGTGCGGTTCACACAGAGACTTGTAGTTCAGATGCTACAGCTCAATGCGTATGGTTCATGAATCTAAAATTTTTCTAATGTGTAGTTAGCTCCAGAGAAAATGATAGCAAAACAAACTGGACTAGTCATAGGGAGCCTTGTTATTATCGCAGGCAGAGAGGGATCTATTTCGCTGCGAAGAAAAATTACGTCAACCTTCCTGACTGAAGAATTTTGTGTGCAAAAATGTACTATAACTCTACTGTCATTATTCTAATAAAAACGCCAAACAAATCCTTTTATATTATTTTTAAGCGCTATTTGTCTGAAAATTAAAACGTTCAATTGTTTCTTGAATGCGACAATTTCTCTTTGTCTTCTGATATTTCATTTTAGGTTCAAAAATAGGTTTATTATGTCTGTGATGTTGGAGACTGTTTCAGGATATACTTCTGTTTTGCTATAAGTGGTGTGGAATTCTCCTGCAATGAGTGACGCCATAAAACCTTCCAATGTTTAGACTGCTAGCAGAGGCTAGTGTTACATTTGTGCATGCTTCAGATAAATAAACTGTGTTCATTGAGTAGGAGAGACGAGATATCATTAAGGATACAAGCTGACATTTTATAAAAAGCGCTTGCTAAACGCCTGTTTCATAACAGAGATGTCTCGAAGAGCTCCAAATATGACGACATAAACTGTAAATTCATACGAATACGGAACATTATTGTGTGTATTTAGGCAGTAAGGATACAAGCTGACTTTATAAAGCGCTCTGCTAAAAGCCTGTTTCATAACAGAGATGTCTCGAAGAGCTCCAAATATGACGACATAAACTGTAAATTCATATGAATACGGAATTTTATTGTGTGTATTTAGGCAGTAAGGATACAAGCTGACTTTATAAAGCGCTCTGCTGAAAGCCTGTTTCATAACAGAGATGTCTCTAAGAGCTCCAAATATGATGACATAAACTGTAAATTCATACGAATACGGAACATTATTGTGTGTATTTAGGCAGTAAGGATACAAGCTCCCTCCCAGGGGACACCGCCTTAACGAAGCACTGTCCATGCGGGCGGAGAGGGTTTGAGTGCCCCAAAGAAGCTGGGGGCTAAACCGGCGGTAGCTTAGCTACTGGTAGGTTCTCCCAAGCCGGGCAGGCCTCAGCTGAGGGGCCAGACGAAGTGTGTTCCACAACGACCTGTCTGAACCAATAACCTTTCCATAACATCCTTCCTATTCACCCAAGTCAAGGTGTGAGGTATCGTGACGAGGACTGCATGGCACTGGGGTGGAAAAACAGCAGTGCATTTATGTTCCCCTCGGGGAACCGGGCAGCACCCCGTTCTATTTATGCCTTCCACCCGTAAGGGGCTGTGCGGGTGGTGACTGTTACTTCCCCATTACTTGCGGGAATAAAATTGACACAGTAATTAATGGACTTGATCAAGGAGTGGCTGAGGCTGTAGACTTGATACAAGTAAGTTCTGAGCTGAGTTCTGATGAACCTAATCAAGGAGCAGCTGTGGCTGCAAACTTGATACTGAGGCTGTAGGCTTTGAGCCTTTCGCTGTTTCTTCTGATGAGGACAGACTGGCTGCAGGTGCCACCAAACTGCAGTCCAGGCGACTGTCGGGAGCGCAGCGGAAGCAGCTCATTAAAATAAGAGAAGGTGGTGGCGAGAAGTAGTGGGGGTGTGAGAAGACCCCACTCTTACTCGAGTATTCCACCTTCGATGAACCTTTGAGCCTTTTGCTATCTCTGCTGATGAGGACAGACTGGCTGCAGGTGTCATTATGACTAGACTGCAGACCAGGTGACTCTTGGGAGCGTAGCGGAAGCAGCTCGTTAAAGTAAGAGAAGGCGGTGGCGAGAAGTAGTGGGGGTGTGAAAGACCCCACACTTACTCGAGTATTCCACCTTCGATGAACCTGTGAGCCTTTTGCTATCTGTTCTGATGAGGACAGACTGGCTGCAGGTGTCATTATGACCACACTGCAGACCAGGAGACTCTTGGGAGCGCAGCGGAAGTAGCTCGTTAAAGTAAGAGAAGGCGGTGACGAGAAGTAGTGGGGGTGTGAAAAGACCCCACTCTTACTCGAGTATTCCTCCTTCTATGAACCTGATCAAGGAGCGGCTGTGACTGTAAACTTGATATTGGGCCTGTATGCCCTGAACCTTTCGCTGTCTCTTCTG